>CM057814.1:70099524-70399524 GCA_030067965.1 Latrodectus elegans
TTCTTGAGAAAAGCGTTTTAAATAATAATTATGAGTTATTTATGCATGGTATGGTAATGGTAGAGTACCTATTATAGACCTATGAAGCACTTTCATTTTCACGTTAAGCCACCAAATATCTAGCAGTACGCTCAACAGAAAGAAAGTTTTTGTTTTCATAATTTTAACTATATTTCTCTCTTTTTCTTAATTTTTAATTCGGCTTACATATTTAGCAAAATCTTAAAAATCGGCTTAAAAGTCTTAATAATAAAGCAGTTTTGTATACACTTTTTAATTTTTAATTTAATTGTAATCAAATCTAAAATATAGCTATTGTGACTTTATTACATTTTACAACAACTTATTTAACTTCTTCATATTTTATAAATGTATATTCAATAAAAATTTAGTTCTTGACAATGAATTTTTTATCACTGATAGAGAAAGTTTATTAGTGATAAATTATTTGGTTTTGTGAAAATATAAAGAAAATTAATATTTATTTGAGGAATTCACAATCTAATTTAAAATAAAGTTACAACAGAATGTGCTGCATAAGAAATTCTAATGTTTATTACTTTGAATTTTGCAATAATATTTTAAATATTATTTTAAGCATTTTTACGTAGTTACAAAACGCAATATTTTGTAATTCTCTTGCATCGTTAATAAGCATATTTTATATTCTCTTTTCAGTTTCAAAACATTTATTTGTACTATAATTTAAAACTTGTTAATTACTGTATATGCATACCTTGCAAATATAAATAGTTAACACTGTATAGTATTTATACGTTTATTTTTAGGATTTACATAATATTTAAACATTACTGAAATAATATATTTTTAAATTAATTACTCAATAAGAATCATTCATGTGTAAAGCAGGTACATTTTGTTTATCATATTAAAATATAATAAAACAAATTTAAACTTTCTCACGAAAAAAGTTCCACCAAAAAAAAAAATTATGAAATTTTCTTTGTTGGTATGCATTACCCAAAGAATAAATTTTATTTTATAACAGTTGTTAGACATAAATTAAAGAATTCTAATACTTTCATTGGTTTATTAGTTATAAAGCAACGCACAACATTTTAATTTTAAATTATTCTATAGTTTTTAATTTTTTTAAAGAAAATTGGAATCAAAGGTGTATCAAAATTAAATGAATATTATGAGAGTAATTTCATTTAAATCAAAAATTATCCACTTTATACAATTAAATGCTATTCTTTTTTATGAGAAAAATTTTAAGACAAAATTTTCTCCCATAAATAATTTTGTCATTTCATGTTCAAAAAGATGCAGGCCAACTTGTCTGGTGGTCAGCGTACCTGACTACGGAAGGAATGTCCTGAGTTCGAATCCCGTCCATCCATGTATGTCCTTTCTCTCTATCCTGTCTTTGTCCTTTCCTTGTGTGTGTGAATGAAGTATGAATGATGTCTACCCTATAAACGGGTCCTTATGGCATGTGTGAGGGTGCGATGGTGGTCCACCCCCTGTGGTGCACCCGGGGCAATGCCTCGGCGGCTAAGAGGTCGCTGTTTCTGGCTGGTTCCTTGGGTATCAAGGAACAATAGATTAATAGACTATGTTTTAACTGTCTAAAATCTGCCATTGGAAAAAAAGGGTCAAAAAGATGAAGCTCCTTTGACTTATAAAGAAGAAGTAATATCACCCTTAAAACCAAAAATATCACTTACAATGAAGTAACATTGGATATCCACTTACAGGTTGCAAAATGGACAAAACAATTGAATTATTCAGTTTTAGAAGCATAAAATTTTCAAAAAATATATGTATTACTTTCTTAAGATTTTTTTATTCTTGTATTCTTATAAAATTCTGATTAATATTTGATATAAATCAAGTATAAATTTTTCTTATGTTTATCATGAGTAATAATTATAATGTTTTAGATTAATTATATATACACTGGTCAAATTAATAGCCTCTAAGATTTGTTATATATAAAGAGGGGGTTTGAGAAAAATTTTATAAATAAACTGTAAAAGTGCATTTTTCACGATGAATGAAATAAAACGGTGGTGAAGACAAAACTTTCACCATTTGGAGGATGGATTATTGTTGGTGCCTGATTAATAAGAATCTCGATTTCAAAGACAACAAAAGAGCTTTTTTAAAAACAGCCATATAAATTTTTCCAAAGCTTTAATCTGAATTGCAGACTTTATCTAGAAGACGTTACTGTGGTATGAGTATCTTTCTCCAGAGCGTGCTAGGTGTTATTCTGGACGAATTGTACGACAGAACAAGAACTCTGATATAAATAAAAATTGTCAAACTAGGGCTCGTTTCATTGAACATTGAGACAAAATGTAAAGTAACTCGAATAAAGTTAGATTGTTAAAATAATTACATAATTTTTCTGCAAACATTACAGGTGAAGTAGATGAATAGAACGAGCGGGAATCAACAATTTAATGAATATACGAACCTGCTTTTCACTTAGAATTGCAGCTTTGTACCTCAAGTTATGCAAATGATGTATTGAATATTCATACTGAAAATTAGCTTAAAAGCTTGTGATTTTCTTTTACTTTATTTTAATGCATGATAATTTCAAAAATAATTCAATTCATCTTGAGGAGTACATTTTTGAAGCTAAAAAATTATTATCATGTTGAATGATTTCTGCATTTTTCTAAAATAAATAATTTCAGCCTGTTTGAGAAATATTTTGAGGTGGCATGTTATTGAGAAAGTCTCACTGTACTATTTGAGATGGCACTTTTCTGGAAAGGAATGTATTTTCCAAATTATTTTCGACATTCCATCATGATTATACGAGGATCACTCTGAAATTTTTGAGATACAACTAGGTTTTTAAAGTTTTATATTTCGTATGGCAGACACATTATCCGGGATTACTGCCGACGGCGGCCTTCCTGTGTGCTCTTCATCCTGAAGAAAATTGCGACCTCTTCTAAATTCTCTAAACCATCTGAATACAGTAGCACGAGTTGGAGATTCATCACCAAATGCTAATTATAACCGTTGAACGCATTCTTCTTGATTTAATCCTTCTTTAAAATCGTAGAAAATCATAGCGCGAAAATGTTCTCACGTCAACTACATTTTCTCATCTGTTTAAAATTTATTCTATGCTAAACAAGTTGAAGTAAGTCAGTAAAAAATCGCCTTCTGTGTTAAAATACTTTGTATTTTAAAATTAAACCGTTCTTTTTATTTTGTAAATTCTCGTCTGCGCATATCTCAAATATTTCAGAGTAACCCTCATATTAATGTACAATACGTGTGCAATTACCTTAACAGTTCGATGCCATCAAAGTTCATAATATTCTTTTTATCCAGTTCCAAAGGTAAGCTTTTTTGTTATTTATAACATAATATTTTCCATAAAATTTATTTTTTCATTTTCTTGCTCTCAAATTAAAGATTCAAATGCTAAACTTTATTCCTTTCGTATTGTTTCTTCTGTAAAGCACTTTTCTTTCTTTTGTGTAATACACTCTACAATTTATGCCCACATTTCTGGCTGTCCTATAACCATTTTCTTAAATTGTTTTTTTAACCTCATAATATTTTAAACTGCTTATTTATATTTAAAAATAAATATATAATTAAATTCACTTTCATAAAATCATTAGTTTTCTCCTTGTAGTTTATTACATGTAAAATTTTTAAATAATAAAAATCGCTAAAAGAACATAAATTTTAAAAGTTGGAAAGCGTCTATTTTATAAATAAGAATAAACTTAAAAAAATTCAACAATAAACTATCGCCTTTTAAAAACATTTTGTTTAACTGTGAGAAAGCCATCATTTTAACCTGATTTTGCATTTCATCATAAAATAAATCTCTTTTATTTTTTACACAATAATCATCTCATATAATCAAAAGAAATCTTCATTCAAAAACACAAATAAGATATGAAACTATTCATATTAATAAAAAATGAGATTCAGAAAATTTTCTCTTGACAACTGTTTTTATTTTCCGAATTCTGAATGTTTCAGTGTAAAAATCTTGGATTTTCGAACTTTGAATATTCAAAGAAATCCCTCAGAAAAGAATCCTATTTTCTTCATACTGCGCACTAAGGAGTAGTTCTTTCGTTTTTCTAGATTATTTTTATTTTCTTTTTTTATCAGGAGGAAGCATGTTTTCTTTTCTTGCAGGCCTTTTGTGGACGCAAAAAAGGAAACCACGCCTGCAAAAAAGTAATGCCTTTCTTTTTTTGCGAGTACGTTGAATGAAAAAGCATTGTAATTCCTTTGGGATAAAACCCCATTTCTGATAGTCGATGCAGTGATGTTCCATGTAATTATAGATTTCTTGTATTTTATCGCCATTTTGAGGTTCAAATCATTGTATGTATGCAAGTAAATATTTATTATTTTAATTTTTTATAAATTGGTTATCTGTGTATTTTTTATAAATACATTGTTATGTGTGTGATAAAATAGTAAAAATGCTTCCTGCATTTTTATTCCTACAAAAAATGTTTCTAAATGGTATTTTTATATATTTAGCCTTCAAAATGATTGCAAAAAATCTAAGTTTGCTTAGAGTAACCCATTAGTATACAAATATAAACCACTGATAAAAGAGCATTTATTGAACAACTTGATTTTTTGCATAAATACTGAATCTAAAGAGGTCTCAGTGCATGAAAAAGTCATCAATATATTTTTTAATGTTAAAGTCTTTTAGCCCCATTTTTACCATTTTGTATAACTGAAGATTATTACATAAATAATTGACTGCTAAGTTGTTTATTTCTTCAGAAATGCGAAAATTAAAAAAGTGGATTAGTGCACTGAAAACTGAAAAATAAACAAGCTTAAGATAAGATTTGTGGGCGTTGTATTTGGGACCACACTTTATAAACAACAAACAATATTTAATTTTAGTTTTTAAGAAAAGTTTACAATTTAAGTTAAGTGGAGCAGAATCAGATGAATTTAACACAGTCGTTAACAGGAGAACGGCACGAGCGAAGTGAATTGTCGATACAAGTTTATAAAGTAAACAGTCTGTCGATCGGGTTTGAGTTGTACATCACTGCATATTTCCCTCCCAGTATTAACGATACCGACTTGGAAACCATACAGTTCTTCCTGTAAGAGTGGTCCTTGCCTCTGCCGGTGGTGTAGAACTGAAGATCATCAGTTGATGCGAGATCAGTTGGTGGTTGTGGTAGGAGAGGTCTCTTGTTTGCAACTATGTCCTCAGAGTTATAGATGAAGGTATGCTTCACTCTATCCATGGACACTGTCACAGAATTTCCCTTGATGTCCAAGTTTAGCCTCTTGTTGTTGCACTGGAGCACACGAAAGGGTCCATCGTAGGGTTGCTGTAGCGGTTTCATAATGAAGTCCCGCCGGAGTAAAACGTGCGATGAAGTTGAGAGCTCTCCATGGACGAACGTTGGACGCCTACCATGGTGCTTGGGAGGCTGTGGTCGTAGAAGATTCATGTGGGCATGGAGATTACCCACAAAGCTAGCAGGATCACATTCGAGTTTGCTTTTGTGAAGAAATTCTCCTGGAAATGCCATGGTGTTTCCAAAGACCAAATCTGTTGGGATACAACTGAGATCTGCCTTCAGGGACGCACGGAGGCCAAGAAGAATTGTTGGGAGAACCTCAGTCCAGCGTTCAGTGGGGTGGCTCTTTATTGCAGTTTTGAGTGGACGGTGAAATTCTTCTATCATTCCAATGGCTTGCGGAGGGAAACTCGTAACTCGGGAACTGTGTATGCCAAAGAACTTGGTGAGGGACCGGAACAAAGAAGCTTCAAATTGACAACCTTGATATGTAGACACTGTGGTAGGGGTTCCATATCGTGACACCCAAGAGGTAAAGAATGGCTCGGAAACTGTCTCCGCGCAGTGATGTTCTTGAGATGTTGTGCTTCAGGCCACTTGATGAACCTGTCAATCACTGCCATGCAATAACTGTACCCGTTGAATGGAGGAAGTGGACCAACCAAATCTAGGTGAACATGGTCGAATCGTTGAGAAGGTTCAGTGAAAGTTGATAGGGGTGATTTGGTGTGGCGGTGGATCTTTGATTTCTGGCAGGGTAAGCAGTGTTTTTACCATTTGGCAGAATCGGAGGATATCGAGGCCCATACAAAACGGAACTTCAACAGATAAGTGGTCCAGCGTGTACCTGGGTGTGCCAAGTTGTGCAAGGCCGAAAACACATTCCGTCGGTGCTCCTTTGGAATGTATGGTCATGCCATTCCAGTTAAGAAATAGCATGTTATCTCAAAATCACAGTCAGGCAGCGTACCTTCCTGAGCTGCAGAGCCGTTCCTGATGTTAGCAAGGTAGCAAGTTCAGGATCCGGCAGTTGGGATGCCGCAATGGCTTGATAGTCGATGGAACTTGGCATAGTTATGCTTGATATCCTAGACATGACATCAACAGTTATATTCCTGGTCCTGGAGACATGCTGGATACTGGTAGTGAATTGGGACACAAAATCAAGTTGGCGTGCTTGACGAGGAGGACACTTGTCATTTTTTTGGCGAAAGGCAAAGCTCAGGGGCTTATGGTCAGTGAACAAGGCGAATTCCCCACATTTCAACATGTGTCGGAAATGCCTGACACTGGCATATGCAGCCAGAAGTTCTCTGTCGTATGCCGAGTAGGAGAATTCAGCTGGGGTCAATGTTCTGGAAAAGAATCCCAGTGGCTGCAGTTCTGCATCGACGATTTGGTGCAAGTCTCCTCCAATTGCGTGTTCCGAAGCGTTCACATGCAAAATAAGTGGAGCTGAGGGTGCAGGGTGAACTAGAAGTGTCGCTTCGGCAAGGGCTTGTTTGCAGGTTTCAAAGGCTTCGGCAGCCTGAGAAGTCCAGGTGATCTGTCGGGAATCTTTCTTGCTACGAGAACCTTTTTGGAAGTCATGCAACAGGCGTTTGTGTTTCGCAGCGTTGGGTATGAACCGTCTGTAAAAGTTGGTAAAACCCAAGAATTTTCTTAAGGCTGTGACGGTTTCCGGTAGTTTATATTGGAGTACTACGCTCACCTTTTCTAGAAGAAGTTTCAGACCTTGAGGTGTGGCAAGATGTCCCAGAAAATTAAATTCAGCTACACCAAATTCACATTTCAAAACGTTCAGCTTGAGACTATGGGATTTCAGTCGCTGAAAAATGGTCTTCAAGTGCTCCTTTTGTTCTTCAGGGCCATCAGAAAAGCAAAGGATGTCGTCCAAGCTGACGTAGCAGAAGGGTAACCCTCTTAGAACTTCATGCATGAACCACATAAAGGTCTGTGGGGCATTCACTAACCCGAACCATATACAAGTATATTTGTATAACCCTCAAGGTGTGGTAACAGCAGTCTTGGGTATATCTTCTTCAGCAATCGGGATCTGGTGGAATGCTTTGAGGATATCCAGCTTTGAAAAGACCTTTTTCCATGTAGAGCATGGGTGAAGTCGTGCAAGTGTGGTATGGGGTAACTGTCGAACTCCGTCATTTCATTTAAACGTCTGTAATCTCCTTCCAGGCGCACAGTGAAATTCTGTTTAGGGGCAACATGTAGAGGAGAACTCCAGGGGATCTTCGATGGGTGAATGATGCTCTGTGGAATGAAGAATTCAAACTCGGACTTGACTGCGCCAATCACCTTGGGATGTAGTCGACTGGGTCTTGATGTTATTGAAGGACCTTTGTTGATGATATGATGGACTGTGTCGTGTGGAGTTGATCCTCCGAATGCAGTAGGATTTGTAATCTCTGGGAAATGTCTCAGGATGTTTCCAAAGTCATTAACCACGGCACAAATGGTGGTAACCGACGGCTGAAATGCAGGCATCACTGAGCAGAATGTGTGTAGGGATGTTAGTTTGTTGATCAGTTTCTTTTGTTTGAGGTAAATCAACAAGTCAAAGTGCGTAAGGAGATCAGCTCCTGTTATTGGTGATGTAACATCAGCAACGATGAATGTCCATAAGAATGGCTTTTTCAAACCAAGGTCGAGTTGCTTTTTTACAAAGCCATATGATGGAATTATGGAATTGTTAGAAGCATAAAGGGCAAAATTGGATTGTGACGAAATTTTCTTGTTTGATGCTGGTGAGAGAACTGAGATCTCCAAACCAGAGTCCACCAAGAACTTTAGTCCACTCTTACGGTCATGGATGAAGAGCCTGCTGGTCTTGGTTGTAGCCTCCAGCGTGTCAGCTACTGTGACGGGCCTAACAGGTTTTTTTGAAAAACACAAGATTGTTTACAGTTCAAGGCACGATCACCAAACTTCTTATGGTAGAAACAAAGTTCCCTGTTGTTGTTCGATATGGTTGTCTGTTCAAATTCGATCGGCTGCGGGACGATCGTCGGGGAGGATATGTTTCGTGAGAAGTTGCGGGTTCTAGACAGCTCCACGTCCTGAAAGGATAGCTCCTCCAGCTTACTTGCTAAGATATCTGTAGCTGAAGGTGTAGGCGGCGGCTCAGTTGTGGTAGCACATACAGGTGCAGGAGACACGATCTCCATGACCTTATGTGCAGTGATCGCCAACTTGTTCAGCGAATCAAACGACGCTGAAAGGACCGTTTGGATGTGGGGTGGCATCCGCTACATCCACAGGTTCTGCCGGAAGTCTTCTTGCAATTGCATACCAGCGAGGCCACGCATCTTCCTGAGGAGATGACTTGGTCTCTCGTCACCCAACTGGAGATCACATAGATCACAACTTCTCAATCTGGAGATCACAACTTCTCAATCTGGAGATCACAACTTCTCAATCTGGAGATCACAACTTCTCAATCTTTTGTTGATCAGACTCTACGAATTCTGATATTAGGCGAGTGGAAAGGACCTTGTACTTTTCCGCCAAGGGTGGATTGAGGACGGTGTCCACCACGTATTCCAAGGTTTCCACGTCGGTGTTAGCAACTAACGCTGAGAATTTGGTGTCGTTGCTGGTGATGCCGCTGTACGCGAATAAGTTGTCACACTGGGCAATCCAGAGACGAACGTTATTCTTCCAGAATGGTGGAAGACGCAGTGCGACGCGGGTGATCTGGGCTGACTCAGGTGATGAAACATTCCCAGCATCGGCAGCGTTGTCGTTTGGTATGTTGAAAACTGGCGCGTTGAAAAGAAGAAACGTACCTCTAGTTCAGACACCGGAAATTCGTCACGCCCTGCCGGATTTGAAGAACTGCTTAGTTTCTGTAGGATCAAAAGTCAAACTGGCACTAGAAGAAACCAAACTACATGGTGGGGGGAATTATTTTGCTTGTAATAAGTATGTGCAGAGAAAATTAAATGTGCATGAATGTATAAGAAAAATTATGGCATCGCCAACCTAATTCAATAACATATAGTAACCATATTTTTCGCAACAATAAATATATTCAAACTTTACTAACCCATTTATTTAATCCTACTGCATCGCGTAAATCACATCCTGTTCACCACTTGTGGGCGTTGTATTAAGCACCCCAATTTATGAACAACAAACAATATTTAATTTTAGTTTTTAAGAAAAGTTTACAAGTTAAATGGAACAGAATCAGATCGATATAAACACTGTCTTTAACAGGCGAGCGGGACGAGCGAAGTGAATCGTCGGTACAAGTTTATAGAGTAAACTGTCTGTCGATTGGGGTTGAGTTGTACATAGCTGCAGATTCCTTCCTAGTTTACCAAAAACGAATAAAATTCAAAAGAAAAAGAAGTAATGATTCGCTAAATGCGATTCAGAAGAATTGTAGAAATGAAGCAAAAGTAAACTGTTTGAAAACAAGAGAGTATGTTTGAAACACTAAGGATGTTCTATAATAGAATGAAAAGAGTTTACATTGTAGAACTTATAATTAAAATATAAATTAGGTAATCAATCATTACTTTTTAAAAATTTCAAGATATTTCTAGGTTTTTAGTCTGTATTAAGAGTTTGCGAAAATTATATAATTTGAAATTTTGTATTGTTGGCAATTTCTTACCATTACTTTTTGTCTGTGGGCAGAATTGGGAAGAAACATGAAACAACACCCCATGTAGATGATATATGAAAAACGATCAAAATTGATTTACTAATTATTGCTTGAGATTATGTATTCAGTGGTAGAGATAATGATATCGTTTTAGCTTCTTTTATATCATTATGTTCAGATACTTTTTCTGTTGACTGTGTTCATGCAAAATATGCAATTTTTCTTTACAAAATATGACCACTTATCAAACAAAATCATTCAATATTGCTTTGAGGATAACCTTTGTACTTATACTTACAAAGGTTATCTATCTCATATATACAAAAAGTATTATATAATTGTGAAAAAATTGGATTCTAGCAAGAATTTTACAATTATGGTTAACAGTAGAAATCTGGACTGAGTAGTCTTTTAGGAAACTTAAGATTATTTTTATAGTTCCTTTGAATCAATGCTATATTAATGGTTCTAAAGAGATATCACGGAAAGATATTTTTTAAAGTTTTCTTATTATCTTTATAGAATTCTTGAGTCAATGCTACATCAACCTCTTTATCAAATACTTCCTTATATTTAAATATAAATACCTTACACACATCTGCGACAAAATCGATTCATTCTATTTATTATTATTTTTCTCTTTATTGCTTTTATATGCAATTGATTTCATTTTTTTTATTAAAGAATGAAATTTACGTTGATTAGTAGATGAAGTAAGCAATATAATTTAAACGTAAAATATTCTTTTTTATGTTTTGAAGTATTTATGCTGGAAAAGTAAAATATTAAAATTTGATTTCCCGTATTATTGTAAAATATATGCAATGTCAAATATTTATGTAAATGTGTTATCCGAAGGAAATTTTGGGAAAAATAACAAAAGTGTCTTTAAGCAAACTTATAGAAGGATGTAAATGCAATTTTAAAGGCATGAAATTTTATTTATAATTATAATTTTTATTACTAAAGTAATTAAAATTTACTTTAAATTAATATATTAAAAAATTATACTATACCACTTTTTTTTTCGTTAAATCGACAATGGTAGATATCATTTATACCCCTAACATTGACTACTATCTTTGATTTCTGAATCTCAAATTCTATATATTTACTCTAATGTTGATGAAAGACAACAAATGAAGCTTGTTTTAGATTACTCATGTCTATTCTTCCAATTTTTTCATGCTAACATTTATAGATATTATGTATAGAACTGAGTAAAAGGGTAATATATATATATATATATATATAATAGTAATAGCAGTACCTTCTAATATTTTAAAATCAACAACGAAATCATAAGAAATTGGTGTAAGAATGTAAGGCAATGCTATGAACTAGAGAAAATCTATGATTTTATTAATCGCAGTAAATTAATTTCAATTATAATTTGTATGTCATTTTAAAGATATTATTATATAATTAAATGAGGGTCACTCTAAGATTCAATTGATAATTTTTAACGTATAAGTCATCAAATTAAGAATCTAAATAATTGCGTGTAACAATGCAAAATAAAGATTTTAAGAAATTCTTATATTTTTTCAGTTAATTTTAAATTTGTGGATGTTTATTTAAAATTTTCGTAATTTCACTTAGTATTTTTTAACTGATGTTGTGTTGTAGGAGTGTAAAATAGAATAATGTTTGGCAAAGTGTCCAAGAATGTTTGGAAAAGTAACAAATGTTTAACTTTTAGACAAGTATTAAATGCTTTTCTGCGTTACGTTTTTAATATTTCTCTTGGATGAATTTCACAGATGCATATAGTAAGAAGAAAATTTCTTTTCTTTATTTTTAGTATTAACGACTCCAGCAAACAGTAAATGGCTATATGTGAAACATTTATACTTAAAAATAAATGGTTGAGAGAAGAAAAATTTAACTGTTTCCTAACGGTTAAAGAAAAAATATTTTACGTTGTCAGTAAAGTAAAAAAAAAAAGCGTATGAAGAAAAACAAGAAAGAAGAAAGAAAAGAAACAGCGGATGAATTAAGATTCTGGGACGTGTGACAACAGGCTTTATGTATTCTTCCGCGGGTGAAAACTTTTCTGCCAGTTTTGTCATCCATTACGTAACAAAGGAGAAAAATATGAGCAATATGAAAGGAGTAATAATAAACTAACCTGTCAAATTCACCCCTTACGGGCATCTGCCATTTTGTATCATGTTTGGTTTTAATCGATCAACTTTGTGTCGCACTTCTTTTCGTAAATTCCCTAATATAAGTTTTTTCAGAAGCATATTTCTATTCTTATAATACCCAGTAGGGATGTATTTCCCTTTTAAGTTCTGAGTGATTCGATTTATCCAGTTCTGACATTTCTCTTCTATCTGTGCGTTTTTTCCTTGAATTATATTCTTCATCGTCATCTGGAACACATGAGTCTGAAATTCTTTTATTGTATTCAAAAAGCGTTTGAGTTAGTACATTGTGACACTCAATCTATTTATGTTCCTTTAAAGAGATTACGTAAACAAATGTGTTTTGAAAGTATGACTTTTATTAAACATAAATAAAATCTTATGTTTCTGTGTGGGATTTTGACATGTTCTATTAAAATTGTTTCCTAGAATTTAGTGACAGTTATTGTAGGAATATTTTAAATAAAGAAAAAATTCATGTTACTAGCCACTTTTAAAAATTAGTATTCAAAGTAAAAAATTTAAAAGTAACGTATTTTCATAGTTCTAAATCTAAATATAACTAAAAATTAAATTTGTACGTAAATATCAAAGAATTATATTTCACAATTGTACTATCTCTATAATTTTAGAAAATACTAGAATAATTGAAAACAAATATTATAAATGTATATTATTTCAAAATTCCCAAAGGTTACAAATATTATTGTGAATCGGGGAATTGTTAATTATGATGGTAAAATAAGTTTCTTAAAATTGGATATTTAATGTATTAGGTGAGGAAAACTTTTTTCCGGTTCTTCACAAAACAATGAGAAACATAGATTAGAATTACAAATTTTTTATTTATCCTTAAATTATTTCTTTGTTTAGTACATATAATTCACCACATTTGCAAACACAATTTAAACATTAATTGTATATTTGTAACCAAAATAATACTTTAAATACTGCAAAGGCTATTATTTTTCTCTTCTCTAATCTGATGAACAAATAAAATAGGTTGAATTTAAAACTTATCTTAATTTTTATGAAAAAACACATTAACATATAATTCATTTATTTTGTGCTAAAATTACAAAAAATTATTTTCTTGTTATACTGTTATATATTATTAATTATTCTGAATAAATTTGTAATTAAAATTACATTCTTTATATTTTTATGAATTTAAGATATAATTTAAATTCTTTTTTACGTGTTTGTCAATATTTTTTTGCTATAACACATTAGGCAGAGTAAGAAATTGAAAATTGCATGTTTTGAAAAGTTTAATTATAATAAATTTAACTAAGCAGAGTTCTATAATAATGTTTTTTCTAAAAGAAACACTTTTTACCCAAAATATTCTTCTTCTATTAATCGCGAATCGCTAACACTAATACCTTTTATAAATATTTTAAAATTCATAGAATATATATATAGTGTTAGCAAGAAAAATTTCTGAATATATATATATATATATATTCAGAAATTTTTCTTGCTAACACTATATTGAGCATTCTATATTGCACGCCTCAATACATAAAAAAATATTAAATTATAAAGGTTAAGAAATTAATGCGCATTTAACATCATTATCGTGCATAAATTAAAGAACTAAGACAAAAACGTATAGTTCATTTCTCAAAAACTTAGTAAGAATATTTTTGCTTTAAGGTTACTTTAGCTAGCACCTTAGCCAGGGATTTCAATGCAAAGTTTAGTTTTGTTCACCTTTTAATTTCACAGGATAGAAAGTTTCTTTTCTCGTTTCTCGCATTTTAAAAAAGGAACTAAAAAGCTGGGCAGGAGATCCCATCTCTTATTTATTCTTTTACTTTTCTACCTAACTTTACTTTTTACTTTCAGCTTTTCAACAAAAAAGATAGGAAAACGGTTCTTACGATATTGATTTGTCGTTCGATCCCACGAACGCACAAGGAACCGTTGTCAGCGGACTAAAGGGTTGTTCGGTTGGGGTCTCTTCGGGGAAGTTCGTAAAAAAAAGGAAAAAAAGTCTTTCTTATCCAGGAAATTTTCGGATTTACTCCGAGATATATTTTTTATCATGGATGTCAACTATTATAAGTCTTTCAGTATAAATTCTTCGTATTCTTCCTTTTCTTAAAGAAAGTAATTCAATGAATTCTTTGACATGCCATTGAAAATCAGGAATTTATATCAATGATTACATAGCTAGTCTCTGGCATTGTGAGTGTTATAGATATGCACCTATTACAAAAAGCATGCTATTAAAGAAATTTTTTAAATTAGAAAAGTCATTTATGATTCCTAATGAAAATATTTCTTATATTACGATTGCAATTGTTATTTTAGGAGTTTTATCTCTTATCACACTATCATTTTCCAAAAACTTGTTCGTTTTCGTTTTTATTTCGCTTATTACCCAAACTCAAATTACTTCAACGTCTATGGTAGCATTCTTCTTTTAGACTGAATTATCTCTTATAAAAGATTGGTTTTTTGTCTCTTAAAAACTTCTATGTCTAGGCAAAATGTTTAGCTTCATAATGAAACTTTGTACTTGAAATCTTGACAGTGCTGTCAAGATTTCAGAAAGCTGATGCAAACTTTCTCATCTCAAAATCTCATCAGAAAGCTGATGAGATTTTGCTGTCAAGAAGCATTTCATAGTAAACTATGAAATGCTTCAGTCACCCAGAGATTGAAAATATCTTATAACATAATAGAAACAGTGATTTCATCTAGCTTAAAAATTACTTGAAGATTATAAGCATAATTTCCTCTAAGTTATATTTTTATGTAAGATACTAGAAACTTTATTAGTAAATTTTGGAAGTACATGTACAAGGTACTACGATACCATAGCTCGACTATAATTAAACTGAGAAAATCTAAAGTTTCTGAAGATATACGGAGGTATTTAATCATGTAAAAGTAATTTGATCACGTAAAATAATCATTTATTATACAAGCAGATATGATATTCTCGAAATCGGGGTATTTTCATGGACCCAATAACATTTTGATTCTAATGGTTAGATATTCCATTAGAATCATTGTCATTCTTTTTCAAACATCAAGAACAGCTCAGAATTCTTCAACTTCTTTTCCTCAGATATTTGTCTAATGGGCAACAAAATTTAGTTGTTTGGGGAAAACAGAATATGTACTAAATCTTCAAAAAATATATATAATTTTGGAATTTTTCTCCTCGTGAGAAACACTTAAGCAAGCAAGGTTGTGGTGAATCGTTAAAAGCTTAAGGCATATTGTTTATTCAGCAACTCAGTCAAGGGTCGCTTTATGACATTGAGAATATTATTTCTAAAGATTCCTGCACTGTTTTTATCGGGCATTTTCTAGTGATAGAACAGCGTTTTCAGAACCAGTTTCCAGTTCTGTTCCAAGTCACTGTTGGACAGTGAATGATGGATGTTGTGCTTCAGCCTTCTGAAAGTTTGTCACGAAGGATATTTAAAAGATTTCCGAGTTCCTTACAACATATTAATACTGACTACCATCAGTGAAGAGTTCTCCCGAAAGACTACGCTGTGGATATTAAAATACTTTAAAATAGCCTTAGGGTGTTCATTACGTGGTATCAAAGGAATTTGCAAATCATTTGGGCGAGATATTATAATTTGCTACACTCTAACCAAACATTTAAAAATATCAATAAGGTACAACTCATGAGAATATAGCAGTTCATTATTTTCCAAAATCACTAAGAGTTGAATAATATTTTAATTATTATTTAAGAAATTTTTTATTCTTTTCAGACACACAATTTAGAATATATAAAATCCATGTTAATTTCAGCTAATGAACCTCTAATCACAATTATTCTCAAACTCCTTCCAAAACCACGTTTTAAAACAAAATATACATATTCCCCCCCCCTTACATAATTTGATTTAAATGACTAAAATATTTTTGTTAAATAAAAAATATGCCTATGTGTGGTGGTATTTCTAAAGAAGGGTATTTCTCGATTTACACTTTTACGACATATTAATACTTTTTTAAGCAAATTAATACCTCTTTTTTTCGAAATTGTATTTCTTATAAAATCTTTCCTTTAAAATGCGATTTAATCCTTTCCCCATCTGAGATTCAAATTGAGTATGTAGCTTCTCTTTTCGTCGCCAACTTTCATTTGAATTTCCCTTTTTGAAAGAAATTACTCTTTGAGGTTCAGTAGAAACGGACAGCGCGGGTAAAAGTGTTCTTAACAAAGCCCAAAAAAGCAAACGAAATTCGAAAGCAATTTACGAAAAAGAATATATGTATATGTGTGTTTCTAACTTTAAATCTCTTTCTTTGGAACATTCCGTTAGCTTATTTGTATTCTCATCCAATTCACTCCTGATTCAAGTTTTTTTCTACCTCAAAAAGCAGCGGGATTTTTTATTATTATTTTTTATTTATACACACACACACTGCTCTTGCGGAGCGTTAGAGATTTTTTTCGCTTTAAAGGAAATCTTTTCTTTTTCTTTCGGAAATCAAGCCATTTGGCGCTGTCTCATTTTGCATTCGCATGATCATTTGGCACCATTTTTTTCTTTCCACTTTTTTCATGGTTTGTAAATTTAAAATAAGAAGTGTGGTAATTAAAGGGCACGCAGAATAAAAATTGGGGAGGATGCAGAGAAAAAGCAATAGGGAAAAAAATTTTCTAGCAACATAAAATCACATCTTGTTGGAATGATTGTGCTACGAGGTGAAAAGGGTGAGAAAATTTGGTGAAGAATTCCTTTCACATTTATTTTCAAGGGGAAAAAATATGAAAAAGAAAAATGGGAAATGAAAATTATATGAAAAGGTAAATCGGAAAATTCTCATTTGCATGTCAAGAACGGTGTCATTTGCTGAAACGGAAAGAGAGTGTAATACAAATTTTGGTTACAAGTATCTACAAATAGTTTTGCAAGTAAGGTATTTGAGTTGAATTATATTTTTTCAACGAAAGTAACTTTGTTTTATGAAGAAAATAAGAAAAGAATGCAATAAAATTTGTATATTTACCCGATAGCACTAAATTTTTTGTTTAATACTTGTCAGCAGAAAGGAATAAATTCAGAATCTCTTTTTAGAAAATTTAAGCTATTTAACAGCTTATTTGTAATGAAAGGTATGAATACAATTGAAATATTATAAATTGCTATATATAAAAAAAACATTTTTTGATATAAGAATATTTTAAGAATAAAATGACTACATTAATTTAAAAATAGCTTTAGAAAGCTGTGAAAAATGTCTGCAATGATTTATTTATTGCTATTTGATTACGAATTGTTCTTCACTTTTTAATATTGAAACCAAAATATTTTAATTACTACTTTCATTGCGATTTTTAAATTCCATTTTTATAAAAGGAAATTCTCAGTGGTAAAAAAAGTTTTTTTTTTTTATCAGAATCTTTACAAAAGTTACATTATTATATAGTCATATATTTTGTTATTAATTACATTACAGTCTTGAATTTTAAAAAATTTGATTTGCATAAACTTTGCTTGATATTTTTAAGCAAATAATTAATAAAACCTCAGAAAAATTGATATAGAAGTGCTGTCTTTAGGGGGAAAAAAAACAACTTCTCTTGTACAAATTCCAAAAACATTGAAAATTCTACCAATTTAAAAACTCTTTACCTAAGGAAAAATGCAATTATTCTTGATAATGAAGCAAAAGTACTGACTATATCAAGACCAGCTGTTACACTGTTTAGTCTCTTTCCTATTTTTAACTTTAGAAAAAAAGGAACTAAAGAGCGAAAGCCACTTAGTAAGCCGATCGATAAATTTAGATAATTTAAACATTTATGTGCATGTGGATTAAATGGGATTTCAATCGATAGTTTCAGTTAATGGGATTTCAATTGGCAATGCAGTAGCTTAAAAAGGCTCTCTAATTTTGGAATGTCGCAGTGAAATAAAATCGAATTATGGAATAAACCTACTAGTTAAATATATCGACATTCTTATTTATACTCTTTCTCGAAAGCAACAATAACGAGAACATTTTCAATTGCTAATTTGTAAATGATTGATTTAAAGAAATAATTGAATTACTTAGTTTAAGCTATTTTTATTAAATATATTTTCAACGACATTACATTTTTGATGAATTTTGATATGCAGTTACTTTTTCATACATAAATGCATTTAAAAACTAATTTTTCTTTATTATATATGGATAACATAATTGAAAATAGACTTACACAAAGGTCAAATCATTTACAAATTTTAAGTTATTCAAATATTGAAAAATTATTTAAATAACTAAAAAATGTTTTATAACCGTTTCTGAGCACCAAATTTTGTAGGATGAAAAACTTTGTTCTTAAACATCAGTTGAGCACAGATACATCTTTATGATTTTGAGGTTTTTTATAAACAAAAATTGTTGACAAAAAGTTGTCCTAAAAACGGGTTTCAAACCTTTAGCTAAAATTTTACAATATTAAAACTCGATATATATCAGATACCATTATTTTATTCTTTATGAATTGTGCCTGCAGAAAATTTTATTAAGCGTTTTTTGTCGATTGGTTGATCCTTTTATTGCATTGGCTCTAACCTGGCAACATTCTGATCTAAGATGAAGTATCTTATCTTAGTATAACAACTTGAAAATAAATTACTTATAAATGCTTATTGGTGTAATTTGTAAGTTGATTTATTATTTGAACAAATAGTAAAAATTTAAAAAATTCTTATAAGTTAAATGGTTTTTGTTTGCGTTTCATATTTTATTTCATTTGCAAATAAACTTATTTCGATTTTAATTAAATTAGATATATAGGGTATACCGAAATTTCAAGCCCAAACTTGAATGGTAGAAATCATACAAGGAAAACATAGGCCGAAACATCAGCCTTTTAAGATAAGGGGATATGAAGACACAATAAGGCCACAACAAATAGTGCCTTGTAAAACTTTTTATAACTCAACTATAACTGTACAAATATAACAGGAAATATCAGAAATTATTCCATTTGTCATGAATGCGCGTCATAGATTAGGGAATATTTTCGAAGAAATTTGTCGTTTCACTGATTGTAACAGGCGCAATAAAGATTCATGTAAGCAGGACCCCCATTTTGAAATTTGCTTGTGTTACATACACAAGGCTCTTCAGTGCATCCAAGAGAAAATAAACCACGTGATCTCGGAGACCAAGGTGTAGGACCGCCACTTAATTTCAATAGATTTCAGACATCCAATTCTAATGATGACTTATACACTTGCCATAACTTTGGTGTAGATTTCTTCCTACATGTTAAATAACAAGCGTAACGTTTTCAGCAACATCACCAAACATCGCTGAAAATACCACCACGAGAAAGGAGTGATGTTTGTGATAGTCCAGTGGTAGTAATAAATAGTACGGTTCGACAAAACTTTTTCCCATGATAAACATTCAAACATTTACCATAAAACGTTACTATGCGTAACGTGGTTAGATTCCTTTAGGATTTTTTAAGAATGACATTTGTTTTTAGTGTCTATTGACAACATCTTCATGTGAAAATGTTGCTCCATCAAAAACATAACGGGATAGAAAAACTATGTATCGGTGTCACGCTTTGGTGTAGAAGCAATTATGCAAACGTGACACAACATAGATGATCATCCGACTGCAGTAACTGAAATCATAAGATGAAATGAAGGCAAAGCTTCCTGTTATTATACTCTATAGACAATTGATTAAAGGTTTCTTGTGGTAACGACACCAGCCCATAAATTGGTAAAGAGATTGCAGATTACAGAATCCAACAAACCCTCTTTGAATATGGATGTTAGTGTTATTCGTAACTTCTCAGAAACCTGATAATGGTTGTGAAGAATCCACATTCTGCATAATTTTGATTTTCCGCATTAACTGTTGATAAAGTGGATGTCCTTAATTCTGTGTTTAAGAAGAGATTCATATTTATCACCTACAATGAAATAGTCAACTTATCAACTTTCAGAGTTAGCATATACGTGTGGAGAGCCACCTGCCAATTTTCGTTCATCCTTTCCTGTGTTCTGTTAGGGAGCATTATTCTTAACAATGTTCTCTAACTGCCTTCCGAATCTGTCAGTGGTGTTATGAAAAACCCTGTGTATCACCAAATAGAAAAATCAAATAAAATTATTTTATAATGAAGCCATGAAACTCCGTAAGTTAAGAGCTATAAAGTTAAAAGATTAGTAAATTTGACTGTACTCATTTTTGAAAATAATTAGCTGTTTGTTTATTTCCTAAACTTAATATGTTTTTCAATGTCAGAACATTAATATCTGTAAATAGTGAAGAATCTTAGAGGAAGGCTAACAGTTGCTCAGCAAGATCTGAAATGTTAAGCATCAATATTTCTCAAATCATTTGTTATCACAAACAACAGAAACATTATTTAATTACATTAAGTCAAATGAATGAACATATTAAGGAATTTCAAGTTAATTAAATCTTATTCTATAAAAAAATTGATACAAATAATTATACAAGATAATTTTTGGCCACAGTAAATAATTTCTTAAAAAATTAATCAGTGTGTTTGAATAGTATTCTAACAAAATATTCGTGTAATTTAAAAAAAGTATGAGTAATTTTATTTCTCATATAACTTATATAAAATTAACATAAAATTGATGTAATTATCTTAATATTTTCATAACCAGAAACATATTTATTGAATTGAACAGGTCATAGTAAATTGTCCTTAGAAACTGTTAATTAAAAATTGAAAATAGTTGATAAAAGGTTTAAATTAAATGCTTAAGAAAAATTCAAAATACTAAATTGATATTAATTTAAACTTAAATACAATTAATTAAAAAGTACTCAATATTAAAAAATATTTATGTTTCATGAAAGAATTAATATAAATGTTTTAAATTACACGAATATTTTGTTATAATACTATTCAAACACACTGATTAATTTTTTGAGAAATTATTTACTGTGGCTAAAAACTATCTAGTACACTTGTTTGCATTTTTTTACTTATTTGTACAATTTTTTTATAGAATAAGAATTAATTAACTTGAAATTCCTTAAATATTTTTAATACTGAGTATTAAGTTTAAATTAATATCAATTTAGTATTTTGAATTTTTCTTAATCTTACAGAATTAAAACTAATGAATTTTAAAACCCATTAAAATGTATCGTATATCGTATAATTTGTGTTAATTTTAAGATTATATATATATATATATATATATATATATATATATATATATATATATATATATATATATATATATATATATATATATATATATATATATATATATATATAAAGACAATGCTCTATGAACATAATAATCTATTTTGAATGAATTATTTAAGTTACTGTTATGTGAGTAAATTATTTCATTATTATATCATAATAACGATAGAAACATTTAATTTAAACCTTTTATCAACTATTTTCAATTTTTAATTAACAGTTTCTAAGGACAATATACTATGACCTATTCAATTCAATAAATTTGTTGCTGATTATGAAAATATTAGGATAATTACATCAATTTTATGTTAACTTTATATAAGTTATATGAGAAATAAAATTAATATCTATTATTAATATAAGTTATATGAGAAATAAAATAAATCATCATACTTTTCTGTTATGTTTTTAATCTCTTATCTTATAATATTTAATTACGAAAAATAAATACAAAAGTATGATAGAATAAATTTCTCAGAAAGAGATTTTGGCATTCTATTTTTTTAATATCTTCTGAAAACTTAAAATCGAAGTAGATAAATAGAAGCTCTTTCTTTCTTAATGTATTTAATCATTTATCATAACATTATTTGTATACTGTTTCAACTCATTGTTGCCTGCTTATGTTATCAGAAGAATACATAAAGTTATTGCAATTTTGTAAAAATAGTGCACAATAATTATAAATACACATTTTTTAATGGCTATAAAAATATACTTATTTGTGTTTACTTCATCCATTTTACACTTTATTTAATCCAATTTGCATTATTATATTAAAGGTACGACGAAAATAAAATCATCTTTTAAATTTTCAATTCTAAATCATTGAGTTTCATTTATCACAAGATATTAATACTTAGATACAATGTAAACAGGAAATGAATCATGTACATTACTTCAGATTGAGAAATAAATCAAAGTAAAAAAATATTTCTATTATTATGAAAACATTCTCTGTTTAAAATACTATATACTTTAATCACACACACGAGAAATTCTAAGGGATAATAACGTAATTTCAAATTCACTTGTGACACCTGATAAAAGAAATAAGTTTAGTTTAACTTACAAAATATAATTGCAGTATTTTTGATATGAGTAAAAGCGTCAATACTTTGTATATTTTATCCTATTAATTACCATAAAATTTAATTATTAATAAAAAAGAAGATATAATTTTCAAATGAAGACTTATTTCAATCAGTGTTTGTAAAATTTAAATTAATTAATATTTCTGAAATTTTTATTCAAAAAAATTATACATTAGAAACTTAGTTTTTTTCTTAGCAATTTTTTATAAATGTTTTAATCTGAACTCTTTTTTTTTTCTCCTCGTTCTCAAATTACAACTTCTTATTCCGATAAAATGTTTAAGTACATGATGGTAGTAATTCTATTACCAAAGCGCACAATAAGACTTACAGCAAGAAAAGTTTTAATGATAATTACAACTATTAAATACTTAAAGTAAAGTAACACTAGGTATTAATTTATGTATTTATAAAATATTTCATTGTAATAGAACCTGATGGATTAAAACTTATAGCATATAGATAATCAGACGTAAGTAAATATAGCCAGTTTTGTTGATTATAATAAAAAATACAATATACAATAAGTAAAAAAATGATAAAAATTTAATATCAAATACTATAATAGTCATACAGTAACACCAGATCAGAGCAAAATATAAAAATTCTAATTTCATGAGCAATAATAGAACATTCAGATTACCGATACGCCATAATGACTAGCAAAAATGCCAAAGTATTTTTTAAATAAAAAATAAAAATTGTAATAAGAAATTAAACATAAACTAGTACTCAATAAAACTAAACTAGTACAAACTTAATTAAACTAAACTAGTATAAACTTAATAGAAATACTGAAAGTATTTTTAAAATAAAAAATAATAATGGTAAAAAGAATTTAATCATAAATTAGTACTGAATTAAGAATTCGAAAACATTGGATGTATAAATCTAATTTGTACTTAGAAAACAATAACTCGATTAAATTATAACGATGGAATATCAATATTCTAAATACCTATAATTTTTAAAATTTTAAACCTTAAATCTTTAATTAAGTACTTGTGTGTTCGTTTTTAAAAAGACACTTTTTAGTATTATATTTGAAATTACATGTTCTTAGCATTAATGTATGTACTTAGTTTAATTGATTTATGTGAAACTCAAAAGCATGCGTTTTATTTAATCAATTACATTTTTAATTTCTTGCTAAATTTTGACAAATAACAATTTAAATAGTCATCGTTGCTTAAAAACAGCATTGTATACAACAAAGAATACAATGCTTCAATTCTTCTTCATATCTTCAGTCATTAATTTCTTGTGATTTTCTTATGCAGCATCGAAAGTTGCAT
This sequence comes from Latrodectus elegans, assembly GCA_030067965.1. NCBI lineage: Eukaryota > Metazoa > Arthropoda > Arachnida > Araneae > Theridiidae > Latrodectus > Latrodectus elegans. Next base: position 70,123,190 of record CM057814.1, read on the forward strand.
AAATTGCAGCCTTTTATGCGTTTAAGATATTTCAGTCTTTACGATGCAAACTTAAAAATTTAAATCTTTAGACAAGATTATAAAGAAAAAAAAGCCTTTTACTTAAGCTTCAAATTTAAGTGATTCATAAAAAATATACGGGAATCAGGCAACGAGTAAGAAGCTAAACGATGTCCAGGTCCATTAATTTTCCACCTAGATAAGAATGGTATCTTATATATCTTTGTTATTTTTCCATCTTTGATAAATGGACGTAAGAAAAATCCAATTTAAATTGACTATTCTTCCCTCTCTTTTGTATATCGTAACTCTCCCATCCGTTTAAAGTCAGATTCATTTTTCTGCCCATTTATTTTCATCGTTTTAACCCTATTCTTGATCTTTTATATCTGTAGCAATTGCTTTTTCAAATTGATTCTAAACTTAATTTGTTATTTGGAAACATGAAAAATCTGTCCGCTTTTATATGTTTTATTTTGTTTGTATCATGATAAAATGCTTAGGTCACAATTTTATTCATGAAACAAGATTTGATTTATTTCTATTAGAATGTGGTGAATTTTATATGCTGATCCATTTTTTATTGCTTTGTTTTACAATAATTGATTTCAGTCACTCGTATATGTTTGTAATGAATCATTTACTAAATAAGAAATTTCGTTGTTTCAAAATATTATTTCATAATAAAAGTTTTTTTACTAACATTATATTGACACTTAATTTAATAATTTTAAAACAGTTAATTTTATTTCTATTTGTAATATATATCATACAATTATTTATAATCATTATTAACAACAATACGTGCGCATGGCTGTTGTACATGAAATATACGTATGCTTCTTATTTTTAATTTTTGTATATTATACATAAACATATATGCTTAACGTTATTCAAACCCATAATTACGAATATATATAATTCGATTTTATTAAAAACACATTCTTGAATATCATGTGTTACATTTATTAACATATGAATGCAAATTAAAACTACTTTATTTATTGCTAAAAACATATTTATTATTGCAAATTATTTAAATTTTCTTTTTAGTTTATTGAAATGAAATTTCTGAAAATGAAATTATTTCAAATTTAAGTTTCGTTTTAATTTCAGTAAGAAGTAAGGAAGTTTCATTTTAGTTTCAATTTTCTGTTAAGCATTTTACTCTGTTAACTAATTATAATTACTACTTTTATGTACCTTCACTTTTCCATATTACTTTTCTTTTCAATTATTTTAATATTTCGGTAGTAATTGGAGGTTTATTCGTTTGTTTTTTTTTTTAAGTTCACTCGTTTGATTCTTTGAAAATTCAGCCACTTAAAGACATATACTTTTAAAACACTAATTTATATTTCTCATCTCAATTGGTATTTCATTTTTTTCTCTTTCAGTCAAAAGAAAATCTTATATGAATAATTCATTCTTTCGTTATTTAGATCTTCATTATTATTCAGTTCTACTTTATAAAATTTGAATTGGGATGTTTTCTTTATTGTCTAACTCAGTAAGTTATTCCCCTAACTTACTAAGCTCATTTGAATATGATCAATTTAATTGAGATATTTTAGCATATTTTTAACCAAATATAATGATCTTAACATATTTTTCGATGAACATCTACTTTACATGTACCGTTTTACTTTTTCGTTTGTTTCTTATTATAAGTTAGTACTTTTTGGAAAACATGCATTTATACCTTTTTATTTACTTTTTTCATTTTTCTATGACTGAATGTTAATTTTAAATATAATGTTTTTATTTGTGCCATTCTTTTGATATTTTTCCTTTCATTTGTAATTGATTTATTTAGTCACTGTGAGAAAAACATTATCTCATCTCAATCCATTTATACCTTTTGTTTTTCTATCCCTAAAACTCGTTAATTTTGAATTCTTAAATTAATTTTTTCATCAGTGTAATTCAAAAATATAGCAAATTATTTAACTCTAATTTTTTGTAGCATTTTAGTTGAATACTTTGCGTTTGATGAAAGGACTATTAGAAAATGTAATTAAACTTCAGGAGCAGTTTTCACTTTGTGTGAGCATACTTATCTCTTTGTATAACTTGTACAACTTATTATTATACATCTGTTGTTATGCACCATGAATTTTAAGGTTCTGAACTTCTTCCTTAGAATCTTTCTCTCCAATAATGGAAATCTTATTTTCATCAACTTCCTTTCCTTAATCCCTTCATTAATTTCATTACATGTAGAAAATAAAATAAATTTTAATAGTAGCAATTCCTACAATATCTCTCCATTTTATTATTTTTTTCTGATAAATACTACAAGCCACAAAGTTATTATATTGCAGTTAAAATAAATATTTTTATTTCAATTCTAACTAGCATATTTTGGAACTCAAATATTTAGGTGAATTTATAAAAGAGAAATCAATTTTAAATTAAAAAGTAGATTTAATTATTTTTAAAAATTTGCCAACGAGTAGTGAATTGATTATTAACTGATGCTTTAGTGTGACTTATTAAAATCTACCGTATATTATTATCTTCTGAAAGGACTTTTCATGGATAGTAATCCATACAGATAGAGATTTTACGTCTGGAAAATGAGGAAATTGAAAAAGATTTCCAATACTTACCAGATTAGATAGCCTAAAAAACTGAAACATGATGTCCACCTCCCTCTATTCCAGTATGAATTGGAATGTGCCTAAGATCTTCCTTTCTTAAAAGTGCTGTCCATTTAATACCCACTTTGCATTCCAACATTTTATTATTGCAGATGATAATCACCAACCTAAGGAATTTCTACTGCCTGGAATCTACTTAACAACTTAGCAGCTTAGCACTAAAAGTTAAAAGTGGAGAACTAGGAATTTGTAATAAGTGATTATTCGTCGATTGAAGCTTAAGGTGATGAGAAAAAATAAGAAAAGTAACAGCAAACAAAATGTGAACTTATGTCTTCTACCATTAGTATCTAAGTTAGCTTTCCGTTTTAATAATGTATTAATGCGTATTTTTAATCAAAGTTTACCAAAATACAACAGGATTTCTTTTATTCTTTAAAGAGTTATCTCTTATTTAGATGGATATATGACACTGTTAAAAAAGTAGCATCAGGAGTTTCAATTGTAGCACTTCACGTGAAATTGAATATGACGCTTAACATTTTATTTTAAAACCATATTAATAATCATAATAAAGAGGATCTAGATCAAATATTCATACAAATAATTAAACTTTATCAACAAAGGAGAGAAAGCGCTAAATTTTCAAATGAAAATTCAATGCTATTGTCTTGATGTGGTTATATACGCAGCAATGCCAAATAAAATGAAGATTACCATGCTATTAATGATGAAACCAATTAGATGGTAATAAGAAGTCCTTGGCCTTTAAGGAAAAAATTTAGGAATGTTATGAAAATTATGAAATTCTTCAGTAAACGAGTAAAACATTCGTACTTTTGCAAAAAACAAAAAAGAATCATGTTTCATGTTTTCTAAAGGATCTAGGAAATTTTAAATCATGTATCTACACCTAATCAGAAGAGAGGATTTTGAAATTTATCGATTTATTTAGTTTGAAAAATTAGGAATTAATTTTTTATTGGAAACAATAAAAAAAATTATTAAAAATATTGAAACACATTATTAGATTCACAAACATTCCGATTCCTTATTGAGTATAAAAATTATTTTTTTTTTAAATTTTGTACAATCATAAAATTTTTTTTCATCAACCATAAAGTGGTTTGCTTCTTTCAGACCGGCTGAGATCATGATTACATTACATCATCCTATTGAGATTGCGTCCTAAATCCCCCTTGTCGAGGAATTTGCAGCCTGCATTCAAATCGTATTCTTGGGTCGTGGTAGCCTAGTGGTAAGAGTATCGGACTTCCATCCCGAAGGGTGGGGTTCGATTCCCAATGCCGCCAAAGACCCACCGAGTACATGCGATATACGTGCTTGTTACATCTGTGGAATCGAAAGTCCTGTGGCTGGTTGTTGAGCAGTTACCATGGGTGCAATGGAATGGAGAAATTTACTCTCCCTTCAGATCAATGACAAAATTGAAAGAGTAGATCCTCTGGTGTTGCCATCTATCGGAGGATTTTGAAGAGCAAAAGTCGTACTTTCCCCTACATTGTGCTCTGTTTAAACGAAAGACGCTTTCAATTGACTTAAATTCACATAGCCAAGGCATAGTGAGTTGGCTTGCCCAAGTATCATTAGTAACAACAACCACAAATCGTATTCTTCGAATGGCAGCAAGCAAGGTGAAGTTCACCATCGAATGTCTAAATGTCATTAGGGATGATAAAAAATCCATTCTTGATTTCTACCAGTAATAAAGAAGTATTTTTTATTATAATTTTTTTTTGTTTGTAAAAGTGAATCACCTAAAAATCACCTGTTGTTCTATATAAAACCATGAAAATCACCTGTTGTTCTACATAATTAGTTTTCAAATCTCTAGCGGTATTGATTCCAAAATGGAATACGTTCCAAATAGAACAGAAGAAAAAGCAAAATGAAAAAGACAAGACAAAACATCAACTTTACAGTTAATTAAAATTGGCAAAGTCTATTCAATTTTTTTTATCCTTTTATGCATAAATTCGTTCTGTTTTTGCAAGCGAAAACTAATCTTTTGATCATCGTATTTTTTCTGTTATTAGTGAAGTGATTAAAATTTACAAAAACATATTAATTGATTGTTTTACTAATTTTACGACTCATATATTCATAAATGAGAGACTTATTTTGTGTAAGTAATATTCCACATAGTTTAGAACAACAATTGTATTACATTCATCGAGAACGCAAAATTAAAATAAGTAAATTGGTAATGCTTAGCAAAATATAAATATATTTTCCAGTATTATTTAACAATTTTAAGTATGAAATAATAACAGATAACATTTTATAATTCAAAATTCTCCCAAATATTTAATAGGAACAATGCAGCATATTTGACTTTAAAATATTTTAAATCAAATAAACAATTTTTACAAAATTAATAGGCTAAACAAAGGTTTTGTTAATAGCATAATGTAAACAATGTAGCAAATTTTTATTAATGAATAACAATTTTAAAAAAGCACCTTATTTAAAAACATTCCTATTGTAAAATTACGTCGAATTGCTCTTAATCTGTCATTAAATATCAGAAATTGTTCTTTAACAAATAAGTTAACTTTACGCAAATAATAGTATTTATGTCACAATAAATTCTAAATATATTCTTGGCACAAATTGAAATTGTTTTCCCACAATGTATTCCAAGATAAGAAAATTCATCTAAAAAGCAAAACAAAGTACTCTTTTTCTTAGGAGACCACTAAAAGCATCGGAAAATATTTTCGCAAGAAGAAATGTACCACCGAGAGGTAAGAGTTGGAAACAAAATTCTTCCCATAAAAAGAAATATTTTCTATTACCATTGTCCTAAATTTTTTGTCGATATTTTTTTAAAATAGAATATTTTAGTCTCAACTTTCGAATATTCTTTTTTTAAGCGAACTAAATTCGGGATTGACTTCAACAAGGAAATGCTTTCAGACAAAAAGATTCTTCTGGAACTCTGGAGATGCTTTTTGTTGACAAAGAAAAAAATAAGAACTGATGCTAATTTATTTGCATTTTTTATATACAGCTCATTTAGTTGGATTTGCAAAATAGGTTTATTCCTTAAGGGATAAAAGCGATAAATAAATTTATTGGTTCTCGGGAGATTCGAACATTTCATCCACAACAGTTGTCCCTTAACATATGAGTTTTTCATTCCAATTTTGCTTGAAAAAACGATACAATAAGGTATTCTTTTTCCACTTAAGCTATTATTGTTTGGTGTGAGAGCAACCTTTTTAAAAAACTTGTAACATTCTAATATGAAACAGTGCTTCCTTTGAAAGCAATTTGCCAAAGCTTGAGAATATTCTATACGATCTTAATAGTAATTTTTTATGACAAAAAAATTGCACATTTTTAATAAAATATTCCTTTATATCCGTGTATTCATCCTGCTAAAACTGTAAAATAAGCTATTGTAAATAATTTACATTATACATTACTCAAAAGCACACAAAGAAAATGATAAGAAAACTTTATTTGTGAAAACCTTTGCAAGCTTTTTCACAGGAGCGATTAAAACGCATTAAAATTGTTCCGTCAAATCATAAACCCATATTGTAATTACCAAGAAAAATAATATACCCTGAAATTGCATTCTGTTCTGTTTTACAGAAAGAAATTTATTTGGTTCTCAAACTAAGCAGAATCAAAGAAATGATTTAAGATTTGCGCAATCACATTTTTTTAAAATAAGAATAAGATTAAAACTATTTATACTTAAAATAAGAGTTGTTTTTATATATAACTCCCCCCAAGCAATTTAAGACGGTATCTTAGGATAACACTGTACCCTAAAATAACAATTTTCAAGGCATAGAATATTCAAGTGTTCTTCCTTGTCTGACATCATTTCTGTAACTTTCTTTAATGAATTCATTTTTCTTATATAATTGTTTCCAGGTTACTTTTCTATTTTCATTATTTTTCCCATCTAAATTAAAATGTAAGTCCACATTACAAGAAGTCGCACACTGAAGAATATTCCCTAAAATAATAAGGCAAAAAGATTATATAGACTCAAGTAATATATTATATATATAAATTAAAGGCTTATAAATAGATTTCTTAGATCAGGGTTTTATATAATTCTGCGAAAATCTTTTTTAATAGTATTAATTTTGTTAGTCTTTTAAACTAAAGAGAAAAAACCTTGACTTGCAAATTTCTTGAATATTGAGCTTTGCTAAACATTTTCATTTGTCAATTATTGCTTATGTAGTTAAATTTTGCTCCTATATTTTAATATTGATAATTCATTATTTGTTTTTTTAAAAGTGTTATTTCATTCTAAAATTGTCACTACTGATGGTAGCAGAGGTGATGAGGGAGTTTCTGACAATAGAGTAAACATTCCTATACTGGTGTTGGCGCCGTGGAATTTAAAATAAGGAACATTTCGAATTTCTACTTTTGTTCCGTTTTTAAATCAGAGTTTATTGCTGTCAAGAGGGACTTAGAATACGCGTATCAAATGAAGATACAACTCCATAATGTGTGCATTCTGATAAACAGTCGTGCGTCCATACAACATTTATCTATCTAGACTGCTATCAGAAACACGGCAAGCCTAGACATAATAGATCTTCTCGTCCGGCTTTCTTCTGATCACTCTATCCATTTTCAATGGATCGCATCTCATGTTGGGGTTGACGGAAATAATAGGACTGATTATGTGAGCAGGACTACTGTTGAGGAGGGGGTAAACTTTGTAGGGCTCTCACACATAGCGACATCTCTTCCCTTAGGAAGCTGGAATTAAACTGGCTTAGAAGTATTCCTCATAATCGCCTGTGGAATGTGCCTCGGTATGTCCTTTCGACTTTCATCTTGAAAATATCAAACAGCCTTCTCCCGCTCCATGAGAGGTCATACCAGAGCACTTACTTTCCTACAGGGAGAGATCTTTCTAAATGCCATTGAAGTGTTACTTATTGGGTGACCCTGGCCCATATTTCAGTTAGCTTGGATTTAAAAAAAAAAAACAAAATTCTTCATTGTTTTTAGCTTTTATTTTTAGCAATTTTTAAATTTATGGAGATTATCTAGCTTTGGTGGATATTCTCGGTGACCCTGGCCTTTATTTCCCTTTGCTTGGATTTAAAAAAGGACAAAGACCATCATTGTTTTTAGAACCTTTTTTTAACATTTTTTGAATTTATGGAGATTGTCTGGCTTTTTTTGACATTCGTAGATTGATAACAACAACAAAATTATCAAACTTTACACTCTTTAAATGTTATATATAGTTGAACACATTAAAAAGGTTTGAAAAACACTCTATATTAAAAAAAAACTAACGCAACAAAAATTGCTTTTTCTATTAAAAATATAATTTTTATGTAAACAACTAAAAAAATGTAAAATAACTGACTTTAAAAAATGGATACTTTCTTCTTAAAACTAAATCTGAATTTAAAAATATATTAATATTTGTATGAAAAAAAACTCTTTCCATCATGAATATATCCGCATGTAAACAGAAGAGGAAAAGCTTGTTATACCATAATCATATCCTTAAAATGTGCATGATAAGATGTTCAATTGATTAATTCTGAGACAGTGTATTTATATACCGACTTAGATATTTGTAAAATCTGATATTAGTATACAAAAAAAGCAAATCAATAAGACTTTATTTGATGACTCTTATCTCTTATGAAATATCAATTGCAGAAGAAAATATATAATGTTTTGCTTTGATGGGTGTTGAGGTAAATCTTATAAATCTAGTATTTAAAAATATATTGTTCCATCATTAGATGCTGTATGGTTTCCAAAATAATTTCAAAATATTTGTGTATAGCAATCTTTTATTTCATTTTGAGATTTACTTTTATTTTAACTACAAACCAATCACTATCGCCAAAATTTGGAAAGATTTTTTGCCATCAAAATTAAACTGCTAATCGGTGGAATACATTTATCCTCAGTTATGACTCTAGTTTTTGTTTCGGTTCTGACCTGATTTTTCACAAGGCTTCTCTCTTGTCTTTTAACAATAAATTGAGTTGTTGCACTAACATATGTTCTTAGTTTTAACAATAAGGAAACATTTATTTTGATCTTTAGCCATTTTGTTTTTGACATATTGTTTTAGAAAGTTTGTTTTGTATAGTTTTGAAAGCTTGTTATTGTATAGTTTAGTTAGAATCATTGTTTTACAAAATACAAGTTTACTTTTTTCTGGAACATTATTAGACTGAAGAATAGGTTTACGCATATTATTGAACTAGCAAATAACGAACAATATTCAAGTCTATTTATTGTGAAAGTACAATAATCTTCTGCAATAGGTATATCTTAGTTTCCAAGTCATAAGTACTTAATTTTATCATAATAAAACATATAATTTGTTCGTTCTACATTCCTTCTGATAATTTTTGATATATTTGTTATGTATTTAAAATTATTTGTCCTCATTTTAGAAAACATTAAAAATAATATTTGCTATTTTGTTCCATCTTTCTCAATTTTAGAAATCAACATCTTTATACTCTGTTTAGTTTTAAAATAAAAGAATATCCTACATAAGCAAGAAAACTAAAAGTATTTACTGTGAGCAAATCTTAATGTTGCTGAGAACTAGAAAAATTAAAATACAAATCTAATAAAAATAATGAAGAGTATCTACTAAGTCCAACAACAAATGTGAGCTGTTATTTATGACAAAATATGAAATTCACTACTTGAATCTTTATCAAAAAATTGATTAATGCTGTTTATCAGTTTAATGTTTCAACTAGAAGGAACATTTTAAAAAAAGGAAAATTTTGACTATTTTAACTTTCGGTCATTATTTGAATCCATGCCAACAGCGTGTTCTAGACAAAATGTTTGCTTCAAAGCAATACATTGTATCAAATGTATTGCTTTTAAAAATAATTTCTATCCATTTGGGCTTAAGCATTTATAAGAGAATCAAATTTATTTGTATTCATTTTCAATTTATGCTTTTATTTCTTCTAATTTGTTAACCATACTAAAAATGCTCTTATGATTAGCAAAAGTTATGACAAATATTTAGACCCTTATATATATATATATATATATATATATATATATATATATATATATATATATATATATATATATATAAATATATATATAAATAAATATATAAATAAATATATATATATATAAATATATATATATATATATATATATATATATATATATATATATATATATATATATATATATATATATATATATATATATATATATATATTTACATATACATATATAAATATATATATATACATATATTTATATATATATATGTATATATATATATTTATATATATATATATATATATATATATATATATATATATATATATATATATATATATATATATATATATGTATAAGAAGTGTTACCATTTATTTAAACAGAAATAAAAGTATTAGAGAGAGCAAAACAAGTAATTCTGTTTTCTTTTTTTCCAATTGGAGCCATTAAACCATGAATCAAAAACGTTGTCAAAATATGCAAGAAAGATATCATTTGTATATACAAGTAAAAATATCTTGTACATTTTATAATTATAAGAAATTTTATAAAATCAATTATTGAATATAACTCAACATATTTCTACACAGGATGAATTTTAAAAAGTGCTATGTAGAATGCATATCATAATATATTAAAATTCATTGTAAGCATTCCATACAGTTCTGTTTTATTTTTAGTTTCATAATTGATCTTCGAAATGTTTACTTTGGAAAGCAACTTTAATTATAAAATTAAAACCTGGAATCACTGTTCAACTCTTTAATTAATCTGCGTTGCAATAATATAAATAATTCTTCTCCAAGTTCTTAGACAACATTTTAAAAATAATTATTACACAGAAACTAATTAACAACAAATTAAATTTAAAAAAGGGAAAATAATTTAACAATTTTAGTGTTAAACATTAAATTTAATGTTTCAAGTACCGCATGAGTTTTAATTGCGAATTAAAAAATAAACCACATCAAGTTAAAAAAAAAATCAAATCGTATTTTAGTTTCGAAAATTCACAAACTTAACGCACAATAATGCAGAAATAATATAAAATATAATTTTGTTATGTTTGGTACCGAATATGAATCACAACCTATTTAAAAACAGAGAAGCTTCAAAGCACTATTTTCTTTATTTTTCTGCTTATTCTTTCTTCCACAGTGGTCTTTTATTTTAACATGCGGTTGTTTTACTATATTCATATACAGACTTGCTACGTAACCTGTACGGTGGTTATTACCCTCGGTTCTCACCGAGTGGGCTTGGGTTTGTACCCCGAATAAAGCTTGAATGGGAAACTGGGGAAAAAGTTAGACTTTCTGCCTGTAATGGATCCTGTTTCAAAAAAGAAATTTCCAGTTCCTGTTTAGTGTCATTGTTCATGTTTAGTGTTTCAATTCCTGTTTAGTGCCATTGTTGATGTTTAGTGTTCCAGTTCCTGTTTAGTGTCATTGTTCATGTTTAGTGTTCCAGTTCCTGTTTAGTGTCATTGTTCATGTTTAGTGTTCCAGTTCTTGTTTAGTGTCATTGTTCATGTTTAGTGTTCCAGTTCCTGTTTTGTCGTTTTCATTGATAAATGTTGCCTACATCTGCTTGTTTCTTCTTTCTCATGTACACCAGATAGGAACAAAATATGTATATTTACTTCATTCATTGTGTTTTGTTTTCAACTTCCTACCTACCATACCCTATTTGCAACCTTTCTTACCTTACACTTTCAATTTACTATATTTCCATTAATTTTAATCATCAAACGCAGAGCCGTTATTTCAAATCATGATTCAGTAATGTAATTGTTATTTAAACTTGAGCAACTTCATCTCCGAATTCCCTTGAAACAATAAAGAAGAGAAAGTAGACTGAAATTTTAATACATATTAATCATAAAAGTAATCATGTCATTAACGCGAGGATCTTTAGTTAATTTGAAATGGTTTTCATTTCAAATTAACCAAAGATCCTCGCCACAAGAAAGAAAACTTCCATCTTGACTATCGCTGACCATGTATGAAACAGATTATAAAATTTTGCATACATATTTTCACTATAGAAACAGATTAAAAAATTATAAGAGTTGAAACAATGGTGGTCAAAATATTTGGTGTAGGATGTTTAGCAGTATATGCCATTTACCCTTTTTAGTATAGTTGAAGGCAGCATAATAACACAATCGAAAACTCAGATACACATAATATCTTCTGGAGTTCCTCTTGAAGAATCATATGCCCCAACACAAAATCCTTGTCTTGTAGGTAGATAGGTATATACATAATTTGACACATAAACAATTCTCAACTTGATCATATTTGAAAACAATTTTTGTGGTTACGAGTTGAAATCACTGTTCAAAATTTCATTCTTATTTCTATATATATGTTCTGTTAAAATAAAAATGGTTAGCATAAATAACCTAAAGCCTATCAAAGAGATTAGCCTCCCTAGCTTCGAAGTATTAGGTCCCGCGTTCGAATCCTGGTTCTTACCTGAATGTACTTCTCTCTCTCTCTCTCTCTCTCTGTTTGTCTTTCTTTATCCCTTCATTTTCTGGTCGAAGATGGCAAATTCACTGGGTACCTTGCTGTATAAGAAGCCATCACCTTCGCCAATATAGCACTCAATAAGTATTTTCTAAAGGTAACAAGGCATTTGAAAAAAATATAAAAAAACATATTCAAAGAAAGAAAATGTGGTAAGTGTGTAACATTCCGTATAATGTTGCATTTTTCAAATCATTTTAAAATATTCTTTCATTGTTATTTGATTTGTAATGTAAATCTTGTGAATAATGGACTAACTTCAAAAAACAAAAGCGATTCAAAAACTATGAAATTATAATTATTGAAAATTTAATTTTAAATTAATAGTTACAGATTCCTCATTAAATCCTTAAAGAAGATAATTCATCTTTAGTAACTATTTCTTCAAATTTAATTTTTTCAGTATTTCATTGAAAAATATGCATTAGAATAAAAAAATAGTGCGAATAAGTATAAAATCATGATAATAAAAAAGTGTTGAATTTTTCACAAATAGGTTTTAAGTTACTAGAGTTTTATTTAATATTGATTTTTACTAAGTAAAAAGTTTTCAAATACTAACGTATTTATATTTTTTCTTAAAATATAAAAATCAAAAGATCTTTATTTCAAAAATACAGCAGAAGCTAATACATTAATTATAAATGCCAAATATATGCATTTATAATTAATGCATATATTTGGTTTGATACTTTTCTAGACGATATTTCGAAACTTGGTGTCCCATTAATAATCTTCAGTGAGTTCATGTTTCACAAATTTGAATCTCATGTCAACAGAAAACCACAACTATATGTTAACTCCATTTTGATAAAATGCTGAATATCACGCAAGAAATTTCAAAGGAAAATTTTAATTTTTGCTAATGAAGACATAAGTCTAAAAATATAATCTCTAAGCATACCACCATGAATTTTTCATAGTAATTTCTAATTCATACCCTTTCAATATTCATATCATCTATATCTGTTTGTATTTATAGATCTATAAAACAGTTTAGAGTCACTATTTGTGATTCAAAATATTTCACATGTAAAATAATCTTATTATAAATTACAGATAGAAGCCAACTGTCATGTTGAAACTTACTGATGAAACTTTTAATACTGCACATGCATTAAAATATATATAAACTCGTTTAACTACTACCATATAAATAAAAAAGATTCCAACTCCAATATAAAAAATACTAGTCTTCGTGAGAATGGATTTTTTGTTTAAATTGCAGAAAAAGTAAATACAAACCTTGTAATTGGGGCTGCTCCAATATTTATAGTGTTAAAAAATACTGCTGCGGTAGTCTTTATTGCGTTAAAGTAAGTGAATTATTATGTTTAGATAATTATTGGTAAATTATTATAATTTACAGATTGCTTAGTTCTTTAAGGTAAAAGTCATGCCAAATAGGTGTTACTTTAATTTCTGCATAAGGAAGGTAATCAAGTTCAATCATTATTTAAATTCGTACCGAAGATCAATTTAAAACTGGTAATTAGAGGGATTCATAAATACTTTTTCATTAAATGGCTGCATCCTATCTTAAATCATTGATTAAACGTTGTGAATACGTTATATGTGTGAACTGTGAGAACTTGTTGTGATATTTAGATTTTTGGAAAGGCTTCTATTGGATTCTAAAGAAGATAGTGAAAATGTTATGTTTATGTTATTTTTAATCATAACTAAGCTTTGATCTTAACTTTGGTATTCATTTATGTACTCTCTTTAACAATTTAAATCAAGCTCATAATTTTGTGACGAGTGACGAAATCACAACAGAATAAAAATTTTGTTGTGATTTCGTCACTCATCACTTAAAATGGTTTATTTTAAGTGATGAGTGGCACAGCATAATTTCAAATGATTGAAATTTATAGTCTTCATACAAATGACTAAAATGAAACAGTCATGACTGTAGTACTAGGTGTAATGTCATACAATTTCTAAATACATCAAAAGGAAATAATTATTCATAATTTTAACAAAATAACTTTTTTTACACGAATAATTGTTCCTTCAATAGTGATAATAAATAAAAAAAAAATTAGATAGCAATAAATAAAACAATTTAGCTACATATTATTCTTAATGAAAATAAGAGTCATTTTTGCATTTTATTAGCATTTAAAATTGGGATATTGGATACATTGGAATTATAATGCCACTATCAATTTAGTTTTTCCGGTAAAATGAATGTAAAAATATGAGAAAATATTATCTGTAACCTGTAAGATATTTTGCTACAAATAACATATTTTTCATGTAAAGTTTTAAAAAATATTATAAATTAAACAAAATAATGATTCAGGCTTTATTGTTAGTAAAAATATTTTAAAGGCTAAGTTAGTAAAGTTATCTGTAAAATAAAAATTAATTATTTGAAACATTTAGTTCTAAAAATAATTATGAAACACGTGATGGTTAATTAATGGGTCTTTTGATGCTGGAGACAAATCCAGAAAGAATCAATGTTGGCACCATAAGATTAAATAAGTAAAAGGCAGCCAGGCGTTCCACTCACGAAGGCTTGAGAATGGACAACCATAGTTTTCTATGGTTGCACTACTAGATGCCAAAATAAAGCCGTTCAAACATTAGGACTTGTATAGCTACCACAACTTATGTCAAACATGGTGACGAGCAGTATCACTTTTCAACACTGCTGTATTCAGGAACATGTGAATAGGAACTATATGGATTTTAACAAAGTATCCGATGGCAACATTTTAAAAAAAAGTTACGCTTTGTTTTAAAGCTTTTAAGTAGTACACTGTAATACATACACCTCGGATTTCTAATCTGTGATTTAAAATAATACGCGCGCGTGTGTTTGTGTGTGTTAGCTGTGTAAAAATATCATTAAAACTTTAAGAATAGATTAAAAAAAAAAAAAGGAAGTAGGGCTGTTAAAGTTGTGCGTCTTTTAAGAAAGAGACCACAAAAAAATGGATTTTATTTAGAAACAAATAATGTTAGTTGTAAATGTCATCGGGATAGAGAGCTGATGCATCATCATAAACAGGATCATAACATCATCATAAGCAGAACAATCGTACATTCCATTCAGTTATTCATGCAATAACGAGTATGCAACATGACCGCCAACACAATCTAATCTTTATTAATAGGATTCACGGCGTCTTTTATAACAGCATGCAACCCGTCAGAATGAATTTCAGAAACTTCACGACGAATAGTGCATGGCTGGTTTCAAATCATCCCACAATCAGAAATAAGGAAATGATCAGAAATCGGCTGGAACAGGTCTGGTAATCATAAAAGTCATACAATTTATCAGCCTTGATTAATCAATTTTTTAACAAAGAGATTGATGCAGGAATAATTTAATTGACTTAGAATAATATATGGCGATACATAAACTAACATGCCTCTTTGATTTAATACAGGGGTGACTTTATCGCGCAAACGAGTTAGGATTGAAATTTTCTTTTGAGCTCACCAAAGTCTAGCGGAAGGACCAGTAATTTTTGTATAATAAGTTCCCCCAATTTTAATACCACAGCCATTATTGAACAACTGGAAATGGAGGATTCGTTTCTTCCTTTTGCGTGGACTCAGGACTTAGAAGTCTTCCGAGTTACCTCCTTTGAGATACGGGTATACCGATCTTCAATGAAAAGTTCTTTCCGAATGCGATTTACGCGATGGACTCTAAAATGTTTTACAACAGTCTTCGATCTTTCAACTGTTCACAACGTGATGTCAAAAAATAATAGTTAGATACTATTCACCGATCACTATACACGTTTTTCAGAAAGGATTTCGAACATGACTTTTCCAAGAAGAATATTACAACAATGAAACATGCGGAGAATTTTGTTTTTGTTAGATACTTCTGAGCAAAGTGCGAATATATATATATATATATGTGTGTGTGTGTGTGTGTATATAATATTCTTATAGACACTAAAAAATATATTTCCAATACCTGGCTGATCTGATCTTAGGATAAATCCATTCAGCCCAACAGGGAGCGAAACTAATCGCAACTTATACAGTAAGCCACCCAGTGAATGTGCCATGAAGAGAGAGAGAAAGGAACATCCATTCCAGTACCAGGATTCAAATCCGGGACCTATTGCTTCGAAGTTAGCTTCGCTAACCACTCCGCCATCGATCGGATACGTATATATACACTGCTGGACAATTGCTAAGGACGGATCACAAATTGCAATGTAGCATAACATTAAGCGAGACATGAGGCCTAGTAGGTTAAAATATAGTTGCCACACTGTTCAGACATTAGAATAAAGAATATTTATTGTTCTGGAAAGAACAAAAGCTGTGAAACAGAAAAAAATGTTCATTTAATGCTGCATACAGAAAAATGGAACAATGCATCTAAAAGTCAGAGGTACCTTAAAGAAATATATCAGTACGGGATATGTCCACCGTGGAGTGTGATGCAACATTTCACACGTCTTATCATACTTTGCACAATATTATCCAGCAGCTGTTGAAGCAATTTATCCCATTCCTCAGTGAGGGCACGGATGAGGGTGTCTTCTTTGTTGGAGGATAGTTTCGACCAGCAACTTGCCACCCCAAAGCATCCCACTCATTTTCAATGGGGTTTAGATCTAGAGAACATGATGGCCATACGAGGCGTGGAATACTCTCGCTGTCTAGACAATCCTGAACAGCGTGTGTTCGATGACATGTTGCGTTGTCCTCCATATAAGCAAATTTATCATCGACAGCACCACGGAAAAGACGCATATGAGGAAGTAGAACTTCATTAATGTATCGTTGCCCCGTCATAGTCCCATTTGCAACCACATGTAGGGGCGTAGGACCATTGTTCATGATGCCGGCCCACACTATGACCCTACATGTCGGATATCGGTCCCTTTCCTGCATATTTTCTGGACGATAAGCAGTACCACTCTCCTGCCAGATCAGTTGGCGTCTACAATCTGATGACAGACTGAACCTTCTCTCATATGAGAATAGTACGCATGCCCAGTCCTGTTCACTCCGATTACGATGCTCACGACGCCATTGCAAACAGGAAGTACGGTCAATGGGACACACACAACAGGTCTGCGGGCGTATAGTCCTCCTCCTCTCAAACATCTGACAACAATTTTTCGGGAGATCTGCTTTCTTGAGGCAGCAAAAAACTGATTTGCCACCTGTTGAGCTGTGGTGTGCCTGTTCCTTTTTGCTGATAGGATGATATATCTGTTTTCTGCAGACGTCGTAGTTCTAACACGACTTCACCCGTACCACCTAATACACATTCCAGTAGTTTTAAATGACTTCCACAGCCGTGAAACAACGCTGTGAGCGATGTCAAAATCCCTGGTAACATCTGTTATTTTTCGCCCTTCTTCCATCTTTCCAATAATTTGGCCACGCATAAAATCGTCGAAGTGATGTCGGGAAGACATGCCAAAAATTTCAAGTTCGTCTCTTAAATGTTTCCTGTAAAACTTTGACGTGAAACAACAACTGTCCACACGTGTCGAAACAGTTAAAGCTCTTATGAACGTTATCACGTGATGAACAGACGTGGAAAAATTTTGCATACACATACTTCTTCTTACTAAATCCCGCACTTATTCTAATTTTCCACATTTTGCTTACTTGTGGTTGCTATGGATGATAGTGTTATTCGTCCTTAGCAATTGTCCAGCAGTATATATATATATATATATATATATTAGAGCGAGTTTCATTCTCTCGCTCTCTCCCTCTATCTATCTACCTATATATATATATATATATATATATATATATATATATATACATATATATATATAGGGGTAGATAGATAGAGGGAGAGAATGAAACTCGCTATAAGGCATACGTTAACTTAAAACGTTTCTTACAGGCTCTAAAATAAGCTTAGAACAAAGTTGATAGTCAATTTCGCTGATAAATTATTACCGATATTATATTTAAGGGGAACTTTGGAAAACAATTTAATGCTTTTAAGTTTTTCATTATTAAGTATTATTATGAAATACTTTTATTAAATGACTGAAACAACTTTCTGACTTTGAATTTTTTGTTTACATAACTTTTTAAAGGAAATTATGCATTTAAAAACAAGACAAAATTTTAAAACCTAGATAACAAAATATACAATTTTTTTCCATATTTTGAAAGAATTTTTCAATCATTTGATATTTGAAACAAATTAAACTACATTGAAACACTTATCTCAAATTTCTTCCAATTTCAATTATTTCTTCTCATATTCTATC
The DNA here is from genome assembly GCA_030067965.1 of Latrodectus elegans. Taxonomy (NCBI): domain Eukaryota; kingdom Metazoa; phylum Arthropoda; class Arachnida; order Araneae; family Theridiidae; genus Latrodectus; species Latrodectus elegans. Next base: position 70,141,584 of record CM057814.1, read on the forward strand.
AAAATTCTAATAATTTGACAAATACATTTAACAAATCAAATAATTAGACAAATTTGCATAATAGACAAATTATTTTTTAATCAAAACAATTACAAAAAATATATCAAAAGACATAAAACAACTTCAAGAAATCAATAAATACAGAATCTTCTATAAGAAAACTAAACTCATTACTTTCAGGAACAGAGAATCTTCAGACCTCTATTTTTCCACAAAACGCGCATTCATCCTAAATTAACTGAATCTTCATCCTTCATCTTTTCTCGTTCTGGTAACCAGAAAGAAGACGATGACGACGGTGAGAATCCTCCCCGGGGAAATTTCACGTGAGAATTGAAACCTGTCACTTACAGGTTCTATGTCTTTTTCTTAGAGCCCATTAATGAGTGCCCGTGCCCTTGGGGGACGAGTCCATTATTGAGGTCAGGTTATCGTTGACAACCATTGATTGATATTGCAATTTCCGCTGCTTTTTTTTCCTAAGGAGTAAAAGATGATCCACGATCCCTAGGGCGAACAAAATCAACATTTGTCCGCGTCAGGAAAATGAAGGGAAGATGTTAATTATTAATTTAAAAATAAAGACTTAAGCTGAAGTCGAGGGCGTCGTGAAAGTCGTCTTCAGGTACATGTCTCAAAATAAATTAAATTGGAAAATTGCGGTTAATTTATTCTGGCTTATATATTTTGCATGCAAGCAGATTACGTCAATTTATATTTTGGGTTGTGTTTTAATTACAAATCAGGTAGTGAAAATATTTGATTATATATGGTAAATTAATTAATAATTTGTGACAGTTAATTTATCTGACTTATAACATTTCAAATTATTTTTCAGTTTATAATTCTTGACAAAATATACATAGCGAAATAAAGTGTTACTCTCTATTGGGGTGAAATGAAGAAGAAAAACTTCAGTAATTTAATAAACAATAACCCTAAATTTAATCGCGTATGAAGAATGATATTTTGTTTTATAACCAAGTTATATAGAGAAAATAACAAATATTTACTGAAAATTTACTAAATTTACATATGATATTCTAATAGACGCATAAACATATTATCTTACTGTATTTCTGTATCTTAAAGAAATAATGGGGAAATTACATGAAAAATAATCTCAAATTTGACTGCACGTTCACATAAGTAACATACATTGTAATTACTCACTAGTAGCACGATGAATCATCTGATTCATTATACCAAAAAAGATATATAATTACAGTCTACAATGAATATTCTACAGTTCAATAGAAACTTAATGTGGAATTTATAGAATAAATCAAATTTTCTTCCAAACATATTTACAGACAAATCTTTACCAGAATGTGTGTTTACCTTAAACAAAAATCCATTTCTGGCAATGAAATTACCCAATAAAATAAAATTGTCATCATATAAACATATGAGCCCATATCTCTTACTCCAAGTTCTTGTACAGTAGAAGGCGAAATAAATTAGTTATAACGAACAAAGGTAAACCCATTTCGATTGCCTCATATTGAAGATGTTGTCTTTGACTTCTTTCCTATCAAAAGTGCAAAGCATTTATTATTTAATCTTCTCGGATTGAGCAAACTCATTAAGAAAACTAATGACACAGAAATTTTCATCACCAAAATTATTTCTGACTTCATTTGCATAAAATAGTATTTCACTCACATTCAATAAGAGTGCTTCTAAAATCCAAGTTTTTAAAACTGAATTTAGTGTATATAATACATCAGTATTTAGTGAAATAATATTAATGCACCGCCTTGTAAAAAAAAAGTGAGAAAATTTTATAACTGATTATAATTTGTGCTTAAGTAAATATTGATTAAAAGTTTGAGATGGATCAAAAGATAAGGATCAGAAGAAGTGGTATTTAAAAATACATAATTATGTATGATATATTTGCTTCTTAAAAAAGTAAAACAGATATAATTAAGGTGTTTCATAATGCTTATGCATGTAAATTCACATATGCACTAGAGATACTGAATCCTTTTGATAAATTGTATCATAAGAAAATCAGAAATATGATTAGTATAGTCGCGTTAAAGAATATATGGACGTCTTAAATTTAATATCAGCTGGGAGAATTATTTAGCCACTTGAAGAAATATATCTTTCTCCTGTATAGCATGTTCAATCCTATATAGCGGGTTCATTTTCATGCCGAATATAAGGACAATGGTAAAATATAACTCAATAGAAAAATCTACAATGCTCACTGTGCCTTTCACATTGGAATGCTATATATATATATATATATATATATATATATATATATATATATATATATATATATATATATATATATATATATATATATATATATCCGATGTCTCTCAGATCACTCTTCTCATTTTTAACCATTTTCATAGACCACTTAAAACGCCATACATAAACATCATTTAGCATACTTCAAATACCTTAAAATAAATGTTTCCTTCAAAAACTCTCCACTACCTGGCGCTTCTCTAAATTTTTGAACATTTACCTACAAAAGTCAGGTCAAAGTCCACAGTGTGTTAGTGGATAATCTACACAATATTATGAAGTTACTTTACGTAATTACGAGGGAATCCTACATAATTAAGATGTGCAATTTTTCCGAGAACTTAAGTGTATATATGATTTTGTACGTAAGAAAGCAAAATATAAGCATGTTAATTTAATAAGAATTTTTTTTAAAAAAAAAAAAAGAAGAAAAGGTGGCTAAGTTTTTATTCATCTTAGTTTAAAATTTTATTCATCTTAGTTTTAAAATTATAAATAGTAGGAAAACTATTTATAATTTTAAGATTTAACATAAGAATGTATATTTTACACATTTTAAAAAATACAATCATTTTAAAATGTATTATTAAAGATTAAAAGAACACTGCGTGTGTGCATTAGATATAAAATATATTTTATAAGATTATTTTGTTATCTTAAGTTTTGTGTAATCCTTTGAAATAATGTAAGTTCCATAAAACACTTTTGAGAAACATCTAAATATGGTTTTCTATAAATAAGAAGCTATCTATAGGGCCTGTTATTTACAGTAATAAATTTGACATAGATATTAATTTACAGAAATTATATATATATATATATATATATATATATATATATATATATATATATATATATAATATAAAATAAATATCACAAATTTATCAACATATAAATTTTCGGTCAGTTCAAAGTTTCAATAAGCCAAATCGAGGAAGAATGTCTTGTTTATCAGTGTCGTGATTTATAATTTCAATTTATTTCTTTTTTATAGTGCTCTCCATCGTTAATAAAAGATTTTAAGATTTGAAAAAAGAGAAATATACATCATGACGCATCAGGAAAATCTCAAAAATCTGTTTGTCGCTGGAGTCTTTATCGCGATATCAATCAGGCCTTGTTGGGCCTCAAGAAAAATTGCCCCAAAGAATTATGGGTAAAGAAATCGAAAAGCAAAACACATAAAACATTCCAACACACATACAGACTGGTAAAAAATTATGTGGGACTCATTTTTTGTGAGAAATGTCAACCAACAAATCACGTTAGTGTAAATCGACGGTAATTTTTTTCAGTTCAGAAAAAAATACAACTTTATTTTTCAAAGTACAGAAGAGAGGAAAAAAATGCGGTGCTTTTGTATTGTATAAAACGCTTAAGTCCCTTAATGGGCTTTTCGCTACTTGTATGAATAGTTTTATGGAATCCGAAAAAGGAATAGTTGGAAAAGAAGTAGGAGAAGAAAAGAAAGAACGTCTTATTTTAAATCATATTATATTTAGTGCTTTTTCCTAACGCTGGAATGGCAAAGACTCTATCGATCTCCGATACGAGAGAGTGGGCCTTTTAAGAAGTTCTTTGTGATTGAAAGCCGAAATGAAATTCAAAAAGTTTTATGAGATTTTAGGAAAAAAGTATGAAAACTAAGATAAAATCTTCTGCATACTAAAGCAATCACAACCGTGATCTACAAATCTGTTAGCTCTTTCTCCTTATTGATTTTTGACGAAAAATTTAAAAATATTATTTCACGGTATTCAATTTAATAAAATTTAATTTTTAATGAATACAATATTTTGTAAATTTATGCATGTGACTGATAGTTGAATTGTATTTTCTATTATACTTAAAATAAAGTATATATTTCTATTTTAAAGTAAGATGATTCGATGTAATTGTCACATAAAAAGTATTGAATATTAAATGAGATCACATTATATTAATGTTCTAAATTTCATTTTACAATAATATGTGAGTTTTTTACACCAGTTACTAAGTTTTAGATTATTTTCATGTAAGTTATAAGCAAATCTTAAAATTCACAATAAGAAAAACACGTATATCAATTTTATAAATATTCATAATGTTCATCTGTTTCACGCGACAAAATTAGATCAGCTTGATTCCTCATATTTATATCTTTTAAAGATGTAACCAGTGACTTCCTTATTCCTTTAAGTAGTTAGAATTTAACCTGTGGATATTTGTAATTTATGAATTCTTAATATCATTTTCACAGTTTCTTATAAAAAAATTGAGTATTATGAATTTTATCACCAGTAATATGAATATTGATCTTATTTTGCATTGATAATAATTCATATATTTTCCAATTATATACTCAAGTAATTTAATTTAGATCATTATTATGTATGACAAGATATATTTAATTAATTCATTATATATACAGCAAATCCCTTTCCCTCTTTTGTAGTCCAATTTTAATACGTCTAGTTTAGTGGATTCTGTGTAGTCACAGACGTACGTAATCTTTAATTAAAAGGCATATTTAAGCAAAAGCATTTTTTGATTCCCATGTAAATCTCAGCTGTTGAAACAACTATGAAAAATAATGTGATTGATAAATTATAATTTTAATTTACCACCAGCAGATCCTTATGCTAGTCAACCTCATGTGATAATTCCTTAAGTATTTCTTAAGAAATTGTCTCTTTCTTTGCCACATCTCCTTCAATTATTCTTAGATATTTATTTAAATACACTCGAGTCCATAAATTTAGGATAATGTAAGTTCAGGCAAAGAAAGTGACAAAAGCAAAATAAATGTGACTTATTTGTAAAGTCTATTTATTAATTAAAAGGTAAACAGCAAAAAAGATGCTATGTATTTGACATCATTATTAAAAATTACAAATTTTACTCCCTGGAGCAAATTTTAAAAAATAAACTATTTACAAAAACCAATATAACCTGGTTGGTATGATGGTTGATACATAGTATGCCCCCCAGATGATGCAATACAAGCCGTACAACCTCTAGGCATGCTGTGCATCTAATTCTCGATCTGATCATGGATTATTATACGACTCATCAATTAATGCATTCCAAAAGTTCTAGTAGACGTGTGGGAGGGGGATGACGGACTGCAATTCGTCAACAATCATGTCCCCCACATGCTGTATTAAATTGAAGTCCGGTGAGTATGATGGAAAGTCCATCCGGATGATATCCTCCCAATGAAGGCATTCGTCTACTATGTTTGCACGGTGAGGAAGGACGTTGTCATCCATAAACAAAAATTCTGCACCCATGGCGCCCCAAAACAAACATAAATGTTTTTCCAAAATGACATCCCGATAGATGTGACCTATCATGGTTACATTCTGGACATGCAAGCTTGTTCTGGAACCCAGAATAATTCATCCTCAAACGAACAATCCTGTACCACCATAAAGGTGTCGTTCAATGGTGTTCTCTTGGTGGTAACGGGTTCCTGGCCCTCTCTATATGAAAGTCCGGCGAGAGTCAGACTGAAATCTAAACCTGGACTCGACAGAAAACATCACACAAGACCACTATTGCGTAGTTCACAATATATGCTGTCTACACCAGGCTAATCGAAGGCGACAGTAAGTCTCGATAAGTGGAACACGTCTGAAAGGCCTATGAGCATATAAAACAATGTGCCCTAAGCGTCTGTATATGGTCTGCCTAGAAAATGTCTGATCGGTAGCTGAAAAGAGTTGACAAGACAGCTCTGATGCTGTGCCCGGTCTGTTTCTTTTGACAGTAACTGCCAAATACCGGTTTTCATTCGGCTATGTAAATCGGAGGTGACTAGTGATGCAACGTCTACTCATATTACCATCATCTTGGAACCATTGCCAAAGACTGGAGATGATATGCTGGGCGATTCCAAGTTCCTCGGATATTTCCTGCTAGGTACATTCAAATTCCAGACGGCTGATAAATCTACCACGTAAAACATCATCCAAATTGCCATAACTATGCGGTTATTGCATTAAAAGGCTTTTCAAACCTTTGTGAACAATTTTACTTCTTTGCAACCATTGCTTATATGCCCTTCTCTTACACTCTCGTCTTTGTGACGTACTACTGACGCTCTCTGGTGGTTTCTTGTAATTTGCATATTATTCTTCAAGATGTCTGTGATAATTCAACATGTAAAATTTTTATTTTAGAGTTCAATTTTTGTGTGATTCTTAATTGTCTTTAATTTAAGGACATCAGTGCATTATATAAATAGATTCAATTGTCTAAGATAAGATAACTGAAATCCGAAGTGTTCGGGCTTTGAATTAGAAGAAAATTATACCTGATAATGCATTCTGACGCATATGAAAATTTTACATAATTCAATAAAATGTGATTTCAATTGCAATTTTGCTAACATTCCCTTGCACTTGGTTACAAATGAAAACAGCCTTTTATTTTATCAAGAGTGGCTAAAAACGACCAGTAAATAAACGTCAAACTTTTTATGATCCCTTAATTGTTTCATTATCCATTTTCTGTATCTTAATCAACTAAAAACTGCAAATCTTGTGTGAATACAATTAAAATTTTTGTTTGTAAAGCCTATTATGAAATCAAATTAAGTTTTACATTTTCTTATTAGAATTTAAACAGGCTATAAAAAGTCAATACCTTACTTCCAACTTAACTGAAGATCGATTGATCTAATGGAGGTTTGTTGATACTTAGTTGTAAAACATCATATGGAATAGTTGGTAATAATCGTGATAGAATTACCTGAACTTGGTCACATCCGTTTAACTCAACCAGTCCATCGACCACAATTGACGCAAACGCAATTATATTCTTTATAATCAAAAGCACCTATTTAACTGTGCTACTTTGATACCACTGCACCATTCTAAAGTGACAACTCTGGAAATGTCATATTGTGTACACTTATCAGAATACATAAGAAAATAACACAAAATTTTTGGTATGCAAATTTGTATTAAATTAAGCATTAAGTTCCAAAAATTAGTTATAAAGTAAGTAAAATAAAATTTTCATAAATCTTAAGACTAATCTATAGTTAATTAAATTTGAGTTCAATAGATATTTATAACGTAATCAAATTTATTCTTAGTTTCAGCATTTACATACCACAAATTAAGGTGTTAACTATGAAAAATTAGCATTTACAAGCAAGGTAGTTTTTTCAATGAAACCTTAAAACTTTTAAAAATAAAATAGTCTATGTTAACTCTCTTTCAAAGAATCTTAGATAATTCATAAACTTAATTACTCTTGAGAATCGGTGACGTATGCTGGATAAAATATTTTTATGTCTTGATATTACACAAAAATTTTTGTTTGTATATTAATTAAATTTAATAAAAAAAAATAATTTTCCTTTCTGATTAAAGATGCTATTTAAAATACTAAGGATTTCATTTTTTTTTCTTTTTTTTAGCAAACAGTTAAAAAAAAGGACAAAACACTTAAATGGTTTCGGAATGAAACATTGAAAATAATATGAAATTATCTTTTTACCTTTGAATTAATCCTATGAATTAGGTACTATTAAATAGAAGTGAAATATTTAGGAGTTATTCGACATGAAGTGAAGAAACTATAATATTAAATGCTAGAACTAAAAATTAATTTGACAAATATAGCTTAAAACTATTTACTGTGAAAACTATAATTTTAATATTTTATAAAATCATGTAAATATAATTTGTGTGTAGCTTTTTTTAATTAAATCTTCATTGCTACCATTATATACTGTTATATATAAGTTTTCACCTGGATTTTGCTAGCTAAGAAAATAGAAATGAGTTATTTGAATGTATCATAATCATATGATGTTGCTTACATTTTACAGTAATGGTGTCCACAGTTTTTCATTTTATGAATTCATTATACAGAATTATTTTACGCATTAGTGTCTTTACCCTATTTTTAAATACACAAAATGGAAAAAAAATGCAGAAAAATAATGTTATTCAGAATGATAAAAAAAAAAATTTGTGTTTGTTATGACCAACATCATTTTCACCATTGTGTGTCTATAAATCATTAAACTGGTTTATATCTGCTTACAAACTGATATCGCTATCTAAAACCATTCACCTGAAATGAAATCATTCAATTTCACAAATACTTCTAATTATTACTCGTTGGAAATGCTTATGATTTCATAATGTGATTGAGAATAGGGTTGTTTTAAACCACTTTAAATGTTAAAACATATTTTTTTAAATATTTCGATTGAAATTTTATTTTATTTGAGCTTAACTACAAATAAAAGGACCAATGTTGTTTTGGTCTGAATTCATCTTAAAAACACTTTAATATATTTGGCTGAGTTTATCCTTCAAAATTAAATAAATGAAATTTCAAAATCTCCCGAAGTCCTAAACTTAGTGAAAAGTACAAGCATTTAACAATATTTGATATTAAAGATAATTCAGTTTAATTTTTGGAATCTCTAAGATTCTTGTCATTTTTATTTTAAGTAAAGAAAAACTTCTGTGATGTCGCATTCACCATATCAAAGAATTTTAGAATACTACAAATTTAATATTTGTGATTTTTAAAATAATTAATAATTTCCCTTTTAGTCTCAATGTTTGACGTATAATACCAATTCATTATTCGATTTGCTGTAGTAAGATAGGCTTTCTAATCTTAAATTTAGTGGCTTTTACTTTCGTAATCATCGATCCTTAATTTACATTTCTCTATAACTCTACTAATAAAATTCACTCCATATATGAAAATTACCTAGTATGAGTGTAAACAACGTTCATTCTATATAATAATTTGTTTCTCTATTGTTACTTAAAATGTTTTTTGAAGTTTTAACATGCATTCTAATTCACTCTAGCTAATGAGTTCGAGTAAACCATAAAATCAACATGCACACCATTTTACAGTCGATTATAGCAAGAAAATTTTATAATTTTTTTTTAAATTAAATATTTAAATATAAGTGTTATATTAGCATGAGAGTACAATTCAGAACAAATTGATTTTATGATAATAAAGTTATTTTGAAAAGCTAAGAAATTCAGTATTCGTATTTTTATAAAGAAAAAAGATGATGCTCATAAAATTAGCTGTATTCTTCTTCTTTTTTTCTTTTTTTTTGCACTATTTTACCATTTAAAATATAGTTGAAAATGTATTTACTTAATAAGAGAAAAAGTTACGAAATAAAAGTTATGATTATGCTTAATAAATCTGCTATAAACTCAATACGTCTTGTTTTACCTTCTATTCATCTTGAAATAGCATTCAATAACATATTTTTATTTTGTATTGAAATTGTCAAATATACAATAAACTAACTCAATTTTCAAGTAGATTTAGGCAATTTTATTAAACATAATATAATTGCTAGAATCTCATCAAATCATTTAAACAAACAATTGTTGTTGTTGTTGCACCAATATGCTTCAGTGAATAAACAATTGCATTACGCATTAATTGAGCAAATTTATGTACTATTGTATATGCCATGACTTCCTCTGGTGTGGTTGGTGCCTATTCCTTTGACTTATGCTGTCTTAGGAATTCTCTTAATGCCTACTCGGACAAATTTGATGGAGAAATGTTCGCAATATTTATGGTTTTAAGAGCTATTGCTACTGCCTCTGAACAAAACATTGTCCTCTATATAAATTTTAAATTGCAATTAAGATCAGTTCTTATTACAATCCTTACCCATCAGAACTCGAATTTAAATACAAACATATTATTAGCATGCTTCTCAGCAAAGGAAAAGTGGTCGTTCTTCAGTAGATCCTCTCCTATTGTAGTATGCATGACAAGGAACAAGCCGGCAAGTTGGCCAAAGAAGCTCTAATGCCACATCTACCTTGTCTCGTGATTCCTTTTTGGAATGCCAGGTGACTTCTCAAGGTCAAAATTTGACAAAAAAGAATCTGTTCTCTTACTGGGTGAGTTGAAGGTAAATCTTAAGCCTGGTTATTCAACTGTCAGAGATCTTTCTTTCATCCCTAGGATAAAAAGAGTGGAACACTTTGGAATTATCACCGGACGTGATTATATGTTAGTGCATCTAATCAAAATTTGTTAGGCTGACTTTCCTCTCTGCCTTCTCTAATACCGTACAAATGGCTGGGAAACATCTTTTTAGTTGCCCCTCCCTTCTTTATGTTCTCTCTCAAGGTGATTTTGAAGTCCTCCCTCCTACAAGTTCTATTTCCAAATTACATTGACTGCAAGCTACCTTGTGTGTCTGACAAGACGTTGCCGACTCCAATTTAAAAAGAAAATTATACATTTTAAAAAATTTTGAAGGCAATCATATGGTGTGCGTCTTTCTAAAAATTCTCTAAAATATTAACTATCCTAAATTATTCATTATTAACAATTTTCAATGTGAAATTCGTAAAAATATATATATATATTATCTTTCATTTTGTTGTCTATTAATTTTCATACATAATAAAATAGTTATTTGCCATAAACTCTTAAGCACTATTTTTTGTAACAAAATGTATCAAAGAAGAAATACACTGGTGTGCAAAACTTAAGCAACAGGTGGTTTTTCTGCCGTAACTCCGCGAGAAATCATCTGAGGGACATAAAATTCAGACATGAGACACATCATTTTGTACTTAAAGGATAACGAAAGCATAGTTGCACAAAAATAAATACAATGCAGTATAGAATCAAACAAAAATAGGCTTTATTGAACTCACAGTATCCCTGAACAAGATCATCTGTTCAAGAGGAACAATAACAAACAGATGTTCCTTAGTATGGGATAGGCCCTCCTCTTACTGCAATGGTTGCTTCGCACCGTCTCCCCATACTCAGCCCCTGATTTTCCAGCAATTCTTGAGGTAAGAGTGCCCATTTCTCAATCAGCATCTGTTTCAGTTGGAAAGCCTTCAGAACCACAGGAACAGCTATTCGAAATGTTGGTGGTGGCCACCCCAGGAAAACAACTGCAGTATATGACCGCTATATCGTCCTGCAGGCGAAAAAAATGCGAAACCAGTCAGCAACTGTGTACAGCAACGGGGCGACAAGTGACGCTGTTTACTGTGGCCAGATGCCTTCGCAAAGGTGGCCTATTCCCCCGCCGTCCCGAACGCTGCATTCCATTGCAGCTCGCTATCGGCGGCACCGTTTAAAATGATGCAAAGAGCACAAAAACTGGACATCTGATCAATGGAGTCGCTTCCTCTTCACAGATGAGAGTCATTTCAGTGCCACAAGCGATTTTCAATGCCAGTTGATTTGGAGAGAGGTTAGGACACTGTTTCATCCCAGTAACATAACGGAAAGAGACAGTTATGCTGGTCCTGGAGTTCTCGTCTGGGGAGGCATTATGCTGAACGGGTGGACTGAGCTCCACGTTTTAGACAGAGGTTCTGTAACCGGAGATTACTATTGTCAGGAGGTAATCCTGCTCCATGTGCGTCTGTTTCAAGGCGCCATTGGAGCAGATTTCATTTTTATGGATGGCAATGCACGGCCACATCTTACTCATGCTGTTCAACAGCTACTGGAAAGTGAATATATCACTCGAATGGACTGGCCAGCGTACTCCCCTGATTTAAATCTCATAGAACATGTGTGGGATGGTTTGGGGAGACGCATTGCGGACTGATTTCATAACCCGGGGAACACGCAGCAACTGAAACAGATGCTGATTGAGAAATGGGCACTCTTACCGCAAGAATTGCTGGACAATCTGGGGCTGAGTATGGGGAGACGGTGCGAAGCAACCATTGCAGTAAGGGGAGGGCATATCCTATACTAAGAAACATCAGTTTGTTATTGTTTCTCTTGGGCAGATAATCTTGTGCAGGGATACTGTGAGTTCAATAAAGTTCATTTTTGTTTGATTCCATACTGTATGCATTGTATTCATTTTTGTGCAACTATGCTTTCGTTATCCTTTAAGTACAAAATGATATATTTTGTACTTAAAGTACAAAATTATAATAGTGTAATATAACGAATCATTGCTGAAATCAAAATTCTAAATATGCTAATAAACCACAGGAAAAGGATAAAAAAAATATGGTAACCAGTATTTTTAACATTATGGATGATTTGCAAAAATGAATTTCAGCAAAAGGAAGCGATATTTAATAACGGTATATTGGAAAATAAAATGATAAACATAATTTTATGATACATTAAACTGAAATATTAAATGAAATCAGTAAATTAAAATATAGGTTTCTGAAAAACTTTTCAGATAAAATTTATATAATACACTTGAGTGTATTTATGGTTTCAGCACCATTTTGAATCCTATTTATTTAAATAATTATTTTTCTCTATCAATTCAATATACTTGCATCATCTTCTATTTGTTTCCTGACAAAAATCGCTCCCAAAGCTTAGACATTTGCATAAATAATTATATATAATGTGACTCTGGTTGGTACTCACCCTATAAAATGACAAATTTTCAGATTTTTTAATTAGCATATATTATATAAAAATGAAAAATCATTATTTGAAATATGTGAATTCAGAGGAATAGAGTATTTTCAAAGTGTTTCATTAGTTCAAACTTTCTTTATTTATCAGTAAAAATATTGTCTTACTTTTAAAAATCAATGACTCTGAAAAATAATCAGCCTAAAGTTTACACTTCCATGAATTACTAATGTATCCCACAACCTCATTGTTATGCCAGAAAATATGACGTGTTTTGAAATAAATAGGCTAATCTTCTTCAACAGGAAAATTTCAACATTTAGGCCATATTTCATTAAACTTTGCAAAATGAGCAGTACAAGGACATTATGATTGCAACAAATAAAAAGCATAAAAACAGATATAATTTTCTTTAAATTTATAGTCACTTAATTATTATCATTCACATATTAAAAATCGTGCAACTTTAAGTGCTAGAGAAAATTTAAAACACTAAGAAATTTGATGTATACTCTCCTTAAATAACCAAAAACAATTTGAGCCTTCTGGAAAAATGAACAGAAAAATTTTATAAATAAATAAAAAACAAAATCTTCAAAGAGTTTGTTGAAAATAAGAATAGGTTTATACCAAACAGGCAGCAAGAGCTAAAATATTTTTTGGGGTAAATATTTATGTATATTTCAAAAAGTTGACCACTTATAATTTCTTTTCTGAATGTCCATATGTGTTGTTTGTCTTACCATATAGCCGAGCTGGCAGCCGAATGGTTAGCGCTCTTACCTTCGGTTCAACAGTTCGTGGGTTCGAATCCCACCTTGGGCATGGATTTTGTAGTGGTTCGGAATCCACTTTAAGCCTTAGGTCCCGGTCTAATTAGCCCTCGTGGGCAAGAAATGACCGTTGAGCGACAAATAAAGCAGACATGTTTTACCATATAATGGTTGCCTTACGAAGGTTCTGGATTTTTCAAACGTGTTGATTATGATTCATAGTGTGTGTGTCTATATATATATATATATACTCAACTTTATAACTGTCTCAAATTCAATGATATTTATTCTCTTGAGTGCAAGATTTTGAAATGTTTATAAAATTTCATTCATTTTCATATTTCATGATTGTCTAGGTCTTCAAGCTTATTTTATAAATATTTTCTTTGCTGACGTTTTAATTTTTGTATTCATAAAACAATTTAAAATAAAATGCACTTTAATTAAGAAAATAAAATTTTAAATTGGTAGATTTATATGGGTAAAAATAAAGTTTATTTAAATGAATTTTTGCATTTAAGCACTTTATTCTTAGAATATTTTTCACGAAACGCTTGCATATTATGACACATAATTTGCAATTAATTGGTAAAATATCAAATGGAAACAATTTGCTAAAATCCTTTTAAATAGAAAGCTATTAAGTTAAAAGTTGTTTTGCATTATAAAAAGTTGGAAAAAAAAATATTGTATCCTACAAAAACTATTTCAATCAGTATAATAAACAAACAATTTTTTCTTACTTATTCCATTGATTGATCTTTTATAATAAATGCTTTGTTATTTTGAAGACAAATTTTTCAATTTTGATTCTGTCAGAAAGAAATATCAATTAAGAAACAAATTAAAAAGGATTTTGTATAATGCCGAGTTGTGGTTTTTTTTTCAACATTTTTTTAATGTAAAAAACTATTAAAATATTGTGAGTAGTTTTTAACATTAAATAATTTTGATTATAGATATTATTAACATTAAATAATTTTGATTATAAAGAGATTTATATTTTCAATAAAAATGTTTTATGTGTGGTTAACTATAAATGGAAAGTTAAAATTCAAGAATTCATTTATAAAATAGTTATTATATTAATGTTATCCAATAAAATTGTTCCACAAAGAATAAAAATTCCTCGAGAATATATAGGCATCACTAAAAAATGATTTCTTTTAAAAAATCACCATAAAATATCTTTCAAATTACAATGATAAATAATTTTACCCTATGAAACAGAAAATATTATCTTGAATGAATGTAACAAACGAACGAATTCCATAAAAAGAAAAATTTTATGAATATTTTAAATGTAACTATTAATCATTCCTTTTTCAAATAAAAAATAATCATTTTTTAAATAATGAAATATTCCCACATTGATTTTATCCCGAAAATATATATTAAAATTGTATAGAATATGTTACACAAATGCCAGTTTTTTTAGTTTTTGATAAAACAACTTAATAAAGGTTAGTTTAATAAAAACACATTTTAAGTATGATATATATTTTATATTATATACTACAAAATTATTATCATAATATACATATTACATCATTTAATTTCTTTTAAAAACAATGTGTGTAAAAATACAATTTGTTTCCTTCATGCATAATATTACTTAAAATCATTAAAATTGTTTTAATGAACAATTTCTGAAAAATATTAATAATCATTTCTTTTTACATTAAAAATTTAAAAATACATATTACTATAATTTTTGGCAGGTATAATTTATATAGTAACTGTATTGTTTGTTAATATTAGAAAGTAATATTTAAAAAATATTTTGTAAAAAATTTTAATAGCTTTAAATTATTTACATGACAATTTTGGAATGGTTACAAAGAATTCCATTAAGGTAAACATCGATGAAACTCCTTTGATCAAATCTATGGAATTACTTAACACCAACTGCAAACTGATAATATGTATTCTAAAATTAAACATTGTGTGCACTACCAAAGCAACACAAGTTTAAGTTAGTCAAATATATTTAAAAAAATTAAATATCAAATATTGAACAAATGAGGTTATAATTTTTCAAAAACAATGATATTTGTAACAAAATTTCTTATTCATTTATGTACATTTAAATTGCTCTCAAACTACATATTTTATTGATTGCAATTGTCAGAGTAATGAATTATATTCTAAGAATCCATGGAAACAATTCTGATTAAATAAATATGATCTCGGTTAATATGCATGATTTTACGAAAATTAGCTAACATTTAAAAAGATTTAAATAAAATTTTAATTTAAATGAGAAATTGCTAAGATGACTATTCTAATTTTTTAATCTCATCAAACAAATAAATATTTTAATGGAATGCATTCCATTATAATAGACATTGCTATTTTTATAAATATTTTTTCTTATGAAAGTTATTTCTTTTCATCGATAAAAAATATGCAAATAATAATTATGCTCTTTCAGAATTATTATTAAATAAAATTTCAAGTAATAAACTCACATATTATCTAAAAATAATATTAGATTAAACTTGGTTGATAAGATAATTAGATTTTTAAACATTCCTGCTCAGCTGTTATACTGAGTTACCTTTTTAATGTTAATAATCATTCAATATTTACTTTACAAAAGAGACTTTAGAAAAACAAATTTTTGTCAGAGAATATTATTTCCGGTAATTTAAGAGTAAATGCGTGCTTGTAGACATATTATCAGTGAGAATTCTTACATTCATTACAATTATCAATTATTTATTACTAATTACATACATACATTAGACCAAAGTACCTTATATTAACAGAAAATGTAAAATTTTAAGATAACTATTTTAAAATATAATATTTTTTATATTGTTTGAGAATATCTATAACATGGTATTTGTCAAAATTTTGCTATTGCATAGGTTTCTTTTAAATAATTATGTATGCAAATTTCTCCCCTGCAAAATTTTGGTGGAATTTTTTTTTCCTTTTAAATGCTGATGTACATCATTTGAGCTTGTGCCATCAAAAACCAAACAATGGTTGTTTCTCAAATTATTTACTCAAATATATTCCATTTAATGAAAATTCGTGCTTACCATTACCATAACACTGAGCTCCTTATGCCACATATTTCAAGGTATACACAAACTGGTAACATATATCCTCAATATTATGTTTCAAACCAGCATTGAAAAAATGTGGAAGGTGATGATGATTACGAATTAAACCTATGGTTGAAAAATTGTATGTTGAACTGTTATTGGTTCAAATTTTTCTATCTAATTTGAAAAAAAAAGTGAAAAGGCTTACATATCTTATATGAACTATAAGTTCGGGATTATATGAAGCTATGCTGGTATATTGTGTAAAATATAGAAACTGCCGGATCAGACGTTTTGGACGTTTATCTTTGGTCTAAAATTAGTAGGATTAACTATTATACTATTCTTTTCACTATGAGGTTTACTAACAATTATTCTTTTATTGTTATTCATATTGATTTAATTTATGATTGTGTAGTCGTCTCCAAATTTCTACACGTAGCACTTTGATTATCATACATTTAAATATAACTGAGGACAAATATTTTATACCATTAAGAGATTATTCTCTGCTAGAGGACTTTTCTTTACTTTTAAAGAAAAGTCCTCTAGGATGTAAATAACTATCCTTTATTCCAAGCTTAATAAACCTAATAACAAAACGTTTTTGCAGTTTAAATTGCTTATTACTTCTATTTCAGTTTTTGCTTTTAAATTATTTTGAAATGTCAATTTTAAAATTATCCAAATAAATATTCCAGAATTGCTTATCCAACATAATCTGTTCGTTATATTTCCATCGTTGATGGTCTTTTAAGTACTATTGGAATCATTTTATTTACACATTTGTAATATTTCTCAACAAAACGATAAGATAACCATATGTATAATTACACGCTAAATATGATGTTACAGTTAAGCATGTTATAAAGTTTAAAGAAATGCTAGTAAAGTTTTCGCTGGGATTCTCTTCTCAATAATATCAAAAACTGCTTTTACAATGATTTCATTACATTCATTTTATATTTATTTCATTTTTGTGAGAACAATTTTGTCTTTAGTCATAGATGTATGATAGTTAACATTCTAACTATCATAGATCCATGAATTATTGAAACTACGAGCTTTTATATTTCATAACGAAAATAAATATAGAAAATTAATTCCTTGATTTTATTATGCTTTTCAAGTTTTAGCTTAAACTTAATATATTATAATGAACAAAGCGTGTATCGCACACAATATTGCACAGAAATTATTAACAATTCTGTTTCATAGTACGATACCTTAGAACTTTGTTAAACAATCTTATGTAGTAATAATTCTACGAAATCTGCTTTGTATTCCAAATATCATGCCAAATTATTCATAGAACAAAAATAAAACCGATCTTATTTATTGAATGATGGTAATTTTTAATAAAACACTCAAATATGATTGATTAAAATGTTGGGATTCAAACAAGATAAGTAAAAATTCAGTATAAGATATTATTGTTCATTTAAAATTCTTGCTTTTTAACTATGCATTTAATTTATTTTTCTTCTCAAGTTTAATGTTATACATTGAAGACTTGGTGTATCCAAAATATTTTTAGAAATTATAATAATAGATGTACATGAAATATTAACTTTTAACTCTGATTTGATTTTGTTAGTACCACTTCATGCTTTATTTACAAAATGGCACTGTGTAAAACAAAAAAAAAATATTAAAACATTTTTGATAGAGTAATATACAATTTATATAATAAATATTTTTACTTTCAAAAACTCACATAGTTTAATTTTCATTAAAAATTCTAAATTAAATTTTATTTTAATTTTCTTAAACTTCCACTAACTTCATCCTTTTCAATTTCTTTTCAATCTGTCACTTTAAATCATTGTTTCGAATATCTAAATCAAAATAACAAAATTTCTCATTTTAAAGCCAAACTATGGTCAAAATAACAAATTTTTACTACAAACAACAGTTTTAAACAAACATATTTACTACAAACAACAATCAAAATAACAAAATTTCTCATTTTAAAGCCAAACTATGGTCAAAATAACAAATTTTTACTACAAACAACAGTTTTAAACAAACATATTTACTACAAACAACAATCAAAATAACAAAATTTCTCATTTTAATACCTTTTGTATCAATAAATTATTTATTCTTCAATCTAAAAAAAGATCTCATTTCTATGGTAAAATAACTTGTTAATTCTAAGTAAATTAATACATATAATTTTATATCTATATATTTCTATCTCTGATGACATAAAAGTCTTACAATAAACAAATATATGTTTTGAGAAATGCATATTCTAAGATAATACTTTTGGGTAATTATTAAAATAGAAAAAAAACAATTGCTAAAATAGCATTCATTCTCTGTAACTTTTTTTAATACCTTAAATTTATTTTATTTATATATTCAGGTTCATGTTCCAATAATTCTGTATATAATAGTTTCAAAAATTAATAAATTAATCGAGTATGATTTTTTTAACTATACAAATGCATTCATATTTTAATTCTTAAAACAATAATTGAAGATAAGAAATAAAATATAATTGATGTTCATAAAATCAAAATTTCAAAAATACTGAATTTTGAAAATATATCCATTGAAAAAGATATTCATTTTTCTCTATGAAATTTACATCACCTTTGGTTGAGTTAAAAGAAATTTTTATCTTACAACCAAAATAAATTTTATAATTCCATGTTAAATTTAACACACATATTTTCTGAAAGTTATTTACATTTTCGTAAATAAATAACACTCCGAAAATGTATTGCAGAGGAGATAGTTTGATAAGAATATCACTTTATTTTATTTTAAATAAATATTATTTGAGATGTGTAAATATTTTAGCTCTTGAAAGAGAAATTATCTCAAAGGACCAGAAAAGGATAGAATAGTGAAATCAGTTAAGATTTAAGTAAGAGAAATATATTTATATCGCATTTCATGACACCAAATTTTCACCTGGTATTTTTCTTTTTATATTTCAAAATTAATATTTAATTGGTCTTAGCTAAAAATGAAGACTTTTAAGGACATAAACATTTCCTTGTTCAAAATTTCAGCTAACCAAAATATTGAAATTTTAATTAATTTCATAGTTTCCAATGATTTAAAAAAATTAAGGCAATTATATATATGTATATATATATATATATATATATATATATATATATATATATATATATATATATATATATATATATTAGTTAAAAATTAATAATTATATGAGTAAATAATAGAAATTTGCAATTGATTGAAAGAGAAATAACTGAATTCATTAATATAATTGTATATTTGAAAATTTTTTTAATATTTCTTACGTGTGATATTTTGTGAATAATAATAAAAGCTTCATACTGTAGGTTATTTTACCTATTATATAATCTTTATATACATATTTTTCTTTTCTTGGGTTTATTCTTCTGTAAAAGTAATTATTGTGATTTGACTCTTAATATAACATAAGAAATCAATTCTCTTCTAATAAGGAATTTAGTTTTGATATTGATACAAAGCAATTAAATAAAACTTCATGTATTGAAGAATTCAAATATCCATAAGAGCTTTTCGAATTCTAGGACAGATTTTATTGTTTTGTATAAGAAAATAATGTATATGAGAAAAGTCCACTTAATATTAAAAGTCAGTTTATGAACTATAATTTAAAATCTGGATTAGATAAAATACGTTTATAAGAGAAATGACAATTTAATTTATCAAAATAAAATTTGTTATCAAATTCACACATATTGATATGCTATTTAATTGACAATTATTTAATTCATTTGAGTGAAAATAATTCATTTATTAATTTTATGCTGAAATTGATTTCACTTACTAACATGATGACAACTGAGATAGTTCAAAACCAAATTTAAATAATTTCTAAAATTTGCATTGATTATTAAGAAATTTTAATCAATTCAAGTTCAATTAATCTTATAAATTGGTATTTCATTTTATAATCATTTAATTTCAATATGCAATGACATGGAAATTAAGGAATAATTAATTTCAAATAATATTAAATCATACTGATTGCTAGTATAGTTTAGTAGTTTAGTTTTATAATTGAATTAAATTATTAACTTAACATAATTCAATAATTGTATTGTATAGTTACTGAATTATTTATTGTTTTAGTCGCTTATGTCTATTTCTTAGTTTCGAGTTCAAATATTTAGCATATAATTTTTTTCTAAAAATTAATTATAGTGCCACAAAATAAAAATGGTAACAAATATTGCTTTGACTGAATACAAAATGCTACAGAAAAGGAACAATTATATATTTGTATTCATGAAATAAAACAAATGAATAATTTCAAATATAAAGTATTTAATTTTCATAATTTATGAGAAGATTATACTTCGTAGTCATTAATATATTATAAGGGAAAGCAAATAAAAATGTCATTATTAAAACATGTAAACATTCATTATCCGAAACATAGTCTACAGAATTAGAGAGAGAGAGATTAGACTTTTTTAATGATAACTAAAACCTCAGTTTAGACGACACTCTTTGCAATGTAGTTTTTTTTAATGTTTTTTTGGTTTTTTGAGGTAACAAAAATGTATGTAACACGGTAAAAGCTATCTTAAACCTTTTCAAGATATTCAGTTTGAAATTGTAGGCCGAAAACTTCTTACATTCAAAAACTTATCGTCAATCTGTATTGGAATGCCCATTAACATTCATTACAATGAAAACAGCATCCTGTGCTTCTGTGCTGCAGTCTTACCAAAGGATGTAATAATTTCATCCCTAAACGCATAGCCATTACAGTATTTAAACTGTTAATATGCAAGTCATTGTAATATTCGAAAGAAAAATTCCTGCTATTATCATGATGCTTCAGCCTTAAAAGGTGGGATGTTCGCTACAATTCTGCCAAAAAATAGGCTATTCAACTCTCTGCCAGAAAATTAAATCTCAGGCGTGAACATAATTTTGTTCCTACCAAACATAGTATATTCACACGCTGGCAATGTTGCTTTAATTGTGTTTCATTGAATTGAATCATTAAAGGAACACCATTCACAATATTAGTGCGCATAATCAATAATTGTGTATTTCGCTTAGTAAAGTAATGCTAGATATACTTTTATTAACATTTCCTGTAATACAGATGTCTTAAGTATGGATATCATTATTCAATTTCACTCTTTATATCAGTAGCATCTTACTTTTTTCCAGGATTGTAAGCCTTTGGATATCTGATTAAAGTTTTCAAATAACTAATCTGCTAGTTGTAATCCAATATAAAGACTGTACAAGAAAACACAGCTTATTTTATAACTTTTAATGTTTACTGCTTATTTTTGCTTTTTGAGAATATTTTTTGATAGTGGGCTATTCAAATGATGCATGTGAGGAAATATCAAAATCTCTCAAGAAATCATCCTGATAAATGTGTATACAGTAAACAAGTTCCTACACAACTTCAATCACCTAATTCTAGTCGCGATGTAGTGAGGAGTCTTCCCCTATGAAGAGTGATATTGTACTAATAGATCACAACGACCCTGGTTAGGATAATTTCATATAGTTTGCTTGATTATGAAATGGGAAGAGCTGAACAACATTTGTAATTGGTTGTTTAGCTTCTATGTGCCACCAAAATCACACTAATGCTCAGAATCTATCATTCTTTTAGAAAAAAAATCACTGAAAAACAAATTCGTCTTGAAAACATGTGGTACTGAATTTCTTACTGAATACTTATATTCAACTCTTGTAATTCTACACTATGCTAGATTTCATTTTTACTAAGTTTTATTTCTCAATCTATACAAAATGTTAATTATGTAAAAAATGTAATGTTAAAAATGAAAGATAAATAAAGATAAAAGATGTAATAAGCTTAAATATTCCAGAAAATAAATAACTTATGACAATGGACATTTTAGCTCAGCAAAATACTTAGTTAAAAAAAAAAGTATTATGTAATCAAACTGAAGGTTTTTGTAAAATGCCAAAGTAAATATAAATTTTAAGAAATGACAGAAAAATTATTCTTGCAAAAATAAAATATCAAAAGAGCAATTGACACCAAAAGTCAAATATCAATAGAATATTGTCAACTTTTATAGTGAAAATTTTATTCAGTTTTTCAAAAGAAACTTAAGGTATCAGCCTAAGTTAAATAGTTGATTTTCGACTAAAGGTATGTGAATTTATTTATTTATCTATTTATTTATTATTTTTTTGTATACGAATTCTGTACTCAAAGCTTTCTAATTTTTAAAACTATTATTTGTTTCATTGTATGTCAAATAGAAATTAAGTTACAAAAATTTCAAAATAAATCATGTCTTTTGAAAAACGAAATAGGAAGTTGCATTTTTAAACCGTGTATAAAAAAGTGTTATTTATTTTATTTTGTTGTTTTTTTGTTATTACTTTTTTATTAATATGTTTTCCAATCATGTGCTGATTAAAAGTCAGAAGTATGAGGCCATCATTTGGCGTATACATTCGGAGAGAATTGGCAATATCGTCGCTATCACAAGAGATATTATAATTTTTAAGTTATTTTCTCAAAACTTTGCAATTCATAAAATATCCAAACCATTAACAAGAAATCAAATCATGAAGATACTAGCATGAAACTTAGTCTAAAATTTTAGTGTTATTATTTATCTATGAAAGTATAACATTAAATATTTTTAAGTATACATGAACTTTTTCATTTACAGATATTTTTAAAGGGAATGTCCAGAGAAATTGCATAAAATATCCATATTTCTTGCATATATTTATCCTATTTTCTTAATCGCTGAATATTTTCTCAGTTTTTTCTTCATTGCAAAGAACATTCTCATGTAAATCTTATGCTCAAATTCAATTAAGATTAATGCAGCATAATTTTCTGCAAAATGTCATCGTTTCTGTTAAAATTTCATTAAACTTTGACTGAAACTAATAATATCACAAAAAGTATGCAACATGTAATTACACTTTTGGCTAATTTTATGTTTTAACATCACCATTTAACTGAAAAAAGATAAAAGAAAATTAAACTTTCAAGAAGAAGTTCATTGAACGTAGGGGTTTGCTTTAAAATGTCGTGAATTATTTTCACACACATCTCCAAATAACAAATATCTGTGTATTTACTACACAAATATCTGTGTAGGTTTGAAATACAAATAGAAAATACATTCCAATGCATATAGATGTAGTTCGGCAATGTTGCTGGATTTTTCTTTTCAATTAATGTACATTAATTTGAAACTTGTTTTTCTCAAACTGTAAGACAATAAGATTTAATTGAAAAGTGATTAAAAAGAACGACACAACTAGAAGCTCAAAATCTAAAGTTTCATAGTTATTTGTCTTTTTATTTATAAATTAATATTTATAACATTGATTTTGTGCAGTACACACTGAATAAAGGATGTTTCTTCGAAAATAAAAGAGCCGAAAAAAGTGAATTCTTTGAATTTTTATATATAATACACTAACTGAAAACATAACATGATTACTATTGTATCATATAATCTTTTGCAATAAAAGCTTATATTCATGAATAATAATAAATATTTATAAATGAAATGTAAACCTGATAAATAATAATTTTTTTAATAAAAATGAGCATCTTTTTATACTTTTCTGAACTCATTTTTGATTTTTCAATGCTTATTAAAAATAGGAGATTGTATTTAATTGATTGTATCGTTGATTGAATACCTGCTGATAGTGTTTTTATGTATAAAGGATTGGAAAATGTGCTTTAAAAATATTATAGATATGTATCAGGCAAAGATGATGATCCAACAGGCCTTACGAAAGATTTAAAAACCACTAAATTTTGAGTTTGAATGATGAAAATAGTCTAATATGTTGTTAAAAAATTTTTTAGATTACTTGGAACATTTAAAAATATTTCACCTTATGAAGTTTAGAATAAGATGCGAAAAAACATTAATTATTAAAACTTAATATCAGTTTTTTCAATTATAATCATACGAATGAACATTTTTCATTTTCGTGAAAATTTCATCCGAATCATACTATAATATAGGTATTTATTATTCTAAAAACATCATTTTCTTAACTCATTTAATAAAATGTTAATGTAACTCTATAAATTCATATAAATAAATTATTTTTTTAAATATTATATAATTTTTTAACTGTAATCAGATTGACTCATTTTTCTTATCTTTTACAAAAAATAAAGCATATTCTTCAATACTTGGTTTAAATTTCCATCTTAATTCCAAAGATATTTTTGAAAAAATTATCCATTTTTTACTTAGTTAATTAAAATTCAATGATGTTCTTTAATTTCACATAAAGAATTAAGAAACAAGATAAATTCAAGACTCTTTTTGTGGTAAGCATTTATTGGCTGTCATCATAATACATGATCAAATTCTTTTTAAGGTAAATTTTGTTTCTTTCTCCATTGTCCATGAGTATAACTAAAAGAGAAGTTAATAAATTTTTAACAATATCTTTAGTTTCATTTCCTTTTTTTAAACAAAATATTTTTTATCATTGGAATAAGCTTCTCATATTTCCTTTGTAAGCAATTTATAATTTTTATGTAGATTAAATAGGTAGATAAATTTTACCAGATTAAAATTAAGAAATATTAAATAAAAAAAATGCTTAAAATCTTGTTATTGATTTCAAAGTATATAATTTCAGGATTTTATAATGTTATTAATTAAGTAATTACTTTCAGTTATAAAAATTATAATAAATATACAATATCTTATTTTTGGATTATATTATTACAAAATATTTGAATAATCTGAAGTTTCTTAAGTAAAATGTTAAACTCATTTGAAAATCGAAACCTTGTTCCTGACATCGGATGATACTAGCCAGATATTTTCGGATATTTTGCCCCATTTCATACTTTTTTATTTAACTATATGTAAAAGTAATTTTATTTTTTATCGATTTTACCCTTCAATTACAAAAAGACAAAAAAAATTTGAGAAGTTTGCAAAAAATTATATATATAAACAATATATAATTTCTTCACAATATGAGTATCAACATTTAATTTCTTCAGTTAGCTGATATTAAAAGAATCGAAATAGCATGTATATCAAACATATAATATAAAATAATATCAAACATATAAACAACAATCCGAAATAAATAAAATGAGAAATAAATTTCATAAAATATATTTATTTCTTATAAGTAAAAATCGATTCTGTTATTCATATTAAAGAGATTATTTTTCACTCGTTACCCTCTTACAATTCCATGTGAGATTAAAATATTGCTTAAAAACATACATAAAAGTTCAAACAATAAATAAAAAAGCTTACATCCACAAACAGTTGGAAAGTAATGCCAATTTCATTTTTGTTTAACTAAAATAAATCTTTGGAATGCAAATTTTGTTATTTGAAAGAGAATTGTTTTCCCCAGAGTCAACAAAAATAAACTGGTAGAGTAAAATTTGTTTATTCTGAATTTTGGGGGAAAATTTACATTTTGCTTTTCGATTAATCTTCAGGTGAACAAGAAGACGTTTCTGATCACTTTTCATTTGATTAAAAATAAATGTTTAAAATATTCATTGGTATAAAGACTCGAACAACGCAGAAAAAAAAATTATTTTTAAAGTAAAAAAAAAATGAAGAATATTTTGCAGTTACCAATTTTGTAAATTAACATTCCATTTTTCTGTGTTTAATATAATCAAAATTTGGGTATTATTTATTATTAAGGAATATGATAATTTTTTTACTTTATTTATAATGAATTAAAACATGTTGTTTAAAAAATATAAGTTAGTTAAAGCTGTTCACTAATTTCTCTTAAAAAATTCATTAAAAAATCTAGCTGAACTTCTTTTATATTAAACATATTAAGGTCAAATATATGTTCCTATGTCAAGAGTTTTAAAAAAATTAAAAAAAAACTACAAATATTCATATGTTCAAAATAATTAATTGAAAATAACAAAGACTATTCGATGATTTTATGTAAATGAACCTTGTTTTAATTTAAACTAAGAAATAAATCAATAAAAAATATTTAATTAATGGTAAATGAAAATATTAGTTTTATGAAACTCATACAAAATACACACCTGTTTATTAATGGAATGTTATTTTTTTTATAAATGCTCATTGAAAAATGCGAAAATAATCAAATTAATCGTATAAGTATGAAGTTATCACAAATTAATTAAATCCTTCGTAATTTTTCGTTGTTTAATAGTTATAAAACATTTTTGAGATGTTTGAAAATAATTGAAATGAGAAATGACCTTAAGCACAAATGAATCACATTGTCCAATCTCTTTTGTTTGTTTTTGAGAATGATTGTAGAGAAATATAATAATGCAAAGGCGTGGAAATTGGATATGAGCAGAGGAAGAAGATAAAAACATTATTTTCCTCGTTATAGAAGAACTGTAACTTCATTTTAAAGACAAAGTTTCTTTTTATAATAAGCAATCTCTCTTTGCGTTAATAAGATTTTTTAATTAAAAAAATTCATTTTATATGTTATTTATTAATGTCTTTGTTAGGAACAAGAATATTTGTGATTTAAGGTCTTAATTTAATCCTTATGTTCATCATTTATTATGTTTATATAAAATAATAAATGATGAAGTTACATATCAAACAAAAAATTCTAATTAATAGAAATTTACATATGTATAGTTACATATGAGTAAGACGAAGAATATTTTATATAAACAACTAGTAACTTTTTATTAAACTATATATGTATAATTATCTATATGTGTAAAGAATTTATTTTCCCAATTTTTTTTCTTAATTATACAAAATAAATTTTGAAGTAAAGGAAAACTGATTCTAGTATAAAGTTCTTAAACGTAAATACTAAGCTCTAATACACCTCAATGAAAATTACATGAGAATGGAATCCAACATATTTTATTATTATAAAATTTGAAATTTATAATAGTAAAATATATTATTATTATAAATTTCAAATTTTTTATGATGAGAAAATACAAAGAATAAAAGGTATTTTCAGTGATTTCGAGTATAAAATTTAAAATAATAATGGAATAATAATTCTTTGTGCTTTTAATATTCTATTTATTACTCTATCAAGAAAAAATTCTGAATAGAATTGGGAAAATTTAATTTTTTTTTTCATGAATTTTGATTAAATTACATAAAAATATCTTAATGATAATATTTTCAAGATGCTTTAAAAAGAAATTCTATTACAATAATATTATGCGCAGATTTTCTTAAAAGTAAATAAAAATATTTTAAGTATTAATAAAAATAATATAGAATTTTTTAAATAAAAATGTTTCATAAATGTTCCAATCAGGTGTTGTTTTGTATCTTTTTATATAAAAATTTCACATTGTTTCTAAGATGTGACAAATTGAGTAGTTTCTAATCAGAGTAAGCCACGAGAGAACAGTAAATGTATATGATGGATCACTAGCGCCCTCAGTTGGTTATAAGTCTAATTAAAAGGAATTATAAATAGGATATAATAGTTTCTAAAAAAATATTCTGAAAAGTTTCTAAGAACAGTGTTTTCTAAAGTCAATTCCACTTGTTACTCATTATTTATAATTATTATTTATGTAATGATGAAAATGTTAATTAATACAATTCAAATAAGTTTTTAAATAAAAATCCGAAATCGATGAAATTTTATATTATCACTTTTTAATTGTTGCTAGTTTTAAAATACAAAATTTAAATAAAATGTTTAAAAATGTAGCGTTGCATCTGATATTAATAAGTGTGGTATGAATATTAGAAAATAATCTAAATGTTGACGTAAAAGGTACATTTTTATTAAATTTATTTCTAATGAAATTTTGAAATCTTAACATTTTTCTTTATTTCTTGAGTCGTTTGGTATTCTTATGTAATCAGTAATATAGGAATGATATAAATCGTTATATTTCAAATTCACAATCACCATTTAAAAGTTTATTTTCAGCAAAAAAATATGAAAGTTAAAGCATGCTACATACTGTTTTATATATTAAAAAAAATGAAGAGAAATTAGATAAAAATGATTTTCAGAACTATTATTACCAAATGTAGGAGTGTGACTAGGAACTAATGAATATATATAGGAGTGTGAAAGAAACGAATGTACATTAAAAATAACATTATCGAAAACATTAAAATTAAAATTAGTGAATGAATAGTTGTTGCCAGTTACATCTTTAAACTATTACAGTATTTTTGAGTAAATGTATTTTACTTTGCATATTCCTTTGGGAATAGCTGATTCAATTGTTTTTTTGTGAATTTTCAACAAACTGATTAAAAAGTTGATTAATAATGCCTAGATTTTTTTCTATAATATATTATAGACAAAAAATATATTGAAACCTTTTATTAACAATACCAGTTGTCAAAGATTTATTGTGTAGATTTTCAATTTCTGACATTTATCTCCTCCATCTGTGAAACGTGATTATGTCTTCACTTTCATATTTTAACTAAAGAAATTATGATAGATTTAATCACTTGCTCCACAATGATGAGCATTATTTATAGAAAGACTTATGATATTATGATATTTTTTACACATACACACTCATAAAACACCTTTCTTATAAAAATACAAATGTAGTAATTCATTATTTTTCAATAATGAGCTACTAAATAAAATAGTATTCTAATTGTAGCTATTTCGTGTGAATAAAAATATGCTCCTTATAAATAACATATTTTATAGCTTTTCAATTAAAAAGAATTAATGGTTTTTCTAAGTGTAAAAAAAATATATAATATTGAATAATTACTCAAATTTGATTTATTGTGATTCTATCATTCACTCACACACATAAAGAATGTATTCTAAAACATGAGTCATAATATAAGCTGGTGTGCCCGAAATTGTGTAGGTGAGACAAACGTTTTAAATTTTCATGTGAATAAGAATATGCTCCTTAAAAAATATCACATTTTATAGTTTTTCAATTTAAAAAAATCAACCGTTATTTTTATTATCATAATGTGCAATAATTGCAGAATTGGCTTAATTTGTTATATTTTGTTTGTGTTATTCATAACAAAATGTTTTCTTTACTATCCAGTCATAACATATGTTGTTGTGTATCGAGATTGCTATGAGATTGCTCGAGATTGACGGATGAATTATAAAACAATAATTATTTTATGAAATACATTATTTTGTTAACATCGCGCTATTTTATATTCGCAAATGACCATTTGCATCTGAATATATTTCCTAATAATATTTAACACATTTATCTTTCAAATATACGCTGTTATCCATACAAATTAAAATAATGTTTCAAAAGATTAATTGAAAATGAAGGTAAACAAATATTAATTATGAATTAAAATATAAAAACATGATTGAATATTAAATAAAAAAATATCTTTTTATTTAATGTTTAGTAATAAAAATAATTCCTATTTATGCAAAATACAAAAATTAGTATTGCATCGTTATTGTACAAATTTTATACCTTCAAACTATGTGGGAAAAAAACAAATTCGAAGTTTATGTTTATATATTGGTGAGAAAAAAAAACTATTATTATAACCTTTAATCAGTAAAAATATTATTTTTGTAGTAAAAATCCAACGATTGGATTCAGATTTTATTTACTTAATGATAACGAAATAAGACTTCATGAAAAAATTTTTATTTCAGACAGAAAAGAATTTTAAAATAATATTTAGTTAGCAAATAATAATTCGTGAATAAAAAAGGGTAATATGAACTTTTAGGTGTACATAAAAATATAATCAATAGGGATAATTTTTACTACTATTTCTATTAACTAAGACAGTTACTCAAGAAAGGGCACGAAAATAGCTCTTTAATGTGGATCAAGAACCGAAATTGTTTTACTTTCTTCTTCTTATTCTATATTTAAAATTTTTAGGACTATATCTAGACCTACTTCGCATAAGAAATTAAAATATTTCTAATATTTCATATTATTACTAACACTAAAATATTATTTGTATTAAAATTAAAATAAATATATTGCATTTGTCGTTTTTATATATTTCGAAAGCAGTATATAAAATATGCACAAAATATGTACTGGTAAATAAACTACTTTTTGTCTTACAGAAATTAAATACAAAATTCTACTTGATTACCCTAAAATGAATTCTACCACCCTCAAATGAAGAGTGTAATATAATTGCCGTGTTTTCTTCTCGTGCAATGTTAATTTTTAAATAGATATTCATAGAGTTCACACACATTCATTCTTTTTTCCTAATTTATCCATTTTTATAAATTTTAATAGAAATGTTATATCCATATATATATATATACATATTTATATATATATATATATATATATATACACATATTTATATATATATATATATATATATTTATATATATATATATATATATATATATATATATATATATATATATCCAAAATAGCGTAAAATCTTAATTTTTATAATCACATTTCAGTTACTAATTTCTCTGTTGAGTTACTGACATTAACTGTAGTGTGTACTGCACTAAGTATTACTGTGGTATGCATGTTCATGTTAAATGATCAGAAGACGCGAAAGGTCCCATAAATCAATTGCTGACGTAGGGTATGTTTAGAATTCAAATTTTGAGTTAGTTTGCTCAAATTAGTTTCACAGTAGGAAGTACATAGTGGAATAGGAAATGTATAGTAAGTGAGCCAATAATTATCAAATAGATTTGTGTTTAGCAGGTAATTCAAATTAGATGGGGAAAGATATAAGTTATCTAATGCACTTTACGATATTGTTTTTAAACTATTCGAATAAAGTTATAGTAAAAAAATTCCAATAATTTTGCAGGTTATAAAATAGTAAAACATTCACTAAATGTAGTGCATATAATAATTCTTAATTCTTCTTCTTTATATTTATTACAATATTGCATTTCTACATTTACATTTTCCTAACTCAATGGATAATTAGTTTCTTTTTTTAGAAATAAATAAATAAATAAAAGATGATAGAAGAGCAATAAAATATATTATTCACGTTATTTTATATTTCTTTCATTAGCTGATTAAATTTAGTATGTATAATTCTAAGACTATTTATTTGTAGCTGCCCTTTAAAATAAATTCAGCCATTCAATATGATAAATAAAATTTAAATTTAGATTAAAAAGTAAAATTTTTTAAAAAATTGTAATTCAAAAATTTAAAATTAGATGAAACACTTGAATATAATCAACCTCTGATTTATAATATTTACATTTTTTATAAACTAGAAAAGCAATTTCTGATTTTTAAAATATAAATTTGATATTAATTTCTCCAAAGTAAACTTTAGTAACCTTAGTTATAAAATATAAGGGAAAATTTGTTCAAACTAAAATCCGAAATTTAAACAATATAACATAAACGTACTAAAAACAATTTATAAATAGGTTTCATGTTACTTTTATAGAGTAAAACAAATATCCGCACAAATAATAAATATTGCTGAAATTTGATCCTCTATCTGGAATGGCTTCATAAAAGACATTTTATATATAGTGAATCAAGTGTTACACGTGTTACAAGTGATGAAACTTAAAGAATTACGTAACTACCTGATACATGTTTCAGAACAAAGAAAGAACGCAATATCTATATTCTGTCTGAAACTGTGTCAGAAATCGAAACTATGAAACTCGCACTATGAAGAACATGACACTACTAGGAGTCAAAGTTAGGTCAAGCATTTTAATATGATCGAAATATGAAGGATAATTATATAAACTATGATAAATAAGTATTGTGGTACTGAAAAAGATGATATATATATATATATATATATATATATATATATATATATATATATATATATATATATATATATATACAGTATTTTTGATTATTTATTCCTTTTCTATAGAAGAATTTAAAAAATTGCTATTCCTTTAAAAGTTCTTTTATTTTTATTACCTTACATTTTCTTTCATCTTCTTATTCAATGAATAGAAAGATTCTAATGGCATTATATTTTCCAGTAAAAGGATACCATTTCATAAGTTTAAGAGTTTTTTTAAATAAATATTGAACAAACTAAGACTTCAAAAATTTGCCCGAAAAGGAATGCTCCTTTAAAAAATGCACGATATCAGAAATGCTAAATGTATAGTATCCCCTTACTTAAGACATACGATTATTCATGCATTAGATTTTAAAGTAAAACAGTTAAAAGAAACCTGGAAAATGAGCTCATAAATCTAGGAGATAACTTAAGAATTCTAGTCAGTTTAAATTTAGATAGAAATAAAGATTCATTTGGTAATAAATGAAAATGAATCTCCAAATTCTACTGCATTTGTTGAAGAAACTACTAGAATATAAAAGAAATAGATAAAACTTTACGTGACCATTTTTTCATTGCGATAAAAAAAAATATACGAAATCTGAAGAAATTCAAATGTGGAAACATTATTATTTTAGCTTTCGTCGAAATAAAAATAAAACCGGGAAAAGAATACGTAAAAAATATTTTAAAAGCAGTTCTATGCCTTTTCTTCCGTTCTGTCGTAAAAATACATTTTATGTATTCTCTTGGTTGACTTTTCCTTTCTCTCCTGTTTTTCCTTTTTCATACGTTTCTTCCCGGCCCTGTTTGTGAGCAATTCTGAAACATCGGAAGCAATTTCACTTTTCAAAACATCTTTCTTCCCTCACTCGATTGAATTTGTGTGGCATGGCTTACTTTTTTTTACTTAAAACTCTAACTAAGGTAAAAGAAAAATACATTTAAGGAAAGTTTTTGCTTACGTAGGATTTTTTCCCTGGTCTCTTCCTACAAAAAATTGCGATTTTTCCAGCTTTTTTGGAAAAAAAAAGTCTTTCAAAACTCAACCAAATTATTGGAGTATTTTATGAGTAATTTTTGTTTAGCAAAACATTACGTTTATGAATAATTATTTTTTAGATTAAAAAGCGTTTTGGAATTAATATGGTTTATTGAGTAAAAAAGTAGTTATTATAAAAAAGTATAAAAAAAATCTAATTAATAGAAACATTTATTTAGCTATATTTAACTTCATGTGCATTAATGATTAATTTTTTACAATTTTTCTTTTTCGTTTTTCCATTAGTAGTATGCAGTCATGTATGAATAATTCTTGTCTCTATATTCAGAAAATTTTTAACTAAATATCACTAATGCATGTAATTTTTTGTGTGATTAATTACTTGAGATAATATACTTGAGTTGAGGGGAATAATAAGAAATTCAATTATTCTCAGCAAAATGTAAAGCAATTCCTAATAAAAAAAGAAAATATTTATTCTGATTGTAAATACATTTTTTGGGAAAGATCAAGTGTGTGTATTTTTTTCACTAATGAAATTTTATAATTGAAACTTTAAGATAAATCCAATTTTGACCAATATTGGTTTATTTGATTTTCATTTCATCCCTTCCTCTTAATTTATACAAATATTAAATTTTTATGTATATTATTTTTAAAATACATAATTTGATAAAAAAAATAATAATAAATGTTAAGAAAACATGTTTAAATATCTGAATAAAATAATTACTTGTAATGATACTTTTCTTATGTGCTAATTTGAACTATTATTCTTGAACTGAAAGAATGTTTTATGTTGTTAATGTGTAACTTTTTAATACAAGCATATGCATCAATTCTGAAATTTTTATACAATTAAAATGTAAAAAATACTTATATTCACATCTATAGATAAAATAATATTAGATATTTATCAAATTTACTAACATAAAATGTAAGATCTCACCCTAGATTAGGTATGACCAGGTTCCTAGACTAAGAAAATCTAAGCTTGATTTTAGCTAGTATTATTTAACGGGGGACGTAGGTCGCATATTTTCTTGATGCATGCACATTTAACAAGATAAATAACTAGGATTAAAGTTAATAAATATCTCGAGATCAAACAATGACTTTGTAATAATAGAAAGAAAAGAACAAGAATTTCCCCCATCAGGGATGTAAAAATGTCTTACAACAATTGACATTTTTTTAGTTTATTTTCTAAGTAATATGAAACACAATATTAATGATCATTTATATTATTATCATAAAAATGAGTATTGCAAATTCTGTGTCTGTTGCAAATCAGTGATTTTTTATAAAAATAAAAAGTCTAACATATATGAAACTTGTAAATCAGAAAACAAATATCATTTATGCAGAAAATAAATAATTTGTATCTAAGTTTATGGATCTGCTTTAACAATTGTTAATATGTATGAAAATTATTGTTCGTTTTCATGTTAAATCAAGAATTTTAAAATTGAAAATATTTTGTATATAGAAATGTCCCTTGAATTGATG
The DNA here is from genome assembly GCA_030067965.1 of Latrodectus elegans. Classification (NCBI taxonomy): domain Eukaryota; kingdom Metazoa; phylum Arthropoda; class Arachnida; order Araneae; family Theridiidae; genus Latrodectus; species Latrodectus elegans. The sequence continues at coordinate 70,176,283 of CM057814.1, forward strand.
TAAAATTCTGAATGGTATACGATAGTAAACATGCAGAGGTTTAAAGTACTATTGATTATTGTCACACATATCGTTTAATGTATGAAAAGTTTTAATGTATAAAAATATTTGTTAAAATTATGAATTCCAAAGAAATATAATTGTAAGTAACAAAACATAAAAACACAGAAGAAATATAATTTTTATATCATATATAACGCCAATTTAGAACAGTGCAATGTTTAAAACGAAACATCATAAACTGGAAAAGAAAATTCTTATTTAATGACAAATGCATGAAAACAGTGAGCAGGAAATGATAATTGTAGTTTTCAGATCAATATATGTTATGCTTGTTTCCCTACATCATTCCTAATTACATGACTAGAAACTATTCCGGAAAGTTAATGTATAGTTTTTATTTTTTACTTGGTCTTTGAACTCTTTGGACTTATAAGATATAAGATCCCTTTTACACTGCAAATTGAACAGCCGAACGATTCAAGGATGCTGTAAGTCAGTTTTCCCAGAAGGTAATTTATTTTCCTGGGTACAAAAGAATAAATAAAATCCAAAAGCACTCAGCCCAGCAAACGTATATGCAGAAGTGGAACATCCATCACCCATTATTCAACAAGCTAGTACTGAACTCGAGATTTCCAGTTACAGAAAATACTTGTTTTATTTCTATGCCATTGTGATCCCAGACCACCATATTCCCTTGGATTTCGCTTAAGGGCATTTAAAAACAATGGAACATTACACATGTGTGTAGATACCAAAGGATTTCATGAAATAGATCGTCCACTCTTTCTCCCTGCAGCATATACTGACAATTCTGATGGTATTAGACATGGAATTTACATTGATCTTCACGAAATTTCAGTATTCTTTTCTATTTGCTTCCAAATTTTCGTTGAAAAAATTTCTAATTATTCTTAATTAAGGAAAAATAGCAAACATATATTGCTGGCTACTCAGAATGAAACCTAAAGGAAGCAGACATCGAGTCTCATAAATGATATCAAGTGACTTTCGAGAAGATTTCAACTAGGAAGAATATTATGTGGATTATCCTTCAGAGAAATCAATGATCTTATTAGACGAAAGCAAGTAGCTGTGATGTGAATCATGACTGACTTCTCCATTGCACCACTGCAAGTGATGCAAGCATATAATGCGTCTAATAGTGAAGTATCCCACCATCAGTGAATACTAGAAGAGCATTTTCAGCATTTTACGAATCATTCGCGGTGTCTGTTCATATTATTACGTACTTCTGCGAAAATGTTCGAAAGGCACCCATTCTTTCTTCCACCATTGACTCATAACTACACGCCTTTGCACAGCCAATGGTAAGATGAGCAATAAATAATGAACACTGGAATTGGCCAGCATTGTCTGACGAACCCCCACTGCTACTCTCAACTGCGTGATAGTCAGATTCAAGTCTGAAGTCTAAAAGACTTAAACTATAGCTTTATGTATTGCTAACCTATCATGAGCCTAACATCATGTGGTTTTGGTGGTATTTATTTTCCATCAACCGCCTTGTATTATACATTGTCTGTATACTGTGAACAACTAACATTCAGCTAAATGGAATAAATAAATTTAAAAATAATAATTTAAATTTCAAAATTTGCTGTAAAAGAATGAAATTTTTGTTTTTATTTTTCTTTGCTTATTATTTGTTTTCCAAACAGCAACAAAAGAATTTTTGCATAATTAGTCATATTTCATTAACTCCACACCAATTTTACATATTTTTTAATGCTGCTCACTTGTTTAAATAGAGTCTTTATGTAATTTTACACCCATTAATTTTTATTAATAGCCACTGTCAAATTATTTTTTATTGAATTAGAAATTAAATATCTGAATTAACATGTGTGCCCTATCTATTTGTATTTTAGGATCAATAAATTCTATGGAACTTTGCTATTAAATTTCTAAATGAATAGGATTCATGTTTCACCTTAGCTTTATTTTATTTTATCACTTTTTTACCTCTAAATTTTATTAAATACTTTAATGAATGGGTAATTTAAGAATTCAATGTTTTTTGCTTTGTATTTATATATCCTTCATTATTTATTTTATAATTCTTGTTAAAATATTTCATTGAAGCAATTTTTTTAGATAATTTCTTTCTTCTAGAGAATTGGTTTCATTTTTACCACTATTGTTAATTCATTTTTACCCCTTAAAAGATTTTTTTTATATGATGTATAATATTGTCTTTCAAATTATAATTTTATAAAAAATTTCTTTGAAGTATCTTTTTTTTTATTTCCAATTTATGAATAAAGCTAACTAGTATTTCTATGTTTTTTTCATATTTAATACTAAATGTTTTAACCTCTTGAAAAAATGAAAAAATACAGAATCTTTTATTCTGTATTTTTTAATTTTTTCATAAGTTTACAATTTAATTTTTATTTTTCTTATTTATCTTTTATTTTATACATTTGCATTGTATGTCTTTTATTTTCCGTGATTTTTATTGCTTATTGTATTCTAGTTTTGCGTTCTATTTTTGTTATATATTGTCAAATAATATTTTTTATATATGTACTTGTATTATATTTATTTTCCTGTTCTGGTGTTTTAAAGATTTATGAACATTCGGTTATTGTAAAAATACATAATCTTATTCATTCATTTGATTATCATAGAAAATGCATATCAAATAATACTTTTAAAAAAATGTCGGAGTGCAGGAAAACAATGAAGAAAATCATCAATCAATAGCCATGCATACATGCTTATGCATGACTAGAATAAGTATAAGATGCATATTAAGAAGTAATTATAAAAAAGGGGCAACATTTAGTGTTACGAGACAACTAATTCAATGGGACGATATGAAAAATACAAAAAGATGATTTAAAATCACATTTTGTTTGCATGAGAATAACAAATAATTTATAGATTGGGAATTTTAAAAGATACATTGCTTAATATGTAGTCTCTTAGCAAAACTAAGACTACTGTATACTTGTTTTGAATAGATAAATAGGGTTTTCTATTAAATTTTGAGAACTATTGTTTTGTTTTTAAGGAAGTGCATTCATTAGCCTCATGGAATAATTGTGTCGCAACCCGGGTCATTCAGGTTTAGCTCAGCAAAGCAAGTTCATTACTCTATACCTAACTTCATTTTCAAAGATGTTCCCCTCAAAAAGGGCTGCATGAAATTTTCCATTATCACGAAACAAATTTTTAGTTTTTTTGGCTTTTTTTGGGGAAACGTTATTTTTGTTAACAGGAGATACCAAGTTCTGTATCCTATCCAACGCAAGATATGTCAAATTCACTAATGGTAAGTAGAGCACGCAAAATAAGTCGTGGTCACATGGTTCTTTGAAGACATGATGTCTCGTAGTGTCTTTTGATTAGTTCTGGCTTTTAAATTATGAACCCTCAATTTCCAGAGGGAAGTATATTCCATCTTAGGTTATCTCCATCATGTGATGGACAGAAATCGTTTGATTCTTTCAATCAGTCTCATCCATTTTTTTAGACTTAAATCTTATCGTACTGATCAAGTACAATGATTAACTAATGGAAATAGCAATGATGAATTAAAAAGAGTGTAGCATAAGGTACAAGAAGGTATTTTAATATCTAATCTGCATGTTTTAGTCCTTTAAGTTGAAATTCCGAATGAAATACAGATTTGCCCGAGTCACTTATGCAGATTCTATTCTATGCCATCAACGTACCTCTCCTATAATGTAATCTTTCCTAAATAAATGGGGGTTTATATTTCAATTGCGCTTTCACTTCACATCAAAACATGTGTCTTATCTCATTATAAGCTGAATTTATTATTTGCTGATTTGTAAGTAAATGGCTCTTGTTTCCCAATCAATTTGGGTACAATATTGTAGTTTAGAAAATCAACTTCTTCAATTCATGTAATATTATAAATTCAGTGTATTATTCCCCTTTGCAGTCACCAAACCATATTAATACATTTTAATTGTAATTAAATAAATTTTTATTTTAAACTAATTGTTAAGTATTAAAATAATTTAATTATATTTATTCTAAAACTTAATAAACTCTGAATTGTTTAGTTTGAGACCCTTTTATATTTTTCAGTCTTTTTAGCTGAGAAGAGTTGCTTAGTCTGCCTGGAGAAAATTTTAACAGAATATATTTGTATTATTAGTTATGGTAACATTTGGACAATCTTGTCTTTGTAAACGTTTAATACATCTATTTCATGGAATCAATAATCATGGTCTGAAATATATATATACTCCTTACCACTCCAGCAATATCCACCGAACTTCTTCATGTTTGCTCAGTTTTAAGTTTTGTAAATAATATGCTATGTTTTGAACTCTAGTGAATTACTTTAACAAATATTAGTCTGAAAACAAGAGCTGAATAATAGAATTTAACAAATAAAGTATTATAAAGCATAATCTTAAATATATAATCACGATTTTCACATGAACATTGATTTGAATACGAACTTGTCACTATGTTTTCTTCTGCGCTTTACATTATGGACTCATTTCGTATCAATTTCCTATCAGTTTTCAGGATAAATTTTCATAAAATTTTATTAAAATCATGAGCTCATTAGATATTTTTGGACAATATACATACGAAACACACTTTATTTTTTATTTGTGGTTACCCGAAGAAAATTTTTATGTGTCACTATTTCTCTCTCTCCCTCCCTCTCTCTCTCTCTCTCATTATTTCCCTAAGTTAATTTCTGCTTAGCAGACCACTTGAAATGTAACATCAAGGATGATTAGAGATAACACATAAAATTTATTTAGAATATGACATATTATACAGAAAACAAATGATTGAAATTAAGCATCTTGTCAGGTGGGGATGACTAGTCGTTATTGTGTCTACATTGTTGATTATAAACACTGCCACATTTCTCAACATGGAATCAAAGTGACTTTAAATGCATGCTTAGGTAATTATTCCATTCGGATTCCATATATTGCTAAAGTTAATTTGATGTAGTAGCGTATACTTGCGTAGTTGTTGTGCAAGTATGTACTACCTGTTTATGATTGATGATAGATTTGAAAAACAAGAAGGCCAAGTAAGCAACTCATTCATACAAATAAAAAAAGAACTCTTGAGTATTGTAGGTCACGTGTGGTTGCACACTGCCCTGTTATAGAGTTGATGGAAACGTTGAAAGTGTAGAAAAAACTACATTATTTGAGGTATATTAAAAAACGTATTTAGCATACTCTAATGGGATTCATTATCTTCAAGAAAAGCAATTCAGCATATAAATCTACAAAAACGATTGGTTAGAAAAAGTTTTAAACAAAGACTCATTTTTTTCACCATTTATTTGTAGATGTATATATGTATAAATAAAATTTAAAATTTATATCAACAATCTATCATAAAACTAATATTATTATTAATAAATATTGTTTATTCAACTTTTATAAATATATTATTATTTGTCAAATGAAATCATAATAATAATTTTCATGTAGGTGAACATCTATATGTTATCTACAAAATTTAAATAATTATATATAAAACAATAAATGTGATGATGTTTTCTGTTTATTTGTGAAGCGTTGGCAGAAGTGAAAAATAAAAATTTACAAACAGTGATTTTTAGAGTAGTTAAATTCTTAAACACAATAAAAAGAGATTCTATTTTCTGTATATTTGACGATAGAGTGCATTTTTGACTCATACCTTCAATTTGGTCCCATTTCAGATAAAACAATTCTTAAATGGAGAGGATAATATACTGTATACAATTTCAGTCCTTGAAATTATGTTTGAAAAGTATATCCCTCTTCTAAGAAAACGAAATATAATTTGAAATGGCATTTACACATATCCCACATTAAATGCAACAGAAATATTTCCCCTTCCACGAAATAGAGATCAAAAATAAACAAAATAATTTTAAAAGTTTAAATATGAATACGAGCGTAAAATTGCGTAGTTTTACGAAATGATATGGCCTACATTTCAAACAATATATATATAATCAAAAATATTACAAAGTGCACACTATGTTCAATTACAGAAAAACTATTCTGCATAATTCTCATTAAGTCTCATAGAATTCAATACATTTTGCATAATTCTTAACATTAAGTCAGAAATATCACTGATTTACTTCCTTGTAATCAAACTGGCTAGAATATCCAAAAATTACAAAATAACCTCAGATAATATGCAATAAGAACACATGCCTACCTTAAGTTGATTTTTTTTTTTTTAATTGAATAGAAATTGTAAATCAGAATAAAAAAAAAGCGTTCAAAATAAAAATAACAAAAGAAAAACAAGTATAAAATGCATGTCACTGAAACATTCGTTGCTTTAAAAAGAAATATTTTTTCCGAATCATCTCGGGGTGCAGAAATTTTTCGTATCTGTTGTCAATGATTTCTATTCTTTTTCTGTCATGGAACAATCATACATATCTGCAAATAAAAATAATGGATAAGAAATTCATTCCGTAAGCAGGCCGTTTGATAACGATTATGTTTTCTCTCCCATTTAATTAGGGTATCTTTTTGATATGTAAATTTTTTGCTGTTTACAAGTGAACAATTTCCCCAGTGAATTTAACAAAATGAAAATATAGTACAAAAGAATTCTTCGAAATTCAATCAAAGAAGTTTATATTTCTTTTTCTCTTTATTTAGAAAAATAAAACCTTCTCATCCAGTTCAAATTATTTTTTTACTTTACAATTTGAAAATAAATAGTAAACTGTGCTCATTAGAATAATGCATAAAAATTTCTAATAGAAGTGCTGAAACACGTAAATGTAATTTTTACATTATTCTAAATGATAAAATTTAATGATAGGGAGATTAATATGGTGCGTTTCAAAGCAATATTAACAAAAATTACTTAATTTTTTCGTATATAAAGGATAAATCATTGCTTTTATTAAAAACATTTGCACATCATTGGTACTCTAGAATGATTTGACCCAAAATTAATTGATAAAAATTAATCGCTTTGATTATATTAATACATCATGCTTAGAGCATTAAATACGTGATTAGCCATTTTAGAAACAAATAGTAAATAAGAACACGTAATTTTATAAATAAAAGTATTCCTTTATAAACTTACGATACACATGTTATCAAAATTGTTTTCATTATATTTCGATGAAGTTCTGAAAGTAGTAATGAGTCATTAATATGAATATCTTTTATTGCACAGAAAATATTTTGCTTTTCCTGCTTGAATAAATTTTTTAGTATATATATATATATATTTCAAGGGAAAAGAAACATTCTCAGATAATATAATCTTTCACTGATCTTAAATATAATCAGATTAACTAATTTATATGTATATATTCAGTGAGCTTATATATATACATATATATATCAATCTTATAAGATTGCATTCAACATATTTGGCTTAGAAAAACACAGATCAAGTTATTTAAACAAACCTGCTGCTCAATGGATTAACATCTTCCACTTTCTATGTACTAAACAGAATTTTAAAAAATTGAATCAGCAGCTTTTTTAAGATAGTTGTCTGTGAACAAAGAAAGATTTTCAGTTTTAATTATAGACTGTTGAAAGTGATGCTTCGATCCTTTCTTGATTACCAATGGACAAGTAGTGGAAACAAAGAAATAGTGTATTAGCAATAAAAACTCAATTTCATAATAAAATAAAAGAAAAATAGAACGATATTGCATTTAAAAAAATATCAAACACAATCAAATCAATTAAACTCCCCCTCAAAGAGAAAAAAATTTTTGTCACGCATTTATGAAAAAAGAAAGGTTGAATAAATTAATCTGCGAATTTAGGAGCTTAATTTTATGAAGAGCAATTTCATTATTCAAAACTTAAAAACAGTACGTCATTCAACATAACATCAATAAAAAAATTGCAAAAATTGCACACAAACGCAAAACCAAACCATTATGTTAAAAAGTATATGTTTAACAAATTACACAGTGGAAATAAATTTATTTCACATTTCAAGTTGGTTGAAAGCCAACTTGAAATGTGAAAATCTGTGTCTGTGGGCATAATTTACAATAAGCAGACTTCAAGGATTAAGTTAGGAAAACCAAATAATGGTTTAAAATATTTAATAAATTTTAAATGCTGGAGATTTTGCCATATACATTTTATCAACTTCGTATGAATTGAGCAACATGCATTATAACTATAAGTTAAAAATCAATAAATTCAATATATCTATGCATCAAGTCCTGATGTAAATTTTCAAAAGTGGAGAACCTATTAGAGAATTTAACATTATGAAGTTATTATAGATTGTTAGTCCTCTGAAATTGATTTATCTAAATTATAGCAGAGAAGTTAACTTTTATGACACTGTGATAATTTATGATCATCAATCAAACTCAGATTGAAGCCATTTTCACAGCGAAGTTAGGCTACGATTTCAAGTCTAAAATAACTGGCAGAAACTTAACTCATATGCGGATAGAAACATTGTTATCAAATCACCTGCTGAGTGCTCTTTTGATTTTAACTTTTTTTCGCAAAACTATCAAGCTCAGTGAAGAAAATTAAATAACTGCTTTTGTAAAAGTATTAAAACTAAACTGTAAGGCAAATTATTTTAACTGATGAGTTCATTCTATTATGAAAATATAATTAGACTGCAAATATAAGCATTCATAGAATTGGAAATATTTTATTGTTTTGACTGTTCTTTTTTTTTCATAAATTACTTTACTGCAGAAGAAAAACTGGCGTTTCTAAAATCTAATCATCTAATTAATAAAATAAATTTTTAATAAACTTTTTCTACTATATATTGTGTAAAAAATAAAATGCAATTTTTTCTCTTTTTATATTCATTTAAGATTTATTCAATTGCTTTAAATTGATTCTTATCATATCATAAAACTATTTTTATCTTAAGTTTTAAATTACGGATTCAATATGAAAGCAAAGAATATATTTACGAAATCGAAAATTTGTGTTGATGTTCAAAAAACATACTAACCGCAGGTATATGTACTAAAGTTATAATTACATGTGCTTAGTGAATACTAATTTTAAAAATTAAATACAAAATTTTATGCTATTTACAGAATTTATTATTTTTTTTATATTGATCAAGATAAAATTCATTCATTTTAAACAATTAACTAAAATGAAACTATGAAAGTTTTGTTTGAATATTAGAGATTAACTGGGCAAAGTCAATATAATGTTGTTAAGATTAAAGATAATGGCGTTTTTGTTCAACATTTTTCTATTTCAGGCTTTTATTGATAAAATAATAAACTATCCATTTTATATATAAAAGCATCGACATATCTAATGGTATTAAAAACAAAAATATCTTTAAAATTGTTTATTGCGATATAATATCTAAATATTTTAGTTTTTATATTGTGATTAATTCCCATAAACTATAACAGAGAGAGAAAGAGATAGAGATCTAGGTAGTTATTACAATTTAAAATCAAGAGTAAGAAGTTCTCTTGATAGGCGAGACTAAGTGTTCATAATTGTAGAATTTACAATCATTTTTTCCCTTTTAAACAGTATAATCAGCATGTTTTCTTATAACAATATAGCAATCAATTTAATGATTATAATGTTAAATTTTCATACCATAGGAAGATGCACAGCTGCTGCTTTCGTTCTTTCTTCGATGATTCTAACCACAACAACTTTTTTGAAGGTCAATGGGTTTCAGTCTCTGTTAAACTGTTAGACTAAACAATTTAAAACATCTCTCATAGAAGTATGTTTCTACTGTCTCAATTTTTGTTACACTTTGTTTATACCAAATTGATATAGTTGGGTTTTTTTTATTTCATATATATATATATATATATATATATGTTATAGAAATATATGTATATATATATATATATATATATATATATGTTATAGAAATATATGTATATATATATATATATATATATATATATATATATATATATAAAAAATATGAATATATATATATATATATATATATATATATATATATGCAGATAATTTCTAGAACGCCATAATATTCTTATAGCTTTTTTTATTATTTCGTATCTATAGCAATAGATTTTATAGTGTGGGTATATTTTGCTAAGCTCTACCTTTTTTAAGCAATTATTTGAGTAAAAAATATTTTTTTTATTCTTAATTTTTGGGAAACTTGTACACATTTATTAAAATAACTAACTTAAATTTTTTATGTTTTAAAATTAAGCTAACCATCATTTATTTTCAACAAGTTATAATATAAAGATATTTTTATTGCATTTTTTTTTAACATTTCCACAAGTTTAATGCATTTTTATTAAATTTGATATTTGTCAAGTTCATATATTTCCTAAAAATAGTAATAATAAACAGTACTTTCATAAATTATAATAAAATTATAGATTTTTATATTCAAACCAAACCACCATTATTATATTTAAGCCAAAAAAAAATAATAATAAGATTTTTATTTCATACTTTTACTCTCTTCAAAAAATCATTTTTCAACTTATTCAACGCAAATAAACATCAGAAAAATGTAAGGTACAAGAAAAATCATGCAAATGTTTAATTCTCCACTACTTCAAATGAGAAACTTCTATGGGCGATTTCAGTTAGCTCTTTAGATTTTTCTTTATTACTTATTTATTCTGGTAGAAGTGTAATCCTAGTTGTAGTTTCATTTCTTCCCACGAAAGTCGAGTTGGTTAAAAATTAAGAAACTTCAATTCCGTAAAGAGTCTTGACGAAATTTAACGTTGGTAAATTAGCGTTCTCCTGCAGCTTGTTTGAACCACACTGCATTTAAAAGATGGGTGGCGCCATTTTGAACACATCTGAGGCTCAGGTGCAGTTAGTTTAATCGATCTAGAATGTGCTCTGGAAACTGCTCGTGGGTGAACTTCTCTGAGAAATGCTTCTTCACTTTAACATTTTAATTAAATTAATTCTTGAATATATTTAATTTCCTAGATTATTAAGACAATTGTATATATAAATGTATTAGGAAAAGAAAAGTTATAAAATTTTCAGTTCCTAGTTTATACGCAGCAGAATAAAAAATTTCATGGAAATTTTAAGAACTTAAATAGTTTGAAGTATTATTGTACAAAATGTCTCACAAGTTATAAAATAGAGTGGTAAAATCTACCACGTCTTAGTTACGTGATAAAATTTAATGCATAATTTTAACAAAATTTTATAAAAATTTAAACAATTTGAATATTTTATATTACAAACAATTTATATCTATAAGAGATAAGTAGAAATTGTTATAATAACAAATAAAAGATCCTAAAAGGTTACTTTCAATAAGCCACGTACGTCACACTGTCATATTTATGATAAACTTGCAAGCCAATACGAAGTTCATTTACTTCATTGGAAAATCCAAAATATTGAAACTGTAAATCTCTGATGAAGAAAACAAGATTTTTTTAATGCTGGAGTGTTTTTTGAAAATATTTCTTTAATAAAATGTTCAGGAAAAAGAAAAATACATATTGCAAATGGTATTATACATATTTTATATGCATTCCGTATGCATAAATTAAAATAGATTTCCTTATTATCAAAGAAAAATTATTAATTAAAGCAGAAAAAAATCTCTATTAACAATACATTCATAATATTTCCACATCTCAACATCAAGCAGCCTTGTGAGTGGGTGGTCAAAATACTGGTTTGTTGATTGACAGGATGGCATTTCGTTACTGGCTAGTACATTTCAGTTTTCTTAAGCCGATTATGCATTTTTAGAATTCAATATGAGTTCCACTTCTTCAGTGCATTTTACATTTGAGTCGAACTTGTTAATGGTGAGGAGATGCTTGTGCTACCATTTTCTGACAAATAGTTCCTATGATTTTTTCCTTCTTCTTTTCACGTTATTTTATCTTAATGATCAAGACAAATAAGTAAAAATAATCAAAGCTAAAGAAACGGAAAAATATACAAATTTTAATCAGTAGTGAGGAAAGAAACCTGTAAAAGAAGACATGGATATGTTTAATGCCGATTTGGATTTTCATGAAGACATTGAAACCTCAAAATACTTCAGTACAAAAAACTCCAAAAGCAAACTATCCTTAAGAAAAAAAAGTGTCAGTTTTCAAGTGCAATGCAAAACTACTCCAGGAAAATACCAACTAAAAATAATAAACAAGCTACTCCAGGAAAAGCTTATGTGCAAAAATTCAAAGAAATGAAACAAAATCAAATCAAAAAAATTCTTAATCACAAAATGAGGATGATGACGATGATGGTGATTCTGATTTTGAAAGGAATTTAAGTTTAGGCTTGGATGATAACGATGACGATGGGGAGAAATAAGAAACTGCCAAGATTTAAAAACAAAATACTAAAACACAAAAGAAAGCAAAAACAAGCAGTGAGAGTAAATAACGACGATGATGCCGATGATGAAGATAACGATGAAGACAATAATGAAGAATTAACAATAAACCAAAATAAAAATGAATCAAATAACATAAAAAAAACTTAAAACAGCGGCTAAATGAACTAAAAAACTAAATACTCCAACTATTAAAGATAATAAAACTCCATAAGTTGAATAAAATCTAAAACTGTTGAAGTGTGTAAAGAGAAAGAAAAGAAAAATGCAGTCTCACCTAAAAATGATTCAGATTCAGTTAAGCTTGAAATAGAAAGAATAAGACAAAGGGATGTTAGATAATTTTAAGATGAAAGTTTGCCTACAGAAACTACAATTGATTATTTAAAATCATTATCACCTTATATAATGAATTGATATATGCCAAAAAAAAAGGTTGGAAAATTTTCATATGTATTTCTTCTGTATTTCTTAGATTTGTTTCTGAAGAAAAGGCAGAATAAAACTTACAACAAATAAAAACTAAAAAGTAGAATAGACAGACACTCAATCTTGATTAAGTAGGTGAAAAAGTAAAAACAAAAAATCTACAGATTCTGATAGACTTAAATATAATTTATAGAAATTAAATATTTCTGAATTTCATTTAAATGCCCCAATTGTTGATATTGCAAAATTCTTCTTTAAAATTTATCAAATTCTTCTTAACCAGTCTCTACACTGCTGATCAACAAATGTATTTTTCCATACTGACGAAGATTGTCTTTAACGTTACTGCAGAAATTAAAATTGGTGGGGAAAAAATTGTCTGATATATTCAGTGCTTACCAAGCAAAAGCCGAGGAAGAGGAAATGAAAGCAAAGAAAAGTAATGTGTTTAACAAAGCTCATCCAGCAAGAAAAATGAAATTTGGAATGAAAGAAGAAAGCAGTGATGATTATTATTCAAATGTTTTAAATAAGATTATCAATAGTGAATGAAATTTTCTTTCATTTTGTAATTTGTATCTATTGTATAATTACCCATTGAAAAGTTATGGACAGCAGATGAACAATAGAATGTTTTGAACATTCGGACACAAAACTGCCTGCCGCTGCTCTTAAAGATGTGACAATATATATGAGGACACACTCCTTCAAACATTCCCTTATTTATAGATCTGCACATGCAATATTTTTCACTTCATTTTCCATCATATTGAAATATTTAAATTTTTAATAAAAGATAAAGAAGATGTGTGTAAAATATAATAACTTGATAATGAATAAATTTATCCTTAAATTATCTGTTATGATATCGAAAATTATCTTTAAATTTTACTTTACACAATCACAAATAACTTATAGTGAAATTTTACTGTGATGTTAACACAAATGCTATCCAAGATTAATAACTCTAGCAGCCTTCAAGTAGTTTTGTGAGTACTTGTTGAGTAGCTTGGTTCCAAGAAATAACATCCAAATCATTCTAAATATCAGTTATTACTGATTTTTTTCAATTTATGACGCATGTGGAAAATAGTTCCATTAAACACTTAAAAATAACTTTTTCATTGTTTCTCTCATTTTGTATAATTAGTACTTATTCTGCAATATTAGATGCAAAAGAAAAATTATTTAATTAATGAATGATAAATAAGCAATAATTCATTAATTTCAGAAAATGTATGTTTTAGGATAATTTATGATTGACAAACGAAGTAATACTAACATTTTATCATGGGTGTGATTGAGACCTAGATTCAGAAAAGCATTACCATTTTAGTATTTTAAATTCATCGCACTAACATAAAAAAATCACAAAAAAATCATGAAGGAAAAGTTTATTCAATAAATCAATTATAGTGATTTTTTTAACCAAGCTTTCTCAAAAATATTTTATGTTTCTATCAAAAACATGGAATTTATAAATTGGTTAAATTTATTCATTGTGAAGTTTTTGAAGCGTAATGTCCTGGGTACTGAAAATCAACTTTCACTTAAAAAAAGGTGATAAAAATGTGCGCTTGCTTCTATAACACTGCAATAAAAATCTAATTCCTGGTTTATATATTCCAGGTGATGACAAGGTCAAATGTATGATCACATATGCAATGCTTGAAATACATTTTGCTTACAAGGATTAGATATTCGAAATCCCTTTTCTCACGGTTAAAAACTTGAAGACATAAAAAGATTCTCGTTTTACGTTATTTATCAAAATTTTATCACCATAAATATGACTTTTTAATTCTAATACTTATAAAATATATTTATTTTGTAAAATATTAGATAATTGAAGTACTTTTAAAATCATCTTTTTATAATATACTATTTAGAGCTAAATGTACATTCCGGAGAATCAATTAAATATATTGTTCCAGAATTGTGGCAGTGTGTTCCATGAATTGTTACTATTATTCGTAAAAATCAAATAAAATTGTATATTATGCGATAAAAAAATATTCTTAACTAATGTTATTTTTTTAGTTATTTCAATACCATATAAGATCTATACTGAATAATTTTTCACCATTTATATCAAACAATATTAATTGTTTTGTAATATTCTTTTCATTATAACACAAATATAGAAAATATTGCTTAAAATATAAAACAGTTAAATTAACTCGTATTAACAAACATAAAAATTTTAATCAAGATTAAATTTCAAAAACAAAAAATTTCAAATTTAAAAAATATCTTACAAAATTACACACAAGGAAATATATTGAACTAAAGCTCATTACAAGAAACACCAATTCTAGCTCTAAAAACACCTAAATACTTACAAGTGTGTTAAAATTTGAACACATTTAGCTAAATATTAACAAATATTGAAGTCTAACAATGAATTCGTAATAACACCGGTCTACAATGATCCATAACAACAACCAAATTATTATTTTTAATATTAATTCATACTGTTATTTCAAAAACTATAAATGAAAAGATCATACCACGTCTCATTTTTGTATATCACAAAATGGAATCGTCTACTATTTTTCATGATTTTACGACAAATGCCAGCATCAATCTTACTGACAACTCTGCAACCCCACCTTAATCACTTCGTTTACAGTAATTTCGGCTTCCAAGAATAGTAAAATTTTTTGTTAACTGTAATTGTGGACATTTATATTAGTTCCTACCGAAAGGGGCAAATTCTCTGCAAAGATGTTACAAAACTACGTCTATTAAACTCTGTTACATTTGTGAACGTTTTATATCAAAATCACAAGGCAGACATTTATCAAAAGTAGTGAAAAAAAGATTATTTTCGGTATTTTGAGTGCCAAGTTGGTGTTTAGGTGTGCTATTTAAGTTGTAATGTGGCTCTTATTTTAGTGGATGGAAGGCAACAGAAGCTCTATGCCATTTGTTTTCCCAAAAGTGTGGCGAGAACCTTTCAAATCATTTTGATGACTACTACTTCAGTTAAACAAACTCAGAAGCATATTCAAAAAGCAAATACATAAAACTGAATATCTTAATATACCATCTGGACTCCGACCTGTTCATCATGGTGAAGGCTTAACAATACCAACTCCAACATTGAATTGAAAATATATTGATATCCAAGAGGTAAGTGACATTGAAGACGCATTCGAAACAGATATAGTTGAAGACAATTCTAACCCTAACTTTGGTCCTCAGACTTTGAGCAAATCCCATTTTATTCCTCAAAATGAACTCAATGATTTGATGCGGGATCTGGACCTACGAAACCCAAGGCGCAACTTCTCATTTCTAGACTACAAGAGTGAAATATGTTGGCAGGTTGTACAAGTATTGCATATTTTCGAAAAATAAATGTGTTTTACTCAGAGTTTTATAGAATAGAAGATTCAGTTTACGTTTGTTTTGATACAGATGGATTAATGAAGGGAATAGATATCGAGCATGAACCATCCAAATCGCACCTTTTTATAGATTCTTCCAAATATAGCTTAAAAGTTTCATTGCTCCATAATGGAAACAGTTTCATTTCCACTACTAGATTAATTCATAATGATATTCTACAAGTAGTAACTTTGGACCAATTTTATACTTGTTCTCTGATTTTCCTATCAATGATGATGTTCATAATCTTGCAGCTTCTAATTCTAATGACACCAGCATTATTGTTAGATCCAAAAAGCCAAATTTTGCTACGTCAAAATTACAAAGCAAATTTTTGAAATTAAAGAATGGTGCTCTAAATGGAAAGTTGCTATCAATGCATTCAAATCTAAACTCATAATAATTAGGAAACATCGCAAAAAAATATACCATTGATAATCATCTTTATATTTGTGTGCAGAAAATCGAGAAATTAAAAAAGCTGTGCACTTTGAACTTAAAATTAACTCAAATCTAACTAGAACTGATCACATCAAATCAAAAGTTTCTACTGTCTGGAATTGTTATCATAAAATTAAAACTCTCATTGGAGTTCACATTCCAAATTATCTATGAAGTTAAAATGCCTACGTTATAGTTCCATCATTCGCCCAATTATTACTTAACTATCTTCTGTTTGGGGCGCACTCTCCAATACAGATATTATACTTATCAATACTTTGCAGAACAAAGTGTTACGAAGAATTGTTATTGCAACATTTTATAAACGCTGTACAAACATTAGAAAAGATCTAAGACTTGATAATATTGTAGAATCTATCTCCAAATTGAATATTATTCGTTGCTTTGCTTAATGCCAATTTAGATTTTAAGTAATATTGAGAAAAAAGATGAAATATCAAACTAAGTTAGTTTCCATTACAAGTTCCGCTAGTTCAGATTGATGTTCCTGTATAAATGAAAACATATAGGTTCACAATTGACATAATAAGAGACATCATTTTGCTACTTAGATAAACTTCAAAAACAAAAATTTAGTTCGTGTAAACTTATTAGCTGTTATGGGTTAAAATTACTCTCATTTTACTAACTTAAATAAAATGAAAAATACACTTTAGATTGTCTATAATTCACACGATTCTTATCTTATATACAAGCGAGTAATTTCATGAAAAGAGTAATAGAGTTTTTATAATTTCTTATAGGCATCTCATTATCAAAAAAGTCTAAGTATAATTTAAAAAAATTGCGAACAATTGTTTTGATCATAGATTTTATATATAATCAATACCATTAAATTTCACAATAGCATATAGAGTAAATCTTAAGAGATATGATGGATAACTTATAAGAGATTAAGAAAAATTTCAAGACAAAGTCACGAAACTATTTAGTAAGTATGAAAAGGCAGCAGTTCAACATTTAAATAAAGAAAATAGTTTAGAAGTCCAATAGTCCTTAACTAAGAATATCAAATATCTTAATAACTTCTAATGCTATAATGTGAATATGAAAAATCATGATAGATTTTTTTCACATTCCCATTAAATAACACAGCCTATAAATAAGCCTAAACAGTTTGATTCCCAATGACTCTTTCTTATAGAAATATATAAAAATATTGAAAATATCGTATTTCATAACCTTCCACTATTCAAAAACATTTTTCTTAAGGTTATTCAAATACTGAATTTCGAAAGCCTTTCTCTCCTTTAAAATTAGCATTTACTTCCACGCATTGCATTTTTTTTTCCATAACCAAAACATAAATAGCATTTTTCTAGATTTACTTGGTTTCACATTAAAGAATACTCTAAAATAAATATAAAATGTAGTAGTGCTTTTAAGTGCACACAGAAAAAATGTGTTTCTTTAGAATTCTGTAAATAAGAAAAGCTATTAAATTTGTAACATGCATACATTTTTGACGTTTGGAAATTTATATGTTCTAAAGATATTAGAGAACCCACACAAACAAAACTAAGTAAATAAATTAAGAAAACTGGGTAAATAAATTAAGAAAGGGAATATTCTTATCAATTTTTTAAATTAAGATACAAACGAAAATACATTTGTGTTTGAATGCGTAACTATAAATAAAAGTAAATCTTAAAACTCCATTCCATTTGCTATACAAATTACTGGAACAAAAAAAAAGAAAATATATATATATGTATATTTTTCATTAAAGTAGAAAAAATACTTTTTTGTAAATTTAAAGCTATAAGAATAAAGTCAGAACTGTATTTTTATAACTTTAAATTTAAAAAAAATCTTTAAAGAAAAGTAATAATAAAAAACATCTTTAAAGAAAAATTTATCGTCTTTTCTTCCGTTCTTTTGCAAAAATACATTTTATGTACGCTGTCTGTTTTTCCCTTTTCTGCCTGTTTTTCCCTTTTCTGCATGTTTTTCCCTTCTTCATGCGTTTTCTCGCGGACCAGTTTGAGAGTAATTCTGAAACGTCGGAAGCAATTTCACTTTTCAAAACATTCTTTCCCCCCCCCCACACGATTGGATTTGTGCGTCAAGCGGCTTACTTTATTTTAGAACTTTTCCGTTGGAGAAAACGTTTGCGTACCCCCCAAAAACGAATTTTACGGAAATTTTTTGTCTTCTGAAGCATTTCTTACACGTGTTTGTGTAAATGGTGTCAAACTTTCCAAATTTTCTTAAATATAAATTCTTTGAGAAGGAAACCCCACAAATTTTCAAAATTTCATGAGGTTTCATATTTACATAATTTACAAGTGAGAATGTATGTGTTAGTCGGTTATTTTTTTTCTTGAAAATATACTTTACTTTATGGAGATGTTATATAAGACTGAGTCAAAATAAAGGAAATAAAAAGTAAAAAATTTCCAGCAATTCGGATGAAAGGAAAAGAAACTATAAAATATCGCAATGTGCGAGTTTTTGTGTAATGTAATTTTTACGAATCAATTTCTACAACATGTAATCTAAATTTTCCAAAATTTGAAAATTAATATTTGCTTAAAAATTAACTTGCATCGTTTTTGAAAAGCGCTTTATTTAACTTTGATAACACATTTTATCAATTTATCAAGCATTACAGATTAGTTTTAAGAAAACATTTCATTCTCATATACTGTATACGCAATTGCCAACAAATATATCAATAGATTTCAGTCTCTAACACCACAATTAAAAACAATTACGTTGTAAGTAATTTTCCAATATTTGCAAAGAATGGCAAATGTTGAAAGTAATCTTGCGAAATTTGCCATCATTTGTAAAATGTATTCTGGTGATAGAGTTTAGAAAGAAACTAAATTTGTTTAGATATTTACTGATATGAAGTATGAAATTTTCAAGCATATTGACATTTCACTGGAAAGATTATTAATTTTTTTATATAAAAAGATTATGTATTTTATTCATTGTTGAAATAAGATAAGAAATCAAAGATAAAAAGAGTAAATTACCACATTAATAAGAATATATAAGTACTTTTTATCAGCATAATATGGTTTAAATTTTAAAACTATATTGTCTATGAAATTATCAACTGCAATAGTATCAGATAATCGTCATTTTTCCTACAAGGCAGTTTCCGTCTTTCACTGCAAAGCAGCTTCTTGTCTGTAAAAATTGCTGAATAAGAGAAATATTCTTTCGTCATGTATCTTAGGATACACGAAAATGTTTCCATATGGAAGCATTTTAGGAAGATTCATTTGGAACGTATATGCCAATCATTACATACACGAAATCCTTTCTATAAAAGTACTTGTTGATAATAAATATTAATAAGCATACCATTATTCGTTTAAGCAAAAGCAAGTTCAACTATTGCTGCTAACAATCCTTCAAATGGGCTGTCGATATATTCCGATACATCATATAGCCTCACAGAGCATATAGAGGTGTGTAGCTTAGTGCTATATACCAATTAAATCCTTTCTCAGACTATTAGATTTTCACCTCAACATGCGTTATCTTTGATAACATTCTGAGGCAAACTTTGAGTGCCTTTTTCTCACCAAACCTTTATACGCTTGTATTCTGATTATAAAACAAATTTTAACTTATCCATGAATATAACTTTGCTCCAAATTGACGTGATCCAAATAACACGTTAACCATGCATCTATGGATTGGATGGACAAGAAAATAGATTTGGAATATTTAGATATACAATTCATTACGATGTAATTGTTTGCACACAGTAGAGACAAATATCGTTTTTCTTCAACCACCACAATATTTCCATTTTGAGAATTTATAATTTTAATTTTTTCTTTACAGACTCAATTGGAAATTTTCCATAAATATTTTATAAGCGAATATTCAATATGTTTAAACAATAACTTATCACAGAACAGTTTCAACTATTTTTTTTTTAGTTTTAGGAATGATTTTGATACATTATAATGTCAGTTTGAATGCTAGTAACGAATAATTTAAAACACATCCATATGTTTTCAAGTAGATGATTCTTAAGAAACTGTTTTCTTTTCCTTCAAAATACCATAGGCTGGTCCTTTTTGGACCTTGGCTACAATTGCTGAATCATTAGCATTTTATATAAATTCCATGGATCTTGAGTTTCGAAATATAACTTGATAATTTACAGGAATCATTCAAAATACAACAATTAATGTTATGTATAAAATAATTTATGATAAATAAAATCACAGTATGAGATCGAATCTCATGATTGTCGACTGTGTCAATCTTTAAAACATATTTATCATAAAAAAGTTAATTTTCAACCAACTATCAATTCTAATTTTGTATCAATTTTGAATTTTTTTATTAATAAAGTTTGAACTTTCAAATAAGTCAAAAGTCTCATGTATTGATACCGTTTTTGTATACTGTACTATTGATTAATTTAAAATCGTCATTGCAGACTTTTCAAATTATAAGAAAATGAAACATTAACAGCACAAATAATAAGACTGCTTTTAAATATGTTACTGTAAAATTTATAAGAAATATATAAATTAAAATTTATATGTTATACATATTTACAAATAGCTGACGCATATGTGTAAAGAAAATTTACAAATACAAATATTTTCCTTTTTGAAATTCTAATTTTAAATACTTTATGACTTTTCTAATTATATAATTTATATAAGGAACAAATACATTAATATTTTTATTTTTGTTTAATCTCAGGGACTAATTACATAAAATATTTAAAGTACATAAATTATCAATCTTTTTGTGACAAATTACTCTACTTATATTCAAGCATGCATGTAAATAATGATTAATGAAACAAGGTAGAAAAATCTGTCGTTATGTTTACATAACAAACAGTTGTCGGAAAATTAAGTATACAGATTCCAATACCGTGAAAATTTTAATGTACTTCAATCATAAATATAAATCTTAAGTTGCAAAATCTCAATGGATTCTTAAAATACTAGTGAATGTAATTTATCCTTGCAAACAATATAAATTTGAAATGAAAATTGTATAACGAATTGTTGATTTCTTATAACTATTAATTTAATTTAAACTACATGTTAAAAAAACAAATTAATCAGTTAAAATGTTACAAAAGAGTTTTTAAGAGGAATTAGATCTTGTAGAGACCAATTTCTTACACTTTAAATTAAAATTCTAAATCACATAATGTATCTTGAAAAATTTTTGACACTGACATAAAGCTGGCACATTATTAAATCTGAAAAATTAAACTAAAAGCTTCAGAAATAAAAACTGTTTGCTACATTTTAGTTGAAAGACTAGGAAATTCATATATGTTCTAAATTTAAAACTTAATTACGAGTTATGATAACAGGAGAGTATGACATAAGAGAAAAATAAAAATGGTGTCAACATGTTACGATGAAGTGAAGGTATGTGCTCATGATACTAAAATTTTGCAAGACATTTAAATAATTGCATAAAGAAAATTTTGCATATTTATGACTTGTAACCTTCTTAAAGAAGACAATGTATCTGATATTAATTAAAAAAATTCTAAATAAATGTAACGAAAAATTAAAAATGAAGTAATGAGAAACTGTGAATACTTAAAGTTGTATTTAAAATTAATTAACACAATTTTGAAGCGTTAAAAGGATACCTTATCCTGTTTTGTACAAACATTAATATAAAATATATATTAATATAAGAAACTTACAATATTTTTTTTATATTTTCCTCTTAAAATTACATAATAAAGTAAAATATTTTCAACAAATTCTTTCTAATAAGTATTTAAACATTTTTTATCCCTGTATAATTAATCAAATTTTATTCTGTCGATAAAGAAAGAATTATTGGTTTGAAAAACAAAACTATTCCTGCAAAATGTCACAATACATTTCTATCCTAAAACTCTAAATACCTTTTAAGGATTTATATGAATAAATATTTTTTCCTGGATTATTTTTCAAAAGTATGCCTATTTTATTACTTTTTAAATTTTTTTTTACACACACACACACACACTCTGTGTGTGTGTGTGTGTGTGTGTGTGTGTGTGTGTGTGTGTGTGTGTGTGTGTGTGTGTGTGTGTGTGTGTGTGTGTGTGTGTGTGTGTGTGTGTGTGTGTGTGTGCGTGCGTGCGTGCGTGCGTGTGTTTGTGTGTTTGTAAAATAACATGCAATAGAAAGATTTATAATTGATTAGATTAGCAGATAATTAAATTTGTATTTATTTTATATATTTTATATTCCTCCTTTTCATGAGACTAATAATATATATTATGTATGAAAACAAATTTTTTAATTGTATACAATCTATGATTATATGAATCATTACATGAAGAAACTTTTTACTCAAAATATGCATGTGGAAACGATAAAGCAAATAATATAGATATTTGAACCCGTTTTCTAATATTTTAATCTAGATATATAGGGAGTGGTGACAACACAGAAAACCATGCTGAATAATAATAGTATTAGGAAGAATGCCGATTTTAATAAATTCATTCATACAAATAAAGCAATTTTTTTAATTTTTCTAGAAAAAGAAATACCAATATTTTTATTCCAACTTTCAGCACTACAAAAACAAAACAAATAGTTGAATAATTAAAAAAAATGAAAAGTCTTTAATAAAATTTTTTTCTGTTGTTAAAATATATTCCACATGTTGTCACAATCGACTTTTTCTCTTTGTTTTTCATTTCTGCACTTGTTTTGTCCCAACCCAATCTGTGAGCAATTTTATGACGTCGGAAACAATTTCATTTCTTAAATCATTTCTTTTCCACTAGATTGCATTTGTGTGTCAGATTTTTTTTTTCATCTTTTCTGTTTCTCAAAATGGCAATGGAAACAAAAAATTACATTTGCAGAAGCAAATTTTTGTTTCCGTGTGATTCTTTTCAACTTTCTTGTATAAATAATTATATATGTATTGACTGTTATGAAAAAATGTACTCAAAATTTTTAAAGAAATTTCAACATGCTAAGTATGTTGCTAAGCAAGTTATTCCACATTAATCAAAAGTACTTTTTTTTTCCTACAGATGATTAAACTTAATTAAATAATAATCAGTTTTTTATAACGAGATTTTTTTTTAATTTGATTTTTCTTTCTTTGAAGTCATTTCGCTATTTGTTTTTGTTTATAATTTCTCCTTCTTAAGGATCATAAAGTGATTTAAATGATACAATCACGGTTTAAGAGTTAAAATATGAGATTAGGTTACCATTTTAGTCTTAGTAATAGTATTCATTAAAAAATAGTTGTTTCCTTCGTCTGCTTAAGAGAAATAGAAATATTTATATAATTAAGGAACACAAAATATAGAGAAGAAAGATTTTAATATATTTAATAATATAAACATGCTTACGACAATTGCACACATAATACAAACTCCTATACATATTAGTTTGAAAATTCATTTTTCTTCTGTTAATATATAACAAAAGTTTGGTTGATTAGAGCCAGTTTTATTAGAATATCTCATATTCCAGTTACTCTAAAAAAGCGCTTTTGCTGTTTTTGTTTATGATTCAGACAGATAAAAAAATAATTGCTATAAGTACACATTGTGTAATAAATAGTTAAAATAAATAGTGATTTTAACATTTTATTATCTGTTCAAACCTGATTATTGATTTACCTGGAAAAATATCTATAATTTTAAATACAGTACTCACATGTGTATAAATTTAAGTATAATGGACGTAAGACGCGAAAATGAAAATGCCACATGTAGAAATGTAGAAATATCGCATACATAGTTAAGCATTAATATAGGGAGGCACTTGATGATACCGACCTTATACCTCAATGGCGCCACGTGAGAAAGGATGTATAAAAGTCTGTCACGAAGGAGAAAATGTGTATTCATAACGTACAGCGCTTAGTCCCACGACCGTTTAGTTATGACATAGAAGAAGCATGTGGATGATGTTATACGTGGTAGAATTATCGGCCGCATTGAAAGTGGCATTCGCAGATAGCAATAGCCGAGGAACTCGTAATTATCCAAAGTGCTATCTCTAGGCTGTGGCAGCGATTCCAAGATGATAGAAATAGTAGATGTTACAGTACAGGTAGTCTCCGTGTGACAACCACGAACACCGATCAGTATTTGGAAGTAACCGCCAAAAAAAAAAATAAACAGACGGAGTACAGCAGCTATTATCAGACCCTGGTTCGACCACTTTAGGAAAACAGTATACATGCTTGAGTCAGTATAATCCAAATGCTCTCAGGCTTACCAGATGTGTTCTGCTAGCGGGAGCTTCAGGTCATCAGCAGTCAACCTGAAGTACATAACATGCAATCACGGTGGACTTCAGTTATGTTTTTCGATAAGTAGATATTTAGCTTGCAGTCCAATTCACATCGGACATTCATGTGGAGAATGCCAAGAACCCAGTACCAGCAAGACAGTATCATCGAACGCCAACGTTACGGGATATAGGAGTGCTAGTTTCGGAAGGCATTATATTGGACTCTAGGACAGACTTTCATGTTCAAATAGTGATCATAATACAATTTTATAGGGACATCATTTTGGAACAACAAGTTTATTTGTTCAAGAATGCCATGAGCGTTGAATTTGTGTTTGTGGATGACATTACCCATCCTCACCATTTAAATATCTATCGTCAATTACTGCCTTCAATCGGAGGATATCACCCATATGGAATGACTAGCATTTTCACCGGACTTGAATGCGATAGAGCATGTTTGTGGAATGCTTGACCGATAACTCACGTCCTATGAACTACTCCTACATCTGTACCGGACATTTGGAGAGCATTGCTTCCTAAATGCGGTTTGTTTTCTCTGCTCCAAGTGCAGCTAGATAATGTAATCCGTAGCATGCCTCGGCGTTGTACGAACTGTATGTTTTCGTATGGGGGACAGGGATGTATTTACCATCATACCAATAATGTACTGTTCAGTTGTTGAAGAGATGATATATTGTAAGTGCTCCAGGGAGCTATAAAACCATGGTCTGCATCCCTGGTTTAATCATACATTATATCTGTTAGTATTTCTCATTTGTTTAATACATGGAATTCATGAATAAATCACGTTTATTTTGTTTATGCACCTTTGTTCCCAGTTCCGAGCATTATTCTTAATTTATCGATATGTGTGTATAATTGCTGTAACCAGACGTAGAGGTTGATCAAACTTAAGCTACATATAAGTAACCATAAATTTTCATGGATATTCAGAATCAAACTGAATTATTTCTTCTTTATTAAGGATTTTATGAGGAATATATTACTTAACTGTTTTTGTATTTAAGTATAAATGAAACTCATAATCTTTGCATGTTCAACATGATTTTTACCAGGAAATGTTTTCCACAACATTTTAATAATGTAGTGAATTAAAAGCCGGAAAATTATTTGTATTTTTTGTTGTATAGAAAACGAAAAATTTAGAATTATAAATTCTTATCTGATTTCTTACCGATATTTTAGTTATATTATTCGATCTTAAGCAATATAATACTATTCCTTATATATATTCAGCTTTTAAATTATATCATCATTGTTATTAAAAGTACAGTAAAAAGTTTTGTTTTTAATAATATAAATATGAAAACTATTATAGTAAAGGAATTAAAAGTACAATATTATTAAATTTCAGTAAAAAATCTATTAAAGAAAATTTAATCAATTTAAAAATAGTTCTTAAAAAAATAATTTATTTAATTACGTAAGATAATTAATTTACTTCGTAATTACTACTTAATATAATTATTAATTTATCTAAGCATCTGAAGTGTAATGAAAATGTAATTTTATAGACTTTTTTTAATATATAAAAATATCAATTTTTTGATGAAAAATATTGATATATATTATTTTTTATTACTTTTACGATTATTAGAGTCATAATAAATATTGTCTTGAAAACTAACTTATTCAAAACATGTATATTTATATAGCTTGATAAAAAATGATAGATATTTATAAATAAAAATTGTTAATAACAATTTTGGTTAACATAAGCCTCAATAATATTCTCAAAATCAACCTCGCTGGTTCAATATGAATCATATTTAATTTATCACTCAGAAAACTCGATGTAAATTTTAAAATAAAAATTTGGATCTCCAAAAGATCACATTGGCATCCAAGGTTTATGCTTTATAAAAAACCTATGAATAATAGCTCCCTTTTCAAAAGTACTTCACATTCTCTAGCACGTGAGAAAAATATGCTTTGCAGTGAAAGCACGCAAAAATCCCCCTAATACATAAATGTGCCGATTCCTACTAGAAGTTGACAGGCTTTTGGGTCACCGATGAAAAAAACCGCACAAAGTGTGGAATGCTAAAAAGATGTTTAAAGAAGCATGGATGGAGAAAGAAAGCAGTTTTCCTCCTCACATTCAAGTGGTGCACACCAGCTGCCCTATTTCTAGACTTTATTTTCCTCCTCCTGCCAATACTTTTAAAATTCTTTAATGAAATATGAGTGGCTCGGTGCGATTTAACATGCGCATCCTCCAGAATCCGGAACCATGTTTTTCAGATGAAATAGAATATATCGGAGTAATCCATTCTTAAAGAGAGAATGTGGAGATGAAAGTTCTGGATTTATGGGAATTTTCAATCATCAGAAAATATGAGATTAAAAAGTCGTTTGGAATATGATTTTTTTCCGTGATTTTGATTTATTTTGGGAGGTGAGAAAAATTTCGTTAGTGATAAATCAAAAGCTTACATTCGTAAAATGGATTATGAATATAAAAGATTATATTTAATCGAAAAGATGGAAGAATAGTGTATACCTATAATTATTTTGAATTAGAGAGAGGACCATTGTAGTTAACCAATATGTAAAGGAAGTTGCCAAAAATCTAAGTTTTCAGGTAATAAATTGGATATGTGTAGCATCTTGAATGCAGAAAATGTAATCAATTAGTGGAAACTTAAAAATATCGTATTGAATTAAATATTGTTTCAGAAAATATAGTGGCGTTAAAAAATATTATTCAAGAAGTTTTAGAATTTTTTTCTATTGAAAAACAAAACTATTTTAAAAAACGACAAATAGATAGAATTCACATTTCAAATCTTGATTGATATAAATCAAACACGATTAAACAAAGTATAAATAACAAAACACAATAAAAAACATAACACTTTCCTTACAAAATTCCAGAAGTGTATCGAAGAAAAATCGGAAGAATTTAAAATATTCATCAGATAACAATTTTTTAAGATAAACTAAAACGTTTTTAGAGCTGATGACATCCTACTTGATCAAAACAACATATAAATCTTGTATGCACTCCAAATTTCAAAACTTTATTGGTGGTAACAACCCATTTTCTCTTTCTATTCTTCAAAATAACAATTTTTTTCCTTTAGTTAGCAACTTTCGTGGTCAAAACATTCACCGGAAATTCACCGGAAGTTTAATTAAAAATTCAAAAGAAATATTGACGAAAACTACTTTAAAGAACTGCATCCAGTGGTAAATTTAAATTAGAAACCACTGTATTATATTTACTAACGACTTTGAAGACAAAAAAAAACCTGCAGAAATCTTGTTAATCAAAGCTAACAATAGCAAAACAGAATACAATTTTTCGTTAAAATTATATATATATATATATATATATATATATATATATATATATATATATATATATATATATATATATATATATATATATATATATATATATATATATATATATATATATATATATATATATATATATACATATATATATATACATATATATAATATATATATATATATATATATATATATATATATATATATATATATATATATATATATATATATATATATATATATATATATATATATATATATATATATATATATATATATATATATATATATATATATATATATATATATATATATATATATATATATATATATATATACATATATATATATATATACATATATATATATATATATATATATATATATATATATATATATATATATATATACATATATATATATATATATATATATATATATATACATATATATATATATATACATATATATACATACATATATATATATATATACATACATACATATATATATATATATATATATATATATATATATATATATATGTATATGTATGTATGTATGAATAACATTGCAATATTAAAACCAATATTAATTAAATCTTTATACTGAGCAAATCAGTATTTTGTTTAATTTAATATATTATAAATTTCTAGTTAAATATTTCTATGAAAGCTATAACATTGATAACAACAGTTCGTGCTTTAAAATATAACATTCATGAGATAAACATTGATATAACATTCATGAGAGAACATTCATGTAATGCTCTGTATTTTCTACTCTCTTTTTTTCTCGACTTCAGGATTCAGCAAAATTTGTGTTTTATACTTGTTTTGTAATGGAAACTTCAATAAAATTTTCATTTAAATACACTACATAACAGTCAAATGCATCACCTAAAATGATTGTTCAGTCAGTTATGAAAATCGATAAGAAACGTTAAGAGACGTTATTTTAAGCATGATGTACCTGTGAGTGCAATGTGGTTATACACTAATTTTTTTACCCTCGTTAGCGGCATTACATTCAGTAGCCCATCTAAGTACTGACTTAAATACCATTTGGATATTTTCCTTGGTGTGACTATTGCTATTTTCTCTCAACCTTTAGGAATGATTACTCCTCTGATATGATAGTGGCAACCTTCAGAAAATATAATCATTTACATCCCAAATATCGTTGAATGGTGGGAAATAAGTTGCGATAAATCCATATGATTCCCAAGAATATTAGCTGATTTGCACTGAGCTGTGATGTGAAACTTGCTGTTAAATAGCATTCTATATTCTCTGAAAGAAATTTTGTAAGATGAAGCATGTCATCCACGTATCGTTGATCGGACATATTGCGAAGAAAGCGAACTAATAATGTTTTCCAATTTTAGGTGATATCCTCTTTAATCATAATGTTACGTTGTTGCATGGAATGCCACTAATGACTTGATTGGACATGTCACGAGATCACTCATGGTAGATACGGAGGTTGGCGTTTCTTAAACAAAAGTCTAACTTATCTGAAAATACTATATCATACTACTTTGAAATTCACATGGCTCTCTCGGCAACACTGCAAAAAAAATGCCTGTTGTCTCGACTCGAAAGCAAACATTATATGTATTTCATAAATATAATGTATTTCAAAAATTTAAGCTAGAGGATGCCAATTTGCAAATAAAGATCCTGAACAATAAGAGAATATCTGGAATATCCTGCACCTATCACAAAACGTCATTAAAAGTAGTGTGGGAAATCACCTACCCAAGCTTGTATATGCTTCTATCCATGCGTGATTATGTCATTATGTTATTACCGCTACCTTTGGAACATGTCTTAAACCTAATTGCATAAGAATAGAATCACCCTGTATTTTCAGCCTAGCATACAGTAATTGGAATAAATGATTGAAATAAATATTTTTATTGAAAATATACAAAATAAGAATGACAATAACAAAGTAAAAATATTACTCATGCCTATATTTTCAAATAATAAAATAAAAAATACAAATTTTAAGTTGCAAAATGATAGAACCACTTTCAGCTAATACTTTATAAGAGTATTAGCTGAAAGAGAATCATTTTTGGTTATAAGTTCAAAAATTCAATTATGCATGATTTCGACTAAGCGTTTGAGTATATCTGCATTCAGATTTTCCCATTCTGTAACAACAGAGTCTTTTAATTCTTGAACCGTTAAATACTGCTTGTCGTTGGCGTATACGACCATGCTTAGAATACCCCAGACGTTTTCCATGGGTTTCATGTCAGGATAACAAGCAGGCCATTCTATTACCTGCACTCCGTTGTCCAGAAACCATACCCAAGACGAGTTTGCCACATTGTCCTGTTGGAGCTTCCGAAACGGACCTCCAATTTCTTCTCCAAAAGGCAGCAAATTTTTTTCCAACAAGTCTTGATAGTCTTTTGCTCTCATTCGACCAATAGGGAAGACAATGTTAGTCTGCCCAGCATTACCAAATCCAGCGAAACCATTAATGATCCTCTCCCACACAGTCTCTTAGAAAAAATGTGTGGCTCATTTCGGGGATCCTTCCCATAGAATGCTCACCCGTCAGGACACTCTAGATTGATTTTTCTTCGTCGCAGAACACTACTTGAGTCCACTGTTCTTTCCAAGTCATGAGTTCTTTAGCCCATTGCATCCTTTTTCATTTGTGAAGACCTGTAAGTCTTGGTTGCGTTCTTATTTTCGTGTACTCAAGATGTTCGTTCCGCCGAGCTATTCTGGATTAAAGTTGACTTATGAACTTTGATGGTAGGGTCTCGTGATAGTCTGCTCATTGCTTCACCAGCTTTTAACTTCTTTATAACTAACCCTTTTTGCCGCTTTGTTAGCTTTCGAGGTCTTCCAGTAGATTTCTTTGCCCCATATTTGGATCCAAGATGAAGAAAATTATTGACCACGTTTGGTGAAACCCCCAATATGTCTTGCTATATACCATGAAGACAATCCTGCTTGGTTAAAAGCCGCAATTTATCAAATTTCAAAATCAGATAATGGTTTTTTCCTACCCATACTTAGTGATACCTTTTCAAATCAATAAACTATGCGTGCTCACAATAAATGCTAGTATGGTTAGGTTAATTGATCAAACGAAATTTTTATATACCTGTGTGTTTGTTGAAACTCAACTGCGCATACTTCTCTGGGATCGATTATTCCACTAAAAAAGAATGAGTGGTACTATCATTTTGCAGCCTAAAATTTGTATTTTTTATTTTATTACAAGAAAATATAAACATGAGTAATGTTTTTGCTTTGTTATTGTCATTATTTTATATATTTTCAATAAAAATATTTATTTCAATCATTTATTCCAATTACTGTATGTTAGGATGAAAATACATGGTGGTTCTATCATTATACAACGCTGTGTATTCCTTTCTTCAAACCATCTTAGCTACAGCCGATATACAGAAGTGGCTGTAAGTACCTCCTAACTGCGATTTGTAACCCTGACCAGCCTGATTTTATCAATTTATTCACCATATCTCTGGTGTACTCGTCTGTTAACAGAAAGTTCCGAGATCTTCGATATCCTGACATCCCCGTCATCGAACATTTAATCTAGAATCATAACATGTTACAAGTTTATTCTGCTGATAAAACAGGATATTTATTTATAATGCCACAGATTTATTTTCTTATATTTCACTTTATATGTCTCAGAATACAACGCATGTCGCATCATTTGCATTCTCTCAATTCACTAAAACTATCCTGCAATTAAAGTACTTTTCGAATAATTCATTTATGTTGTTGTAATGCATTTATTTTTTAAGTCCAAATCCAAATCTCCTACAAATATCAATTTCCTCTTATAATAATAGGTTGACAATTTTGATAAATCAATTAATAAATTGATCACGGCCTACAGTGCTCACATCTATTTTCCTGACCGAGGACTCTGGAGTGCGAAGAATATATCCCTTTTAGGTGATCAGCCTAACGCGAACCCCCAGTGTTTAATTCCCAAGCATGGTACTCAGTTTTTTGACCCACTGACGAGATGAAAGGTTGACTCAAACACTTGCCCAGATCGAGAAACTTCTATAAACCTGCTTTTATATAAATGATTCCATTCAACTGTACCAATCGTTGTAGGAAGAAAAAACTATTTCTAAGTAGTTTATAACACATTAGTTCTCTAACATCTTTCTGTATATCTAAGAAATGAATAATTATTTTTCCTAATGTAATAATTGTAGGTTACAAAATGATTCTGAATTTCATAATCGTTTTATATTTTACCATTAAAATTTTAAAAATATAAAATTTAAATTTTTTGTGCATATAGTATTGATATTAAATGTTTTTGTTGCAAAAATGATTTTTAACTCTTATTCAGTTTCCTTTTAGTAATATGCACAATTTATTGACCCCATCAAATTATTTTGTTTTTATACTTATGAATAAAAATTAA
This sequence comes from Latrodectus elegans, assembly GCA_030067965.1. Taxonomy (NCBI): domain Eukaryota; kingdom Metazoa; phylum Arthropoda; class Arachnida; order Araneae; family Theridiidae; genus Latrodectus; species Latrodectus elegans. The sequence goes on from CM057814.1 coordinate 70,208,868, forward strand.
TTTATTTGAAATATTTTATGCTTGTGTGTGTTTCTGTGGGCGTGTTTCTGTATAAATGAGAATATTTATTGTGTTGTCTTATAGTAAAATTCAATAGTACCAATTTTACAATAAAAAAGTGAAAATATAAATTACTAAAAAAAAATACTACTATAAGAAATACTATTACTGCATAAGGAATATGAATACATTAAGACAAAAAAGAGTAACATTTTGGAAGGAAAAACTTTGCTTTTTCCCCGTTTTGCCGAAAATAAAACATTTTCTCTGTCAGCATTTTTATATTTTCACCATTTTTTTTTCCTTCCTTATTCATCCGTTTTCTTTAAGTCTATTTTGTATATAACTCTGTGAAATATAAGAAGCATTTTCTCTTATTGGAAATAAAATTTTCATGTCATTTAATTAAATTTATGTATCACAATAGACATATTTCTTTAGAAAAAATTTTAACGAAACAATATCACAAGCAAATAAATATATCTTTATGATAACTTCTAGTCTCGTCACTATTCCATATTTTTCTTTTAAAATATAAAATCTTAATTTCTCAAATTTTTAAGTTATTTACATATATTTTTTTATTCGCTGAAGGGCATGATATTTTTATAAACAGAAAATCATTTTAAATATTTACTTCAGACTAATATTTAATTTTACTTGCTTTAACTTTAAACACTATCTTCACTTTGGCATTGAACCAAGCAGATTGTGCAAAATCTCAATTCATTTTTGCTCAATTGGTATTAATTTTTTGCTAAACAATACAACTGATAGAAAAAGAATCACATTAATCCTTAAACTGTTTTGCACATCTATAAGGCGCCCAATAGATGAAACTATGCTTTAAATGAAACATTTCTATTCGAATACGAGTTCTCGTATCAGGGGAATTAATTTTAGTATTCAATATTTTCATTTCTTATAATAATTTTACTAGAAGTATGTCATTCTTATCAAGAATATAATAATCTTGATGGAATACGGCAATAATTGAACAGAATTATACACCCATAAAATTTCGTTTTATAGGCAAACGTGATTTCCTGAATCATATCAAATTTACGGAAAAAATCCCGCAAGAATCTGATTTTGAAACGAATTAATATATTATTATCTCTTCAGATAAGATTTTGTTTACGGAAAATTATCCTTAAGCATCACAGTAATTTGAATTGTTTTAATTGGTTATAATTATTAGAGAATTTTTCAAATTAAATTGCTTAAACTTTTTGTAATTCTGGTGTTTCGTCAATTTTTATCACGGATTTTCGATTCTTTCTCATGATTAAAGAGTCATCTTTGGGAATTTTAATTTTATCCATGATTAAAAGAAATGGTTCAAAGGGAACTTCTTTTCTAGATTTCTTTCAAATTTAACTCTTCTGAGTCAATTGTAAAAGATAGTCAAACATGAGACATATTATTGTAATACATAATTTGTGTGTGTTATATATATTTGTACATTTTTCTTGTATGCATTTTCCCATTTCGTTATGAATTTATGAATTTCTTTTGAAAAATTACCCTTTAAAATAACAAAATAGATATAGCTTTGTTTTTGCTATTGTAATTTTAGAGCTTGTAATATAGGAAAGTATATTTTATCACTTTATCAGTTGCACAAGAATTGTTAAAATAATAAAGTAAAAAATAAAACGACTGATAAGGATACAAAAGGGTTGAATAATTTTGCAAAAATTAGCATTAATTACAAAATTTTGTTTCTTATACATGTGCTTAATTTCCAGATTCATGTCGAGTTGAACAAAAACAATCTCGAATTATACTACTTATTTCAATAACTTTTAAAATGAATAATGGACATGGTTGAGAAAATTTTCTTGTATTTCTTATTTAAGACCCATACAACCATTATTTTGAAAGATTTTAATTCTTATCTCATCAGATGATATTATGTTTGACATTGCTGAAAATAAACTTACTCACTGCATCAAATAAAAGCATAGCACATCGATGCATTGGTATTTATATCTCATTATATGAGAGATATCATGACATATTTTTCGAAACATAATCAGAAATAATTGAATCCCATCAATGACGTAAAAAAATAAATGCATTCATTTCAAATTAACAGGATTGTTAGAAAAATATTTTAATATAATGTGTTATAATATTTACAAATAGAAAATCATGATTTAAAATTTTTGTTTAATTTTGCCATTAGGTCAAATTAGACGTCCCTCATCTAAAACAATCTGAATTTATAGCATTTTATTGTAATGCTTTTTAAATGCAGGTGAAATATATATCTTAGATTATAAGAATATATGCAATATTAAAATTAGAATGCTTAAGCATTTTTTATATTTAAAATAATTTTAGTACATTAAACATTTTATAGCAGTTGAAAATTCCACATATTATTGAAAATTCCACATAAAATTTAGTTTAAATTTAACACGCAACCAACTTAAAACTTGAAACGAACCCATTTAAAACAAATTTTTGGTCAGCCAAATGATGAAGCCTTATATTACTTTTAAATAAAATTTAAAATTATTTTATAAAAATTTTATTTATTAAGAAATTTGCCTGTAAGTTTAAATTTAAAATTTCATGTTCTTTGTAGTAACTTATTTCACTGTGAGATAAAAATATATATATGATTTAAGTAACTTTTTGAAAAGGCAGTAGAGAAAAAACTGTTATTTTACATTTTTTTAAGAAAAAATTTTAAAAAACATACAAGTCAGTATAAAAAAATATTTTTCATTTTCCTTACTGCAATAAAAATAATTTTTACGATTTTATGTATTCTCTTAGTCGGCTTTATCTCTCTATTTTTTTTTCTTTTACCATTTGTTTCTTGCTGCCTCAGTTTGTGAACGAATCTAAAATTTTGGGTGCACGTTCCCATTGCAAAATATTTTTTCCTTTCTACGATTGGATTTGTGTTACGGAGTATTTTATTTAAATCTATTTTATTTTTTTAGGGAAATTTCTAACAATACAAAAATGCGTCTATGACAAAGTTTAGCTTTCTTAAATTTCTTCGAGTCTTTCTCTTGACTGAAAGATTATATTTTTTAATGCTCTGCAAAAGTATTTCTTAGAGATTTTCCACATTGTTCGTCAGTACATTTTTTTTACTTACATTTAAAAGTTATTTATAAATTATTTGATTTCCCTAAATTAGTTTTTTTAAATGCGTTTTCTTTAAGTAAACGTAAAACCTAAATTACAAGAAATTTTTTTAGAGTAAAAATCATTTTGTAGTTACTATTGTAGTAGTTCATTTTGTTGTTATTAGTTCATTAATATTTTATAAAAAAATGCAAAATATATCCTTTATAGTTTGCTTATCCTTCATAACAATTTTATATTTTTGAATATGTGTAGCTGCTTAAATAAACTAAGACTTAAACTAATATTAGCATTCAAATATAGGAAATTATGGTTTGAACATAATGTTAACATTTCTGGTACTTTTATTTTTGATTAAAAAGCCAATTTTCAATATTATTTTAATTTTTTTAATATTTGGATTCATGGTTTCTAGGCTTATAATAGAACACATTACACACATAGGCGCTAATTTATTTGACACAAAGTAAATATAAAATAACAATATTTCAGCACAAGTGCGTATAATCCAGAGTTATAAATTCTGAATTTTTTTGACGATGAAGAAATATTGCCTTGATAATGTATTGTGACGTGCGCGATGACGTAAATACTGGAGTTGCCAAAATAGAATTTACTGCATAATTTTTATAGAAAACCTATTTACAAAAACAAATAACATATGGATGTCCCCCTCCCCAGACGATGAAACACAGGCCCCGTACAGCGCCTAGGCATGCTTATCAATTTATCGATCTGATTTTGGTTTACGCCACTCATAAAGCAATGCTTTCCGAAGTTCCGGTAGACATGTGAGAGGGGATTGACGTGCTGCAATTCGTCTAATAAGCATGTCCCACACATGCTCTGTTGGATTCAAGTCCGGTGAGTATGCTGGCCAGTCCAAACGGATGATATCCTCCGATTGAAGGCATTCGTCTACAATGCTTGCACGGTGAGGACGGGTGTTGTCATCCATAAACAGAAATTCTGAACCCATGGTGCCCCGAAACAAACGTATATGTTGTTCCAGAATGACATCCCGATAGATGTTGCCTATCATAGTAATATTCTGAACATGCAGGTTAGTTCTGGAACCCAGAATAATTCCTCCCCAAACGAGCGTCACTACTGTAATGGTGTCGTTTAATGATGTTCTCTTGGTGGAAACGGGTACCTGAACCTCTCGATATGAAAGTTCGGTGATAATCAGACTGAAAGCTAAACCTGGACTTGTCAGAAAACATCACACAAGGCCACTGTTGCGGTGTCCTCAATGCTTGCTCTCTACTTCAGGCTAACCGCAGGCGACAGTGAGTTGCGGGTAGGTGGAACACATCTAACATGCCTACGAGTATATAGACCAATGTGTCCTAAGCGTCTGCATACTCTGCCCTGTTAGGCCTGTTTATTTGTAAGAGAAAGCAATATATATCCTAATTTATTTTTATATTCGATACTGAAGCTATGGTTTTAAATCTTTCGATTCCTGCGAGTTTTACTCATGATCATGTGTGTGTATTATTATTGTTGAAAGTAATTTTTTTTTCAACCACTAGTAGGAAAAAGAGGAATAATTAACATCATAATCTGGTTTAATCAATAAATTCAGCTTTTCTTAAAAAGTATATGTTATATGTTAAGAAAAGTTAAACTTATTGATGAAATCAGTTCATACATGATATTAATTATTCCTCTATATATCTAACTGTATATATTAATATATACATTTCAAATGTGTTAAAGGCCTTTGAATTTATTAAAACAAATTGATTAAGTATATTAATTTCATGTTACTGACAGAATAAAACCTTATAAAGAATTCTCTCTCTCATTACCTGTGTTGTTTAACTTATTGCTTCGAAGAGATAAACTAATATAAATTCCTATTATATCATTTCTTTCTCATCATTCTTTTTATTAAATTCCAAAAGTATTATATAAGAATGAAATGACAAATCACACATCTTAGTGATATATTGCTCTCTAAATTCAACTCCCGATAAGTTTTAATTAATCTAATTTAATAACTATTCACTTCAATGTAATTTATATTGAAACAAGAAGTAATATGAATCTGATTAATGTACTCAACAAGCAATTTTAATGTACCCAAATTTTGCATATTGCAAAAATTCATTTCCAAATTAAAACATAACTACAATTGCTTACTTATACCATATATTCTGAAGAAGTTTTGTTCAAACAGGAATTACTGCAAGCACTAAAATAATAAAACCAATGTTAATAAAGCCCGTGTTAACAATGAATCGTATAACATAAATTTTAAAACTTATTTTTGAATAAAATTGAAGGAAATCTATACTACAATAAAAAATTTAACAACTAAAAACTTTCAATTACATTTTTAATATTTTAATTAGCCATCATTTGATTTCCAAGTTCATTATAATATTCCAATTCATTCAAAAACTGTTTTACTGTTCTATAAATTTCGCATTTCTTGTTTGAATATTATTTTAGCATGCTATATTTTTTGATATTTTGCTATAGAATGTGTTTTTTACAGAGGTGCTAATGCACACACAATAGATAACCAAGTAGGTTACAATGATTAATATTTTATAAAATGTCCTACTTTTACAATTAGCATACCATTTAAAAATAAAATCCCAACAAATATCATAAGCTGGAAATATCAAAAACAAAATATAATGTAAAACTAGACAAAAACAAGCAAATGGTTGTTTCTTGTATTTAAGATATTTTAGTCTTGTTTCATAAGTATACCTATTTAACATGTTTGGGCTTGCCTATGGATTCTTTATAGATAACATAGTTATCATGAACCTCAAAATATGAACCATTTTTTATAACGTTAAAGTAAAAATAAAGACTATATACTACAACCATATTATATTTCATTTAAAAATATGGTGCACAGTGCTAATATATTGATGCTATTGACAAAAAAAAAGGGAAATAAATTCCAAAAAGAAACTGTGAAGTGCATGGTTGAAGTATGCGAAGGAAAGTTTCATTCTATTTCCATGCATGCATTTTTAAAAGTCTTTTTAACATTCAGTACTTTGTGCAACTTTTTTTTTTTTTTTTATAAAGCAGCCCCTATGGCTGTCAACTCCCAAAAAGCATTGGCACATTTACGTATTAGAGGATTTTTCGTGCTTTCACTGCAAAGCATATTCTACTCGGGCTTGAGAACGTAAAGTACTTTTGAAAAGATAAGTTATTATTTATAGTCTTTTTTATATAAAATGGAGCTGAAAGATTCTAGATGCTGTTGTGTGTGTGTGTGTGTTTTTTTTTTTTTTTTTCATTGAATAGCTGCTTTGCAAAAATCTAGAAAGAAAAAAGCATGTCTAGGGTTTATTCCAAAACATGAAACTGACTGGTTTTAAAGTTACTGAAAGTTATTTTGATAGAATCTTAGTCAGCTCAAAAATTTTTCAAGTAATATAAAAATACATTTGTATAGGTATTGTTTTTCAAAAAAGTTTTTTTTTAGCTCTAATAACTATAGGTACTTTTTATTTCAAAGATAATATTTTATATTTTTTATTCTCATAAGTAATTTATTTTAACTCACGCGAAAGCCGTTATACTTCTAGAACTGAACTGTGCATTCTAACACTTTTTAAGTAGAATAAAACTGAATGAATCGACAAGACTTTAAGATTAGAAAATAACTTTCTAAACTATAATTTTTATTATATGAACTAATCAAACTAAATACCTGGCTATTATCTTTGCCAATAATGGACGAATGTGTACGTAAAAGTTGACGAATTAGTATCGTTTTTCATATATGATTTTAAATAAATAGAAAAATTTAATTCTGCTTTAAGAACGTTAAATTTCAAGTCTGGATAAGAGGGAGTATTTCTTTTTAGGATTTAGAAGAACAATCTGCATTTATATATCAGCTTTCATTAGATTGTATACACAATGATGGAGTTCTTTAGATCCATTATTCGTAACATATCAGAAAAGAGGTTTGTATTTCATTTGTATAGTTGACCATATCCCGCCTGAAGAAGACATGGTCCCTATGCTTAGTATTATTTTTTCATATTTTGCCTTAAATCTATTTTTTATTTCAATTTATATTTTTGTATTTCTAATATATATAATCAGTCATCTTATGATATAAGTATATTAAATACTTTAAGCATCATAACTAATTATGTGACTATTGATGGATTAACACTCAGTGAGGAAATTTATGAACACAAACATCTTTGAATTAAAATGATGATTATTTACAAAATACAGTTGAATAATGTGATTAATTTCTAAATACGAAACCACGTTTTTCAATTTGGTTATCTTAATGAAACGCAAATAACTTAGTACACTCAATAAAAAATGTTATTATATTATCATATATGCTAATTATAAAACCATTTCTGCATTCCTGTTCTGTAAGAACACAGAACAAGAATGAACTCGTTCTGCGGAACGGAAAACAAGAATGAACTTGTTCTGCAAAACGAAAAGCAAGAAAGAACTTGTTCTGCACAAAACAGAACTAGGATCAAGTTGTTTCGTTTAAAAAGAACAAGAATCAAGTTATTCTGCACAGTTTGTTATTTTGGAACTTTAACAGCTAAATCATGACTTCATTACTAAGATTTTTAAAACAAGATTATTTTATTTTTAAAAATTATAAAATTCATAATCTTATTAGATTTAAAGCAAAAATATGTAGTTTATTGAAATATATTTTCAACTCCCTATTTTTGCCAACCGAATACTGCGCATTAATTTTGGTATTTTAATAAGATTCTTAATTATATAATTTAATAAATATTTTTCAGTAATTTATTAAAATAGCAAAATTGGTTGTGAAAATTAAACCTTCATTATTAAATTTTTTAGTTTGATTATTTTGCTTAAAAGCATATCAACACATATTTTTGGATTATATATTTTTTCAGAAACATTTGTTTAGTAACTTGTAGACTAGGATTTGTGATAGTTTCGAAAATATAATCCCACTTGAGAATTTATAAATTTCCTGCAAAAGTAATCGTAATATTTATTCAGTTCTAACTAATACAATGAGTAGAGAAACGTATTATTTTCACAAAATAATGATCGAGAATATGTAATCTTTTGAAATATTAACAAAAATTCTTTTTTTCTAAAATTAATCTTAACTATATTCTCTTTCGCTTTGCATTTTTATATTTTCTTTATAGCGTCTGAAGTTTTTGTGTTAAGCTTATTTCAACTTCCATATTTTATAATTACCTTATATTAAAAAATATGTCAAAAAATAAACCTTTTCTTATTTCCTGGAAAAAAAAGTAGCTCTTCGTATATTTGACATTATTATTTTACTTCTTTTAAAAAATAAGAAATATGATATTTTCTAAAGAGAAAGTGCAAATTTTTATGTAATATAAGAATTACTCATAACATGAAGCACTGAACAGGCTCTCATTTTATATTAAGATTTAATTATTTTACAAAGAACATTAGATTACATTATTTTTATAACAGTTTCTAACAAGAAAGGCAAGAAACTTTCATAAGACGTTATTTAGAAATAATGTAGATTTTTATATTATTTATAATTCAATATCCCTTACCAAGAAATTATATAAGCACTTTAAAAAAAATTATTTGATAAAGAAAGGATAAATAACTTTATGTATTAAGTAAATTTCTGAATACGAAAACACGTTTTTCAATATGATTATCTTAATGAAGCGCAAATAACTTAGTACACTCAATAAAAAATGTTATTATATTATGATATATGGTAATTATATAAGACCATTTCTGCATTCCTGTTCTGTAAGAACACATAACATGAAAGAACTTGTTCTGCGGAGCGAAAAACAAGAATGAACTTGTTCTGCAGAAAGCAGAACAAGGATCATGTTGTTTCGTTTAAAAAGAACAAGAATCAAGTTATTCTGCAGAGTTTGTTATTCAAGAACTTTAAGAGCTAAATCATAATTCACCATTTCGAATTCAAAATAATTTGTTTTCATTTAGTTCATTAATTGTCGGTACTTTTTGTACGTTGTATATGACTTACAGAATTCTTGAGAAATTTTGTATAAAACGCAATATTTTTCATGTTTCTCTAACAACAAATTTCTGGTCACATAAGAGGCAAACATTAATTTTATAATTAAAATATGGGAAGCATTGGATCTTTACTGAAGGATTGGCATTCTGAGTAAAAACTTAAACAGATCATACACGTTTAGGGATAAATATTTCTACATGGTTTAAAGAAAAATTGAAGAGGAAGGTATAAGCCAAGTACTGAGCTTGATGCTAAGTAGTTAAAAGTTATTAAATTCCGTCCGAAATTACATCTTAAGAGATATCCTGAGAAAATCAGAGGTAAAATCCTGGGAGAGCCCACAGCATTGGCGACAAACTGAAGAAAGCACCAAGCCAGAACGAAGTTCCAAAAATAGTTTAGTTTATCATATCTAGTGTATCGAAGTAGGGTTATCAAGATTGGCGGATGTCACTATTACCGCCGACCAAAATTATAAGAGCCAAGGTGTGGGCTCTTCTAGGATCCAACCGAATTCAACTACTGCGGTTGTTTATTGGCCAAAATCACTGCTATATAAAGGATATAAATACAACAGATTTCAAAGTAAATGATACCAATACAGTTAACTCGTAACTGTGAAGTAGGAAATGTGTAATTTTGTGTAAATGTAAAATTTGATCAAATGGTGAGCTGAAATATGTATTCATAACTTTTCTTCCAAGGCTCATATCACACTATAGTGTGTCAATGAGCAAGGTTAGGTAACAAACTTAATAAAGCATAGGCATGTATTATAAGTATTTGATTGAACAGAATTAAAGCATGCTACTTTCTTGTCACAAAACAACTTACCAGTTGATATAACACAGATACTTTTAACAAAATCAATATGACACAGAATGTTTGATATAAAAACATCTAAACTCTGGGTATTTTCATCTTCTAATTAGGATTTTTAAAAAGTGACTTTTAGACCTAATGTCATAACATGTAATTTTGCGTTCTCTGATTTTAATATTTTTTATTTCATAGTAAAATTAAAAAGATAAAAAGATAATCTGAGATTATGAAAATGCGTTGTCCAGACACGTATTTGTTTGTCCTGTAAATCTCAGTCATGAGCGTTTCATATTCAGTCACTAACTTAACCTTAAGTCATGATTTTAAAATATATCAAAGTGTGACTTAAAATTCTTTAAACTACCTTTAGCTTAATCCCGACTAAGAATTTTTGATGCCCAAATCAATGAAATTTTGCATTTGAATGATCATTAGTAAAATAAACCCAACATACTATCTATGAATTTTTTTTATGATAAAGAAAGCCCAAATACTATATATTAAGAAATAACTCATTGCATTTTTTGCTGAGTGAATTGAGTTGGAAGTTCATATTCAGCGAAGAATGAATTTTGAAACCCGATATCCCAATGGTGATAACGTTGCAGGAAAAACATTTCTTTAATAATGTTGCCTTTCAGTAGGAATTCTATTTCTAACTTTCAGCAGAGAAAGAATTTTGTAACTACATAATTACAACCCTTATTTCATTGAAATTAATTACAACCCTTCAGACTTCACTTTAAAACCTACAAACCCTACAGACTTCACTTCAAAATTTAAAAAAAATAATATAACTGAACACTTAGTATTTAAAAAAGATTAACCTTTTTATATCAAGCTGTTTTATGCCACCAAATTAATTTCCCTTTTCTACTTAAATATTAGAAGGATACCAAAATCGAGCATTTATTCTCACATAATTATGTGATTAAAACCAAACATTAGCAGAAGTATAAATTTTCCATTTAAAACAATAATTGAAAATTTTAAATTTCCTTTCAATAACGCTTAAATTTAAAAAATAATAGATATGTTATTTCTACGTACACAAATGCATGTATAAGGCTCTCTTACATCATTATTTCAAAATGACTTAATTCGGAAAGTTAAAATTACTCTTTCAGACAAAAATAGAAGAAACGCTTACTTTTAAATATTACTTATCTATTTATACAACTATAACACAATATTCACATTTTTCATGATTACATATTAATATACGAATGTAGATAAAAGTAATCAATATGCTTTTTATAGGATTATCGCTGATTAAAAAATTACGATATAGTTCTTAAAGCAGATAAAAAATATCGATGGGTCTGCAAGCATCGAAAATATCGAAAGAATAAATTTTCCAATTTATCTTTGGTTACAAATCGATATAAAGTTTCAATATCGAAATTACTTTCTTAAAGTATATTGTTCCAAAACATCTTAACTTAACATCATTTCTTATTAATTAAAAAACAAAAAAAATACAGTATATATTCAGACTAATGAGAACATTGAATCTCTTTAGCGATATTTATAGGATATTCATAATTTCTCCTCGTTTGGTTCCGAAAATAAAATCTCATAAAATCAAGAACACCACTTCTTTTATTTTTTTAACGATAAATTGATTTTTAATAGTTAAGTTATTTTTTGTAAAGTGACTAAAATATTAATATGATAAGATACGATATAGTTTAGACTTTTAAAGATAATATTGGATTTATTTTATGGGTATTTTGATTTGTACATTAAATTAAAAATGTCCAATTGCTTTTAAACATACGGGGAAAACTACCATAATTTTTTTCCTTAATAAAACGTAAATACTTACTAACACATACAAATTCTTTTAATATTTAATTGCATAAAAAATAAGAAATGGAACACGTACCTTGGATAGTAATTCATGCCATCGATTAAGTAACTTATATTTCAAATGTTAAGTAATCACAACTTTTGATTCTTTGAGATGACATTTTTAAGAATTTGTTGTGTGCTATACTATTCTATGGAAATATTGGGATATTTCTATAGAACATATGTTCTATACGCATCTATATGGATGTTTCTATAACTCAATTGGATCGGAGAAACATTTTGAGTCCGTGATTACTACTCCATAAAGATTTGAAAGGATGTTCATTATGGAGTACTTTTTGTACTCTATAAAGAACATTCTTTCAAAATTCATATTATAATATACAAAAGAATTTTAAGAAACATGCCATTTTAGATAAAAGGAAATATTTAGAATTGATTATGTGTACAAAAATTAGATCAAAATGCCAAGAGTTTCGTTGTTAATATCTGAATAATCACAGTTTTCTTGATGGTTAAATGGAAATCTGTACGAGGGATTGACTGACTACATCTTATTCGACAAAAAAAAAAATCCAAGACTTATAGGCCAATAAAAGAATGTCACTGCCACAGATATTCTTAAAGTATAATTTGCCTAATTAAAAAGGCTGTTTCATACCATTAAGTATATAAAGATTAAGTATATAACTCTAGATGTAATGTCTGCTGAATTCAATATATAAGTCCTGATACTAACAAGATCTGCCCCAATAATGATAAATAGTGATAACTGTAAGATTTTACATATTACAGAACATGCTTACCATGCATTATCAGTGATTTTCGCATACATATTTCATTTTTGGCAAACTGGAATTAAAGTATTTTTTCTATTTATCCTAAAATCATCAAAACAGTAATACTGATATGAATTATTTTTTATGAATTACTCGAGAAAAAGTACAAAAAATTAAACCGGATTACTTATTGTATGGCATTAAAAGAAATTTTAAGTAGAATTAATTAAGGATAAAATAATCGAAAACACGCATTTTCTACGACAGAAATCAAAGAAATAAATTTTTAATCTTATTTAAAAGCTGAAAAATTAAATTTTTAATAATTCATTTGTAAAATTATAAAAAGAGGATTATATAAAATGTATAAGACCTTAAAAATATAAATATATATATGAAATATAAAAATATATATTAAAAAATATAAAAAAAGTGGTTTGAGAAAAGAAAGGGTTTTATTCATAAGTTAATTGTTTATTTAAGCTAATAATTGTAAGTAAAATTTTACCTCGATAAATTGATAAAAAACACAAGATGAAATGTCTTAAAATTTGATTTTATATTCATGAGGGAAAATTTAAGTCAAATTTTTTAGTTGTCATATCACGAGGATTTCAACGCCATCTATTTATGCAATTTAGATCAAATTTTTCTTTCACAAGGCAAAGTAATTTGCCTTGTGAAAGAAAAATTTGATCTAAATTGCATAAATAGATGGCGTTGAAATCCTCGTGATATGACAACTAAAAAATTTGATGTAGGTAACTCATACTGTACTTACTATAAAAAAGCGGATAACATATACTAATCTATACTTCATCATTTCTTAAAGCCACTTCCTATCATTCCAAATCTGAAAATCTTAACATGATTCTGTCAATAAAGAATTCAGTTCTAATTTTGAAATTTCAGTAAAAATACATTACATGCGAGACTAGTGTCTTAAATATATTCTAGTCAATGGCTCTGATTTATATCAGCAGTCGGCCATAGATCTCTTTGGCAGAATGCTGATAAATCTAAAGAAACTGGTTCATTTGACGCCAAATATGGAAAAAAAAATAATTACTTAAACGTCTGTACATTAGGTGGATCACTACAGGAAGAAATAAGCAATAAAGTAGATTGCAATGCATAAAACTATCAACGCTTAAACATGTCTATCAGTATTACGCAAAAATTTTACGAAACATCTTTCAGTTTTATACAAATTCAGAAATTACTTCTTTATGACCAAGTCATTTTACGGTAAACTTTTGAACAATTACTTTTTTAAATAAAAGTAGAAAAGGCATTTCCATCGAAATACTTAGGACAAGTACAAAGTTCTTTCTATCTTCGAGTTAATTTCTGTCAATATCAAGCATGAATAACACGACATCAAACCATTTCTTTTTATATTCAACAAAAAGTGGATGTATTTGTAAGTTTAATGTAACTGTTATTGTTCCCTTATTATATTTCAAGGAGTCAAGTAATATGTTCATTGTTTCGTTCATTTATTTTGAAAAATAAAATCAGTTTCAATACCTCAAAAAACATATATGTTGTCTTCACAATTCAGTATTTTGAAATATTATACTCTGGAGAGGGCAGGAGAAGTGAAACAATATCTACTTAAGAACTGACCGAATTTCTCATTGATATTTTCCAACAGTTTTTACTTATTGTTAATCAAGCCTTCATGTGACTTTTGACTTTAGCATGCTAGAAAAATGTATAGTAGAATAGGGCGATTACTATTTCAGATTTGTTATAAAATAAGCTGAAATGGAACCACTTTCGATTTGTGTGTGGTTCATTGTATACGAGGATATAATACAAGCATAACATCTGTTGCCATCCTCTAATTTTCATTGGAATACTACGGTGTGAACTCTGAATGGTATTTATAAATACAATTTACAACTATTTTTTTCATCGCACATATTTCTTTTTCTTTTAAATATCATGGTTATCGTTGCACCAGCATGTTTCCATGCACCTAGCCCTGAGTTGCGCTCTATCAGTTAGATAGAAACAATCAGGTGGATTCTTCGTGATTTTGAAGTAGGGACCAAGCAGAAGACCCCAATACTTGGTCTGCCATTCTTGGAGGTATCATTTCACTAGGAGGGCATTGCGACTACGACATATTTAATATATTACAAACCCCTTTAGCGAACACAACGGATCTTTGGTTAAGCCAGGATTCGAAATCACTACCTTCTGATAATGAGAACGACGCCCTAACAAACCAGGCTACAGCGACCTTTAAATATTACGGTAAAATTTTCAGATCATTTTAGCATATGGAAGTTTTGGTTTGAATTAATAATATTATAATACTATAGTAAATAAATTTTAAGTCATAAGCATTTACCTAAAGTTATAGGCATGTGTTCTTTAACTTCGTATTAATTATACAACAACATTTTTAAGTCATTATTAATTCGTTGTTCATTATCAAGTTCAAAAATCCTTATTAATTCGTTGATATAAAAAAAGAAGTGGAATTCATGAACATTGAAATGTACAGTTAGTACGATTGGAATAGCCTGAAATTCTCAACGAAAGCTACCAAATGACGAGTGAAATTCTATTTTATGTTGTTCCAGAAGCTATGACAAAATATGAAAATATGTATAGTATTTATCAGAACCTTATATTAATATAAACGTTCGAATTTTTTTAACACTCAGATAAATAAGCTCGATTCACATATTTGAAGGTCAAATTTTAGACTGCTCGAGCCAGTATTTCATGTAATAACTGAAATTAGAACTTTGATTGTAAGCATTCTTCAAGTTATCATACACCAAGAAAACATTATTTATTCCAATATCCAAAACTCAACAAACTTTAAGGAATATAATAATTTTTTGGTGAGTTATATTTGGCATTATGGTATCATTTAATCTCTATATGCATCGAATTCAATAGAAAAGAGTTGTTTTAATCCAACTTAGAGAAGCCTTAATCCAATTCTTATATCCAACTTATATCTCTTATTCTCATCAAATTTGCAGTGGTTCTCATCTTTTGTGGAGCCTTAGGTGATGTTCGATTTTTTATGAATGAAATTAAGCTAAACCCTCCCTTTACAGGAAACTACCTAAGAGCCTCTAAAAAATATTGAAAGAGCTGGTAGAACGGTTCGTTTTGTATCTCTTTTATATATGACGCATATTTTATATAATTATATTTCCTATTGATAAATTCCTCTGAAATCAAATTTCTGAAATGGATTCATGCTATTATTTCCATTTATGGCAGTCACACGCCCTACTTTAAAGGAGAAGCGCGCCTCATGTGATAGCAAAGTCTTCAGTAAATATGATTCATGTGGTTTGCTTGTCACACGACGCAGTCACTTTCCATTCAAGGACTAAATAAACCAGACACACACTACAGTTTAAAGTGTATTTCAAACCACTAAAATCCTAAATGCCCAAGGTGCATTTCGAACCCACGGACTATTGAACATAAAGACAAAGCATTAACAGTTTGGCTGCCTTGTAAGCGTAGATAAATGCGAATACATATTGATTTTGCTACTACTGCGTATTAGCTTTCTTGTTTTACCGCATCATTTTGATTAATGTTGATGCTATGGATAATATACTTCTCTAGGAATGCTAAAATTCGATTTAGAAATAATATCAAAACTTCGCCGCCTACAAATAATCCCAACAGATTTATACTGATTCAATGCAGAAACACTACAAGTTCATAATTTTTTTTTCTTTTGTTGACACCTAGGAAGTGAAAAGAATAAAAAGCGTGCATCATTCAGAATATGTGCATATTCGTCGTTATTATTTATGAGCTTCTGTTATCCTTCTGGTTGAAGGTGACTCAATGTCGGTAGATTTCCAAAGATATAAAGTAAAAATATCTTTAATATCAGTTTACCCCTCATTTAAGATTTTTTTAGGTAAAAAAATACTGTCAGTGCACAAGACAAGTTAGGAAATATCAATGTAAAAAAAAAATAAATAATATATGGGTGGAATAAAACTGCCTTATCGAACTCAGTTTCTTTAATGAATATTGAAGCAAAATCGTATACATCATATAATTAGTAATTTTTAAATATATGACATGATTCATATAATGAATAATAAGTATAATAACACTAATTCATGTTTAATGAATAGAAACTAATGATATTTTACAAGGGTTGAATGAGGAACTTTTTTTTAATTCATTCATTTTTAAATACAACTGTTATGTACCACGCTTAAAGCTAATTAAATTTTCAGTCAGACAAGAATGTATAAATAACTAAGAAATAATAATAATAATATCAAAATATTTTAAAAAGTTTGCGATTTAATTTCTCGTAAAATTTAAGGAAAAAGTCAAAACTTTAAAATGTATTACTAAATTCACAATTGCATAAATCAACATTATAAATTTTTCATATTTATCGTGTTACAAATTTGCAAATGTATATAACTCGTTTATACCACACACATTCAAGTACAAAGAATTACTATCTAAAAAATTAAAAGAAAAAGAAAATATCAAAACACTTAAATATGCATGAATTGAAAACATTTGCAAGAAAAATATTTTACGCTCGGTAAGATAAAAAAAAAAATTTTTTCTTTTATCGACAAAAGGCATGCTTAGAAATATTAAATGTAAAATATGTTCGCTGGAATATAAAAATTTCACAACAAATTTAACTTTAAAAAAGAAAGAAAATATCTCAACAAATTGGATGAATTACTAACTTACCAGAAAATTCGCTGAATGTCTAAGTAAACGAGTCTTTTAACATAAACATTTCATACGTTGTCTAAAAATCAATGCACTGAATAATTTTTTAAAAAATTCGTTCTGAAACAATTTTTTTGCACTGGATTTAATATTTTGCAGCTAATAAAAATACCAAAATTTAAAATAATATGATACATATTAATTAAATTTTTAAAACAATTTCTTCCTAATAAACGATATTTAACGGTTGAGGGAATTATGCGTTTGGAACTTTGTCAGCTCATAACTGAAATATTTCGAAAGTAAAGAAAAATTAATTTTTTAAATTAAACGAAACTATATATATATATATTGGCATCATCATCTCGAAAACAGAATGAACAAGAGAAAAGTGAATTACAAAGTATCTATAAGATGTGGTTAAAGTGAACTTTTATTTTAACGTGATTTCCTACAGAGATGTCACGAAACTTGAATAAAAGGAGAAATGATTCTTTCGGGCAAAACCGACAAAGTAATGTGGCACAGCGATGTTTGGATGATATATCCAATGATAAAAAAAACGTAATTCAAACGCTGAAGGTGGCTTTAAGCTGATTGTCTTTATAAACACAGTGGATAATCCATTGCTTCTGTTTTTTTTCCTTATGATTTATCCATAGGCTAGACCAAGTCTACCAGCCCATGAATTTTCAAAGAATCATAAACGGAAAGAGGAATGTTGAAAAGGTCTATCCTATGAAAATAAATATAAGGATAGGCCTGCACAGAGTTTCATGACAAGAGAAAACGTGAAACAATTTGTAAAAAAATTATCCGTAGCATCAAAAGGCAGAAGTCTGTATACGTAGATCATGTAAATTGCGTCAACAAAACTTACGGTTGTTTTTTGAAAAATTCTTGCGGTATACAAATACATAAGTGATGTCCTGCCTGTTCACCTAAGACACTCACAAAAGACATCTACTGTTGCAGTATTCGATGAATTGAATCATGGAGAGATTTTCAAAGATGATTATCGCGAGATAATTTTACTGAACGGAATGCACGATCAGCAGCAAGATTCCTCTGTAGGCTCGCATCCTTCTCATCAAATCCACCTATTTTAAAAACTTTAAGGAGGACAGGGAGGGTACATTGCTAGTTAAGTCAATCTGTCATTTCAGCTAAGGTAGGACGGCAAGTTCAACGGAATGAACTATTAGCACACGCCTTTGCATATCCGAAATACAGCGCAAGATATCAATCAAAATTGTGATTTCTTCAAAGGTCAGGCTTGGAAATGTATTAGGCTTTCATCCATACCAACACCTCAACAGGTTTTGCAAGATGAGGGTACAGAGTGATGTGGCGCAACTTTGTCACAAAAGAATTAGTAGTCCAAAAGTTTTGAAGAATATAGTATGGGCACAAAGCACCTATTACTGAGCACTGACAAATCCCAGTTGCTTTACCATCGTTTGACATCAAACATAGTTTGCTATCGTTTCGTTAACTTTTATGGGTAAGTAATTACGATAAGATAATGGTTTGCATTTTTTGATTATTTTACATTAAGTAGACCAAAAAATAACTTTTCCATTATAAAATGATTTAATTGCAAAAATATAGTAGTTATCAACTTTTCAAGAACGAATAAAATTTTAGGTGGTTTCACAAGTTTGTAAAATGTTTCACGTTCATTGAATTAAATAAATTATTTCAGTTAAAGCTTTTATGATATACAAACGCAATTTTTTAATTTCTTATACAAAACTTAATCAGAATTTGTATAATAGACAATATTGTCTGATATTTTCAAATGCAACTACATATTTACAAAAATATATTTTTTGTTAGGAATCCTTAAAAAATTATTAAATATCATCTGTAAAGATAAGATTATGCATGCATTACTTTTAATGAAATTCAATAAGTTTTCAAGCTAAGGAACCATTAATAACTTAGCAAGTCAGTATGCGCAGATTTCCAAATATCGCGTTCAAAATTATGAAGTGATAGTATGGTTGATTGTAAGGGTTTTTAGCATTAAAGTAAAATCTGAAAACACATCTTATTAAATAAATAAAACAAACTTTGAAATTTTTACATGGGGGCTGTATAAAAAAAAATCAAAATTATATAATTTGGTTTTAAACTGTTCTTATGTGGAAAAAACCATTTTCCTTATCAAAATATATTTTACAGCAACCAAATATGAGCAGCAAAACAAAAAATATATGGAATACCATGAGGTTCAATTTAATAAAATTAATAATTTCAATATGCGATCTTATAATCTCAATCAATCAAATTTGAATAAATATATATCAATCAATCAACAATGGCAATACAACCCTGTGTGGGTCCTGGCCTTCTCAATGAGCTTATTCCATTTTGGCCTGTACTCAGCAGCACTTTTTCAATTAGATGTTCCAATAGTGTTAAAGTCCCTATCAAGACAATCAATCCATCTGATTTTCGGCCTACCTCTGGAACGCTTTCCCATTGGCCTTGCAAGAAAGATTTTTTAGGGGTGCGTTCAGTTGGCATACGAATAACATGGCCAGACCATCTCATCCTTTGTATTTTAATGTATTTGACAACATCAATGTCCTTAAAACTTTTGCATAATTCATGGTTATACCTTCCACGCCATACCCCATCTGTCTCCATTCCACCATAGATGCTTCTCAAAATTTTCCTTTCAAAAATAGCCAAACGGCATTCATGTTTCTGTGTCATGGCCCAAGTCTCTGAAGCATAAGTTAAAATGGGTCTAATAATAGTTTTATATAGTAAAATTTTTGTCCTGTGTTTGATATATTTGGAGGTAAGATATTTTTTTAACCCATAAGATACACGATTTGCTGCAATTACCCTTTTGTTTATTTCGAGTCCCAAATCACCAAAGTTATTTATTTCAGATCCAAGGTAGGTAAAACTGTTCACAGCTTCAAAATCATAAGATCCTATGGTGAATACAGAGCAAGAATGGTTTTGTCTTATGAATGACATATATTTTGTTTTGCTTTGATTAACTATTAAATTCATTTTATTTGCCTCTCATACCAATGCCAGAAAGGATTCTTTAAGAGTATCAGGATTTCTAGCAATTAAATCCAAATCATCTGCAAAGCCCAGGAATTGTAAACTTTTACTAAAAATGGTACCTCTAGTATTAATGCCTGCATTTCTGATGACTTTTTTTAAAGCAAAGTTAAATAATAAGCAGGCGAGGGCATCTCCTTGTCTTACACCATTTTTAATGGTTCTGAATGATAACTCTGAATCTGAATCTTCATTACAGATTCCTGCATAGTTAGATTTACTAATCTGGTTAGTTTTCCAGGAATACCAAAATCTATCATTGCATTAATTACTGCATTTCTGTTCAAACTGTCATAAGCAGTTCTGAAATCAATGAATAGGAGATGTGTGTCAATTATGTTCTCTACATTTTTCCAGAATCTGTCTTAAGTTATAAATTTGTTCCACAGTAAATCTCCCTTTCCGGAACCCACATTGGTAGTCTCCAATTATATTATTAGCCAGTGGGACTAATCTGTTGAATAAAATACCTGATAAAACTTTTTAAGCTGTGCACAGAAGGCTAATGCCTCTGTAATTAGAGCATTCTAAAAGATCTCCTTTCTTATGAATGACACAAGTAATATTTTCCTTCCAATCTATGGGTAATACCTCCTGGTTCCATATGTCAATTAAAAGATAATATAGTCCACCAAGTGCAACATCACTACTACATTACAAAAGTTCTGCTGGATTTCGCTCAGGACCTGCTGCCTTGTTGTTTTTAAGCTTTCCCAGTGCTTCTCTAAATTCCTCAAAAGTAGGAGGTGGAACCTCAACTTCAGAGTTATCAGCAGGATTAATGGGTTCATGAGAGTACAATTCCTGATTAAGCAGATCATTAAAGTGTTCTCTCCAACTTTGGAGTACATCAGCAGTACTTGTTAGAATGGTCCCTGACTTAGACCTGCAAAATGAAATTCTAGGTTTAAACTCTTTACGACCCACAGTAATTTTCTGGAAGAAAGCTCTGCTTTCATGGGATCTTCTTAGATGTTCAACATCTTTTAATAGATCCCGCAAAAATTGTCGTTTTTTTGCTCTGTGGATTCTTTTCTCATCCCTTCTTGCTTCTTTATAAGATTCAACAGCTCTTCGGGTGTGTTTTCCTTGAATCATGTTCCTATAAGCATTATTTTTGTTGGCAGTAGCCACTTTGCAATCAGCGTCAAACCAATCACTTGAAGAAGTTCTTTCTGATGTTCCCAAGATAGCAGTGCCTGATGCCTTAAAGTCATCTCTAATGCCATGCCATTTATCATTAATGTCACCATCAGTATTAACCTCCTTCAAGTTTCTATCAAGGTCCAAATGGTAGAACTTTAATGTTACAGGATCTTTTAGTCTATCACAATTAAATTTAATCAGAGCCTCTCCTCTTACCTTTCGAGCATTGGATATTCTACTTCGAATTTTTGCGACAATGAGATAATGGTCTGAATCAATGTTAGCTCCACGCATTGATCTCACATCCATGATATTTGATATGTGTCTTGAATCAATGAGTACGTGGTCTATTTGGTTAGTCGAATTGCCATCAGGTGATCTCCAAGTGAATTTATGAATATTCCTGTGTTCGAATAAAGTGCTGGCTATAACCATTTCACGAGCAGCAGCAAAAGAAATCAATCTTATGCCATTTTCATTAGATTCACTATGAAGGTTATGCTTTCAAATAATAGGGTGAAATTCAGTCTCCCTGCCAATCTTAGCATTCATGTCTCCTAAAATAATTTTGACATCATGCCTGTTGCATGAATTGAGCAAAATTTCCCGATCGTCATAAAAGACATCTTTTTCATCCTCTCCCTTCTCCTCAGTAGGTGAATGGGCACTTCACCTACTGAGGTTTCTATTACCTTCACATACTATAGTTTGAAAAAGTACCTCGCAATCTTGTTTTACAGAGTCTTGGAGAACTCGCTTTGAAGTCTATTACTAAGTGTTTGATTCTTTTATTTAAAAGAAAACCAGTGCCAAAAACATGTTTCTTTTCATGACAACTATAGAAAAGGACATGATAAATATATATATATATATATATATATATATATATATTATAAACGTTATATTTGTAATATTATGACAAATAACTTCAGAACAAGTGTTAATAAACACTTTAATGAAACAATGTGCATATACATTGCTTCCTTTAACTACACAAACAATTCTAATTTTTGTTTTATATCAAAGAAAATTATCCTAACTGTAGCCTCTTTATCAGAATTATACATCAATGTGATGTCTAAATACTGAATAACTAACATTCTGTACATGATGGTTAAGAAAGATTTTTGGTTTAAAATTTTTTTTAATTTGGTTGTATAAAAATGTGTACTTTAAAAAAAAAACAATAAAAATTTGCAATCCACGATTGTGTTTGTTTAATTCACGGAAATGAATATAATGAATATAATCAATTCATTACAATAAAATTAATAAATTGAACTTCAATTCAAGTAGTTTTTTTTTTTTTTTTTTTTTTTTTACAAGAAAATAGTTTTTATTTTTTTTAAAAGGAAAACATATCCAATTAGATCAACATAATCTCTTAAAATGTAGTGATTTAACATTTCAATTAAAATGTGTTTTGCAATTTGTGTATAATAAAATGATTTTGAATACTATTAAATGGAATGTTTTGAAAGAATATAACAAACTTTATAAATAATGATTTTTAACTGGTTAGACTTATTCTGAAATAATGCAAATATCAATATTGCCATCAATTATTCAAAATAAAAACCCCTGCATTATAATAATAAAATTACAAAAAAATATAGCAATGAAACTTATAATTAGATTATGAAATAAATGTCAAATATATTATGTCAAATTCAGTTAATAAGAAAAATAATTTATCGTTGTATATTGAACTTAACCCATTCAATGTTTTATTTAAGAGAAAAGATGAATACATATATTGTTTTTTATGTAACAAACACAAAATTCAAAATTTACTAATATCTTTATAGCTTTCTTATTCTGCAATCAATCGACAAAAATTTTTAACTGATAAAAAAATCAATTATTTTATGTTTGTTATATGTGATGATCAGTATTATATATAAATTTATATAATAAATAAAAGGGAATAAATAGTAATAAAAAAATATAAATAAAATAAAGAGCACACGAAAACATAAAGGAGATAAAGAAAACAAAATTCATGTTCAACAATTTATTAAAACCATTTACATATAATCTCCCAATATTTCAAACTATTCTTTCACCAAAAACATTTTAATGGATCTAGATAGTACTTGATTAATTGGCTGACACAGAAAGGTTTTGAAGCAAAACACAAGAAAATTAGCAGCCCTCTTAGAAATCATTTTCCATTTTTCATAAAAAAATAATTATATCATAGCATAAAACATTTTGTATACATACCACTGAAAATGATATGATGCTCATGATTATTTAATATAATGAAAGACAAGTGATACGATTAAACAACAATTTAAATGGAAGTAACAAATGGATAAAACAGGAATATCATATAAATACAAATTTTATATACATTTTCAAAATTTCTATATAAAAAAGCAGAGAATAAATTAATTGTATAACATTTTCTCATATTCTTAATAGAAAATAAAAACTTTAATTGCATAATAATAAATCAATGTTTTATGTTACATCCCTCAACATAATATATCAGCAACTGATTTTAACATAAATTTATGTATAAATTCAAACCATTTAAAATGAATAAATAAAATTCATTTATAAATTTAATGTATTAATAATAAATAAATTAATTTTATGCAATGATTATTAACTATGATATTTTTAAAAGCACACTATCAGATCTCTTCAAAAAACTTTTATCATGTTAAGGTACATTCTTTTTTCAATAAGCAAAATTTAATTTCTATTTAATTTTGCTTAGTGAAAAAAATTTTATAAATAAATTATAAAAAAAGTATTTGAAACCGAAAATAATTTTAAAAGTTTTCAATCATATAAAAACTAAACTTTCCAATCAAGCTTTCAAAATAATGAGAAATTTATCACACACAATATTTCATAAAGTAATGAAAAAATAAGCCATCTTAAAAAAAAAAGCTATTATGAATAAAATTTTTAAATAATAAAAAAATTAAAAATTTAATAATAAAATTAAGCATTTATATGTTACATTTTCCAAATTTTTCTCAAATCAATCAAATTTTCAAATACAAATATTTAAACATACTCCAGATGAGTTATGTTTTATTTGGTTTCTAAACAACACATTTATATCACATTAAATTTAATTATACAAATTAATATATAATTTTTCTAAGAAACATTTTTTAAACATTAATTTTTATTAAAAATCTATAAGAAAATAATTTTAAGTATTAACTTCTATGAAATAAACTTCTAAGCAATTCTGTATAACTACATAAAAACTGATAATTCCTAGTAATAAATGGAATGTTTCGGAAGACAATCATATTTATTTTATTTTTATTAAAAATCATGCAAATTGATATGGCTTACATTTTAAAGAAAGTTGAATTTATAAACATCTCAAACATTTCCCTTGTTGCAATTCCTATTGATAAAAATTAAACTAATTAAATACATGTCCAAAACAATAGGAATTTTAATTAATAAATTGTTCAATGATATAAAATAATTAAAAAATGACAAGCAAAATAAAATACTAAAATACAAATGAAATATTTAAATCGTATTTTCAAAAAAATACAGCACACTTGATAATCTGAAAAAGGATTAAACACTTAATGATACTTCATTTCTTTTCTTTTTTTTAAGTTAATAAATACAAACATAACATAATCGATAACTTAATAAATAAAGCCAATAAAATTTAAATTATAAATAAAAAAAATATATGTTTTAATATATTTGACCAATTTTTTTAAGTAAAAAATATGTGCATGAATTAATAAATTCCCATATGCTTATTGCTTACTTTAAGATAACTTACAAATATACTTCACTGCATAATTACACATATAATTTATGTTTTATTAACTTTTACTCATTTTCTTTGACATAACATCATATAATTTATGTTTATACATTGTTTTTAAGATATTTCAGCTTAATAAGACAAAATTTTATGCTTAAAACTTTTTTTGTAACTTGTTCAAAAGTGTTTTACTGTTAACTTTTGCACTATACATCCTCGATTGTATATTACACTTATATTTTTCACTCTTTTTTTAATTAAAACTCATTCATTAAATTACTATAACTTAATTCAAAATCAATTATTTTTTGCTCATTTTTAATTAAAATTCATTTATTAAATCGTTACAATTTTTAGTTTAAAAATATGAAGATTTTATGCAACTTATTTCAGGAAGTATTTTAAAATTAAAGATATTTTAATAACTATTTTAACTAACACATTTTAATGTAATCTATATATGGATTAAAACAAATAAAATTTGTCTATTACCATCTCAATAATGATGACGATCTGGAAAATGAATTAATTTTTCAAGTTCCCAGAAAGTTAAAAATTTAATTTAAAATACTTTAATATCACAAATGTAATAAAGTAGAATTCAAGCAATAAATACAAATGTTCATCATGAATAATTTCAATTTGTCCATTTAAATTAAAATCATATTCAAATCAATTTGATTCAACAATATAATAATGAGTTGCTAATTAAATTTAATTTTATTGCAATTTCTCTGTTTCCCCAAACTGTTAATGCTTTTACACTGATGTATGAAGTTAATGAAATGAATGGTGTTGGCAGTATTTCCGTTAAAAAAAATTTCAAGACAAAATTTAAATTGATTAAATTTGTACGTTATTTAATACACAGTTAATGTATTTAATGATATACAAAATTTAAGCATATAAGTTAAATGTCTTTATTTTTTCTAATATTACAACTTTTAATGAATTATGAATGTGAATTCAATGATTTTTTTCAATCATTTTGCTGTTAGACGAAAATCACAGAATCTAGTTCTCAGTAGTATTTACTGAGTTGAATTTGAATTAAAAATTTTTATTATGATTATGATAAATTATTTTATGCTGTTAAAACATTTTGCTAAAAAAATAAACATATTTAAGAAATCATACATTCCTGTAACTCAATTATATATATATATATATATATATATATATATATATATATATATATATATATATATATATATATATATATATATAACTTAAAATTAAAAATATCAATTTCAAAAGAAATAGTGGTGTTGCATTCTACTTTCTAATATAACTAATAGGAACTTTAATAGAATATTTGTTTTAAAAGTGTTAAAATAAATCAACTTAAAGGTGATAGGAATTAAACTTAAGATATAAATAATGTATTTACAATAAACATAACAATGAATAATGTAAAAGTGTAAGATTCAAATATTAAATAAATTTTGCTGTTATTTTTCAATCCTTTGCAATTACAAATAATTGATAACTTTTAATTTTAAATACTAATTCCAATGCATTGTCATAAATTTTAATCAGTTGAAACTATACTTAAGCCATATAAAATATATATATATATATCAAAATTTTAAAATTAAAAACATGCTTAACAAATATTGAAAATACTAATAAGGATAATTAAATTCCAATTAAGCTATACTCTTGTCAAAAATTATTTAAAATTTATTTGCAATGATGATAATGACACCCATAACTTCAAGCAAAACTGTTTATGTGCACACATATTTTAAGGGTGTAAAATATTATATTAATAAACCTTTGTACAAGTTAAACTATTTTATAAATGTTTTGATCACACTCTCTTATAAACATAAATTTAAAACATTACTTAAATATATTTTACAAGAGTACACTTCCTGATAAATATTTCTATTTATCCTAAAGCAGAATTATCAATAACTACATTTTCAGTTTCATTTCCATTATTTTCTTCAATTTTAGTGGTTTCATCAGAATCAGCTAAAAATAAACATAATTTTTATTGACTTTAATCTAATTTAAAAAGTGTAAACAAAGTAAAAAATGCAATAAAACATTTATCAAATTTATACCAAACAAATAACCACATTTGAATTTATTTAATTATAATTGTACTTAAAATTTGAAATAAACTAGTAAGAAGACCAAAAAAAAAATTCTTAATTTCTAATGTCAGAATGATTTTGTTTGTTGCTAAATGGTCATTTTTTGGACATGAAGGCTAATCAGATCATGTCCTACTATTTAAAGTGAACTTCAAATCTCCTCAAATTGGATTCAAGCCAACTTACAATTGAATTGAAAACCAGAGTACTAACTGTGTGGCTGCCCTCAGATAGTATTATGAATGAATATATACACATATAATTAAATTATGCTGAACAAAAAAGCTCATAAATGTACATTAACATTCTACTAAATAAATTATAATAATTATTTAAATTCATTGAATGTTTCAACCAATTTATTAAATCCCTTTTTTATGATATGTATCGTTGTTGTATGAAAAAGAAAATGTATATTAGCAAATATAACTGCAACATTAATGATTGATTAGTGATATATTTTACTTTTTATATTCTGTAAAAATAATTTAAAATAATAACGAGAATTTTTAAAATTTTAGGATGAAATATCAGCAATTTGTTATTTAAATATATTTAAAAATATAAGAAAAATTAACATTAAATATAGCTATATTGCACACAGTCCAGTAGAAAGGAAACATCAAGAAGATCCCAAACTCTAGCTTTGATACTATTTAAATGATGGATTTAATAACAATGTTAGAAAAGGGAATTTAGTGTTTCTGGATTTGCAAGTGGCAGAGTGGGTGAATGTATTTTTTGGGACTCCTTTCTTGCAAAATTAAAATATGCCCTAAAATCTAGGAATATTTTTTTTTCAGAAAGCAGAACATATATTTAAAAAACTTACAGTAAATTTCAAAAATTGGGTTCCATTTGATGCATTTAAGAAAAGCTACACATATTGCATTATTGAAAACAAATATATCCTCATAATGACAGAAAAATTATCTAGAGATCAACGTAAATTATAGCGACCAGATAATCAATAATGAGAAAGGCCATTGTATCAATGTGAAGGATCGAAATAAAATATTCTATATTCCTTATCCATAAAAATGCTTTTTTGTGCTATGAATAGCACAATTTAAAACTAACTCATATTATTAATAAAACAACTTTTAATACACTTTAAAGAAATGATATTTTATCTATTACGCGAGTTATTAATTTTTATTTTTGCAAAAACTACTAAATTATAATCTTAAATTAAAAGACCATTAATGTGTTTTTAAGAAAACGTTTATAATATTAATAAAATCATCAATAAATTGAACTTTCATTTCTTTAATATGAAACGCACATTCTGAATACAATAAAATTATAAATATTTACTAAGTGAGAAATAAAATAATAAATACAATTTTATAATAGTAAAATAATCTTTTCACAGATTTGCTTAGTTAAAATCAAATTATGAAAGTTAATTACTATAAAGCAATTTGAGTTTATTTCAATATTAGAAATTTTAAGATAGGTTTGGTTCTTGGTTGCTTAAAATAAATGACATTTTTTTTAAATAATAATTTTTAAACCAAAACCAACTATTATGTAGTAGATATCTTCTAAATATGTTAATAAAAATTTAATGACCAGTTCCTTATGTATTTTATTCAATACTATATAAGTATTTTTTAAAACCAACAGTAAAAATGCAGCAACTGAAAATAAAAAAATAGTAGAATATCTTTGATTGATAGATTTACATTTGTTTTTTTAAATAACATTAAAATTCCAATATACAATGTTTATTTTACATGAATCTCATTTTGCTATACACACCATTCTGACTTTCCTCTTCAGAGGATCAGTGACAAAAATGTTAGTGACAAACATGCACAAACTTTCTTCATAGTTAAGTAAGTATATTCTTTTTGTATTCGGAATTGCAATTTATTTATTTTAATGAATTTTCTTATTTTAAAGGTTTATGTTCGGTAATCAATATAATTCAAACAAAATTCACAATTATATTAAATATAAATATCACATAAAAAATACAGTAACTTTTAACAATATAATAAGTTTGTATAAAATGCTAATAATTATACAAATAATTTTGAATTACTAATTTGTTAAAAACTTTCATTTTATTTACATATTAGTTACTTTTTTATATCTATATTTAATTTTAACAGCAAGTAGAGTTTCTAAATTTTATTCATGCAGGAACTAAGATTTTAAAATTTAAACTTACATTTAATTTCAGTGTCTTTTTCAACATCTGAGTCTTTTTCTACATTAGAATCATTATTTATCTCAGGATCTTTCTCCAGATCATCGCCTAAGAATTCATCTAAAGCTGATGCATCATCATCCAATTCAATATCTTCTAATGAAACTGAATTGGCACTACTCTGACTTGATACTCCTAAAAAATACATATTCCCTTAAATATTCATTATATAAAATAAATTATGCATTAAGTAACTAAAATATCAGAAAAAGTCTTCATGCAATCTTCATATAGGTAATACAGTATATGCTTTAAATGTTGGTTTAAAATCCTTCTGTTATGAAGAAATGAGCATAAATTTAACAATGCATTTATTTATAAAAAAAAAATTAACATTTAAATAATTTTGAAAAAAAGCATGACTATAAGCACTTGTAGGGCGATTTATAAGTATATATTCAAAACCATTAACCTATCTAAATACTCAAAGTTAAAGTAAAAAAAAAATCAGCACACTAATAAACAAAAATAGATACTGTTATTGGTCCAAATTATGGTCTCTCAGCAAAAGAAGTAATATCAATAAATTTTAACTAAACAGCATTTATCACAAATTAAATGGTGTGAGTTTAAAATGAGTGAAAATTGTAATGATATAAATTTTCTTTTTTAATAATCAACAACTTTATTTTTTTACAAAATTAGTAGGTTTTCTGTGAGTTTTTAGTTTCAGTTATAATTGCTTAGTTGTTTGATAGACTAGAAGTCAGTAGTGAAAACATGCACTTAAATAAGCAACATTCAGAATTTCAATTACTTAAAGTGCCTTGTCAATAATTCAATTTACACTCATAATTAAATACTTGTAATACAAGATCAAAAGATCTTTTTCCAAATACACTACCATCCAATATGAAGGGTTGATTCACTTGATTTGTTTGTTGCTCAACAGTCGATTTTTGCCTATGAGGGCTAATTAGACATGGATTTATAGTTTAAAGTGTATTCTAAAATACTACAAACATCCATGCTCCATATAGGACTCAAACTCACTTACTGCTGAAACCAAAGGCCAGAGCTCTAACCATTTGTTGGGAAGATTGGATCAATATGAAAAAATTAAAAGCAGTCATGTGACAAAAGAATGATTAATACTGCTTATTAACAATATGTATAATCATTAATACTAATACAGATTCAATTTGACGTATTTTAATAAACCATAGAGAAATTTACTTTAGCCTTTCAATGTCAATATATCATACTATTTTAAAAAATCAAAATGTACTTGTTTCTTAGTAAAAGCTTTAAAGACTTTTTATGACTATTTTCTTAGAACACTTTTTGATAAATTAAAAATTCTTATTTTAATAAATAAGGACATACAAATTTTGAAAATAGTTCATTTTTAAGCTAATTTATCTTTTTGCTATACATTGAATTCAGGAATTTTTATTAGCATATTAATTCAACAAGTTCTACTACAATCATAAATCATAAAAAAAATACAAACTAATAATAATTATTTATAATATAAACATAATATTTATATCAATTATATATGTTACTAATATAAATATTAATAGTTTATAAGAAGAAAATATCGATGTTTAACAAAAATAGTAAGGAATTGGTCCACATAACTGTAAATATCTTAATGCATAATTTCCCATACATTTTATAGAAAATTAGTATGTGTTCAGGGAAAAAACCATTTATATTTAGCAAAAGAAGTCATGAATCATACTATTCCACAGTAAAAATCAAGAATCATTTTGGAACAGCAAATCACCTGTATTTCTCATTTGTACTGCTTAATTCAATAGTAAACTTATTCCAGTACTTATATTCAAATCTATATCTGAGGATATATCATTTATCATAGAAAGCAGAATTCTACCTTTATTTAAAAAATAGTTTGAACAATTTATTTTTTAACATTTTACACAAATATCAAACTTTATAAAAGTAAATAGAAAAAATATTTAATAATAACACTGAAGAAACGTTTATAAACCCTATATGCACTACTCAATTTTTATACACTCAGTCCTGAAATATGGCGCGATTTCCTTTTATATTTTACTTATCTATATATGTTAGAATTCACATTTTTTATCAGTTGTTTTAAAATAACACAAAAATTTTAATACCTTTTAGATTTTTAAAAAATATATAGTACGTCACCTTGTACTTCAGCGGGTAGAGTTTACAAGTTAAAACATTAATGCAATATTCTTATTTTCACATGAATATAGTTTTTAAGCATTTTGTCTTGAAAAATGATATAGAAATTCTCACATATAACAATGACAACTCAGCAAATCCATTTCTTTCATAAATGTTTATTGCATGGAAAAAAAAGCATGCCAACTCACAAATAGGTGAGGGGAAAATCTAGCAAGAGAAAAGAAATTTCTGAACAATCTAGTGATATCTAGCAGCAAAAATAAGCATCAAATAATATTTTTTTTAACCTACATAGGGGAATAATAGTATCAGTATAGAAATAAAAGAAAAAATTCTTTGCCCGTGATTTTCATATGACTTGTAGTCAGAGACAAAAAAGTTTGCCTGCTCAAATTGTAGACTGTATATGGAAAGTTAAAAAAATAAATAAATAAATAAATAAGTAAAAAATGCATAGTACAAATTTAAATTAATCAAATAATTTGGTTACTGTATTTTTATGCCTAAAAATATTCCCTTTTAAACCTTATAATATTTCCTAATAGAGATTGACTAACTATTTATTACAAGTAAATAATCAAAATGTTATTATAAACCTGTTATTATTTCAGCTATGGAAGAAATTTTTTCCATGTTTTATCATTTTCTTACATTGTAATATCTTTATATTAATATTTTTGAGTGTCTTCATACCAGTTAATATAAATAATTTTTTAATTTTTAATAAGATCATATGTTTATTAAAGGATTTGGAAAAACAATTTTATCTAATTTTTAATATAATTTTTTCCTTTAAAAAAAACATACTTTCCGAATAAATCCTAATATTCACAATAATTTAGTGTTAAATAAAACCCAAAATATCTTCAGTTAATCAAATAAAAAATTTTATAACATAGTTTACAATAAAAAGTAGAGTAATATAATTTATGTTCAGGTAATAGAATAAGTTTCAAAACTAAATAAACATTTTATAAATTTTAAATGAGATTAAAGAATATTATGATTTTATATTCCAAATATGAAACCATCAAATCAAACAAATTCTAAAAAAGCATTAATTAAAATTAAAAATATGAATAGATAATAGAACACATCAAACAAATATAGAATACAATATGAATAATTGCATACAATTTGCATATCAAATTTTATTAGCAGATGAGGTTACTGCAGTTTTTCTGTAACATAGAACTCATCAGTAAGTCCAAATTATGAACACAATAAATGCAAATATAATTTGTTTCATAAAATACGCAAACTTTTTTTTGCCTTCATGAAAAATTAATCTTAACCAAGCTACTTAATAAGTGCAATAAATGTATTAGAAAAATAATTAGGAACTTAAATTCACAATTTTGTATTTTTAAAATAAAATTATTTATTCTAAGTAAGAATTTCTAAGTATTAAAAAGAAAATATACTTTTTCTGAGTTCTTTAATGCCATGTGTTTTATATTGTTGAAGTTCCTCTTCAAATGCCTCTTGAAATGTGTTTTGCCTTTCTTTTAAAATCTCACTTTGTTTTTTTTCATATTCCAAAACTTTGTGAGCATGCTCAGCACCCAGTTTGACTGTAAAAGTAAGATAATTAGAAAATATATTCTAATTAATATGAAATTTGAAAAAAATCCATTTCATGTTCTTTTCATATAAATACATAATGCAAAAAATAACATTAATACTGTACAAATCATGCACACAAAAATAAACTATAAAATTATCTAAATTTAAAAGAATTTCAAAAAAATTAATTTAAAAAGGCATTAATTTAATATTTTTACAATAAGCTAATGCTATTTTTGTAGAATAACAAACCCAAAGAAATTTAAATATCTTTTAAAGAAACATAAAAATGAATTATTTAAAAACTGCTTTAATATAAAACTAACAAAATTAAAATATTATAAAAAAGTTTCAGACATCTTTTTGTTCTCTATTTTAGTGATAGAAATTTAATTAGAACTTTACTACAATATTTCATTCTTTCAATATTAAGATTAAGTTTTTAACATAACTTAAAATTAAGTTTTAGTAAATTATATCAATGAATTACTTTAAAGAGATAATTACATTGGTATTATACTTTAAAAAAGAAATATGAAGTGATACTTTCCTCTGAAACACTCTTAAAATCATGCTAGAAATACAAAATAATAATAATAACAATTTTAATTTGAAAAAAAACAAATATTCCAATTATATTCACTAAAAATTTTTAAATACTTTAAAAAGACAAAATAAATTCACTAAAAATAAAGTTTTAAATTTCAAATTAAATCTCACAAAACTGATAATTTTTTAAATACTAATACAAAAAGCAAAGAAAAAAATGTCAATTCTGAACATATTATAAAAAAATTTTTCAAAAAACAAAATTTAATTCTTAACTTTTTGCTTCCTTTCTTATTATTTGAATTTTTTTATTTCAATTATTAATCATTTTAAAAACTATTTTTATTAAAAAATAGTTCAGTACAAAAATCAGTTGATTTTTATGTATAAAATTAAATACTTATTTAAGTGTCAATAATTTTTTAAAAAAACAGCACAAATTACATCATTTGTGGTAACAAAAATTTTATTCATAAAATGACCTTAAATGAATATTGCAAAATGCAATTTTTACTAGTTATACAAGAAAGCTACACTTATTGATTTAAACACACAGTAGACATTTATTTTATAAACTCCTGGTTGGTTGGTTGGGTTTTCTGGTGCAAAGTCCAAAAAGGACAAGCTGTGCTTTACAAACTCATATGGAGCAGTAAATTAGTTTTTAAAATGTGTTAGAAAAGTTATTTAACATATACACAACAACCACTGTATAAAAGAAACACATAGAAAATAAAATTTATACTTAAAAACAATTTCTACTTTCAATATATAGCTAAAAAAACAGGCAAATAATCATGTTTTATTTGTTTCCAAGTTGCCTGTTTAAAAAAATATTCTTTCATTTTACCAATGCAGGAAAGCATTTCACCATTGTTTTCCACAAAAAAAATATCTCAATCTTGTTAGCCATTCATCTGCTTGTTTTGTAGACAATTTCAGCAGTTTTTTTTTTTTTTTTTTTTTTTTTTTTTTTCCTTTACTTAACAACTGAAAATTGTTTCCTTCTTATTATATCCTCAATCATTTGATGCATCTAGCATTCAAATTATATCCAATTCCACGTTCAAAGTCCTCAAATGAAATTTAAGTGGCAGTGGATTCTTTCATCAAGGTTTATGGATGAATAATTCATCTTTAATCAAATTATCTGGTATAAATTTTCTTTATTTTCTTCTGTTAAAATGAGTTTTTTTATAAAGCCCACGTTATAATGACCTAGAAATAGTTTTTTGCCCAAGTATCATTCCAAACTCAGATAAAAATAGTACTGCACCAAAAATATCAATTTCATAAGGCAATTTTATGCATCTTTACAATACTTTCAAGTACCTTACAATAGTTTAAAGTACCTTACATTATTTTCACTAGTACCATACAGTATTTTCTCAGCATATGTGTCCTAGTATACATTGATTTATGGAGTATGACAGGAATTAGATTAGATAGGAGAAATTCCACATGAACTGCTTCAAAACACTTAGAATTTAAACATCTGGAATGCAGTTAGTTATTTACAATTCAAAGAATATGTAATTCCTCAATAAAAAACATTCATCCAAATTTCCCAACCACAAAATGAAAAAAAATGGAAAACAAAAACCAGATCATTAATTATTAATGCAAATAAAAGATGCTTGAAAATAAGTTTTTCAGTATTAATTTGTAATTGGGTATTAAAATCATCATTGCATCTACAGTATGTCACTAGTTTATAAAATTGTAACTATTCATAAAGGTTCGTAAAAATAAGCATCTACTGCATATATATATATATATATATATATATATATATATATATATATATATATATATATATATATATATATATATATATATATATAGTCAAATATTCATTTTATTTAAAAATATATTGGTAATAAAATGAAGAATAATGAAATCAAAATTTCTTTAAGGAGTATTTAAAAAAAAAAATACAAACCTTTCATGTCTTCAAAATCTGACAACTTTTTTTCTTTATACATTGCAAGCTGGAATCTATGATCAAGCTGCCTTTCTTGAAGTTCTTGAATTTCTATGACATCTTCTAAGTTTGTAAGAGCATCTTCTACTTCTTCAAAAACTCCTTCTAGCTCACCTGAAGTGTCCAATCATTAAAATAAATTTAATTTTTTATACAATTTAAAAACATTAGTTTCTCAAAATAAACTCAGATGTTAGTAAATGATATTGATTTCCATAAAGCTTCTTAGAAATATTTTGAAACTTTAACAAAATGAAATATACCTCACTTTTAGTTCATGCACTTACAACAATAATTTCATATAAGGGTATATAAAATTGAATGTTTTATGTATTAAAGAACAAAAGGATGTTACTTCTTTTAATAAAGAATATGTTACTGACAAAATGAATAATACAAAAATTACAATGATTGTCTCTTCAATATTAAAATATTTAATGCCTGCTTTTATTAATCTCATTTATAAGATTTTTAATATATATCAAATTAATAGCTAAAACATAAAATTAACTTCTGCAATGAAATTAGGCTTAAATTTAACACATTGTTTGCT
Organism: Latrodectus elegans; assembly: GCA_030067965.1. Taxonomy (NCBI): domain Eukaryota; kingdom Metazoa; phylum Arthropoda; class Arachnida; order Araneae; family Theridiidae; genus Latrodectus; species Latrodectus elegans. Next base: position 70,245,210 of record CM057814.1, read on the forward strand.
ATTTATATTTGATACATATTTGATATTCTTAGACAAAATTTTAAAATTTACAAAAAAAAAAAAAAGAAAAAAAAACAACTTATAATTGTCTAGTTTCAAAATTAAATTCAATCACTGAACTCATACTCACAATCAACTCATAGCAATAAATATAAATCTTAAGAAGAAATATTGGTCCTTTTCCATTATGCTCATGCTTATAGAAAGAAATAGCATTTTTTTGCAGAAAAGCGAAAATATTATAGTATAAATATGATGATTTTAATGGTTTTTAAATTTTTTATAAATTAAATATATTCTAAATGAATTTTTTTTCATGTAAAAATTAACAGAAGAATGATAAAAAAAAAAAGTTAAACATGCTAAATGCTAAACAAAACTAAAGCTAGCGGGTGCAAAAGATAGCTTAGTGATAATTTGTTGGTTAAAAGAATTATGATGACAAGTTGCTAAGAGCAAAAACCAACCAAATAGAGCAATATTTTATTTTATTTTAAAAAAGAAGCCATTACATTATAACTACACTACTGAACACTGATTTGATTGCCAAATATTGTCTCTCAAAAATAAACACTGGTGTTTAATTAAGTTTTATCAATAAGTGATTATTATTCAGTTTATAAAATGTAAATAAAATGTCTTAATTTTTAGTATTCTCTAAAAATGTAAATCATTTTAAATAATACACAATGAAAATAGAATATTTACAACAGTAATTTACAATTTTTTCTTTCCCGTTACAAGGATTATCAACTGGGATATAATGAAAGAATACCAAATTATTACATAATAGAATTCAGTTCATGATAATTTTAAAGGCTGAAAACTCATTAATAATGAAACTTATAAAAAAAATCACATGGTTGAATTTGGAATGTCATGAAACAGAATGAATATCAATTAATAAATTGAAAATTCAGAATGCAGCCCAATTGAATCATCTATCAATGTTTTTGGATCGATTATCTCTTATGTATTTAATAAATAAGTGTATAATTTAATATATATGGAAGTATGTGCACATATATATATCACATAATCTCCAGAAGTATCTCACACCCATAAAGGGAAGTGGATCTGGTGGTCCAATTTGATGACAGTAAAGCTATAAAGATATTGGTAGAAGTTTCTTAGGTCATATTTGTTGGCCTTAATGACTAAATCGAAAGAGTTCAGTAACTTTAACTGGGACATTAAAATGACATGTCATCTTTACAAGAAATCAATTTGAAAAATTTTAGGCATGCAGTAGGAGCTAAAATCCCCACTGGGAATTACATAATTATGAAGTGGAAACCTCAAAGCAGCAACATTGTAGAAAAATAAAACCATAGGCCAAAAAAGTTGTGCACGTGACTATAGAGCTCTGAGAAGAGTAGTGAAACAAAATCATATGTATCATTAGTTGAAATCACTCTAGTTTCAAAATTCATCTACATTAGTGCCAGAAACAGAACTGTTTAAAGTAAGTTATGAAAAAATTGTTCAAGATTCATTCACAAACTAAGCAATATCATCTAAAATGTGAAGCATCAATTGCAATGATGAAAAGCTTACCATTGTTGGAATGTGGGCAGGCAGAAAAACGTTCCCTAAAGTGAAGAACTTCGCTTTACAATCTAGCAGTCTGAGGACATATCTGGGTTTGGTAAATGCCTCATGAATAATTCTTAACTGAGTGTGCTTTGGTAACTGTAAAATTTAGTATTAGCACTGTCACTGTGAATATGTGTTTTTCATGGTTTGGGCTAGGTCTCGTTTTGCCAGTTTTTTAGAAACATGAACTTTAAGATGTGTATAGATTTTCTCAACAGTGTACTCTTCCAATTCTATGGCAATACTTCAAGGAAAATCCATTTCTATTCCAGAAGAATAGGCACTCAATTCACATATCAAAATTTGACCAGCCCTATATTGACAAAATGGATGTTAAAAACTAAATTAAGCCACCCAGAACAACAATTTAAATCTCATATAACAACTTTGGCACAAATTAGACCAGATTGCAGTGTTCACATGACCATTCTTAGCAGTAACTCTCATTTCAATTATGATGAATGCTCAGAAGTCAATTTCTACAGACAACTATCACAAAATATATGTCTCAAGATTTCCTAAGGTAATATGAATGGATGTCTAGATACTTTTGTTTCTTTTTTGAAAATAATAAAAATTAAACATAAAATTTTACCTTATTAACATCAAAAATTAATGTACCTTACAGTAGCAAATGTTTTACAATTTTCAAATTTATGCCAAGAATTTATATTTATCAAGATAAAAAATATATTTAACTCAGGCATAAAAACTAAATTTATAAAAGTATTTCAATAAATAAAGGTTTAATAAATTCATAAGTTACTTAAGGAAAATAGTTCCAGAAGTGGAACAAAAGTGGAAATACAAATTCAATAAAAAGTTGCATGAATGAATACTTTTAAATAAAACATATACCTATTTTTCCCATTAGTTCTAAGATACCAGTTTGTAGCTGAGGTAAAGCAGCAAGTTGATTATTCAATTGTTTGATAACTGATAAACGTTCCATGCAAAAGGAATGCAAGTTTCCTATTTGAATATCAACTTCCTATATAAAAAGTAATATTAAACATATAAGCCACCATAAAGTTTTAATTGGTGCACCAACTAAGAAGTTTAAATCAAGAAAATCATTTACATCAACAGTTAAAATAGGAAGAAAAAATTTTAATTATTACATATGAAAGAAAAAAATCATTCCAATTAATAAAATTCCATTAATTTACATTATATAGCAAAAAAACAACCTAAATTTAACTAATTAATTATAAAATTCTATAAAAATGATATCATAGGAATTTTTATCACAATAAAAAAAGTTTCAATCGAGATAATTTTTTGGATTTCTTTCATTACAACCAAAGGTAATATTATATGACTTAAAATAATAGAATGTTATTTTTTTTAAATTATATGCTTTTTATGAAACAAATGACCGAAACTTTCATTAATCAAATAACTGGTAATGCATATTTATACATTCAGAATATAACAGCATTTGGCTGAATTTATTTTATAATAGTAATTATATTTCATCTTGAGAAGGACTTCTTGACATCACTTTCCTTTTATAAAATTAGTTTTAATTTTACACTTAAATATTTAACAGAAAATTTTTAAAAATATTCTTCTTACATTTTATAGAAACTTTTTACCATCTATGACGCACTTTAAGAAATATACTATAAGTAGTAAATAAGGATCATCAATTTTGTTAATTCAATGATTTTAAGTTTAAACTGAAGAAATGTTTAAAGAATATAAAAGTTCTATTGGAAGTGGCAACTTTTTGTCAAAAACAAAGGAATTTAAAAGAATTTTTACTTCTGATAAATAAAAGAACACTTTAAAAAAAATTAATAACATGTTATACGAATATAGAAAATGATGTAATATGAAAAAGTTTACATATTAACTAATAGTTGTCACAAATCAAGACCATAACAATGAAATTATATATAGGTTCCTTTAACGAAACAGTATCTTGGTAATTTTAACAATTAACTTTTTTTTCTTTTTTTTTCTTCAAAAATAAAAATAAATTCTATTATTCTCTTCAAGTTTCCATTCCACCACAACTTTATTTTTATGTTTTAGAATACCTCACAGCTTTCAATTAAAATGTTTACATTTAATAAAAAATATGCCCAAAATTGTTGTTGTTATTTTATTATATTCTCATTCATTATTAAAACTTTCTATTGGCTTCCAAGTGAATAAATCATTAATATATCCCAATTATGCCCTTTTATTTACACATTTACTGAAAACAACAATAAATACTTAAATAGGAAACTGCAAATATTGTCTATTAATTTTAGTAGACTAATTTATAGTACTAAATGTCTTAGGTTTGAGCAGAAATAAGTAAAATATTACCTGATAAGGATGCAATTTATGAAATTTTAATCTAAAATTTGAATTAGATCAACTTAAGTAGAATTAGAATTTGATTCCCTTAATTAGATCATTTTTAATATATTTTAATTTTTAATTAATAATTCTATTAAATTTGTAATTATATCTATAATCAGTAACTTTATTGAATCAGATTTAATATAATACAGAAAAATTACAATTATCTCTAACTAATGAGAAAATTAAAATTCTGATTAATGATGATATATTTCAAACAATAAAACAAAAATAACAAAAAATAGGTAATCAAGAGCTGAACAAGTTCTGTAAGAAATATGCAACAAAAATAATACACTATTCAAAACAATTAAAAAGGATATTGTAAGTCATTTATAGCATAACAATATAAGCAATTTTTTCATAAAATTGAAGAGTCAGAAACAAATTTTTCTCATTTTCAAACTTTGGAGTATGCAAATTTTGAATTTGACATCAAAGATGACACTTTAGTGGCTGCAACTAAGATTTAGCTTCCAATTTAATGTAAGACAAAGTCGCAGAAAATTATCAACAGGTAGCATATTTTTATAAGCATATTTTTTGATGAGTGTGATTTCTCAATAAAATCAGTTAACCAAATCTGTAGCTGGCCAGTCAGATTGGCCAAATACAATCAGAAGTAGCAGAAGCCATTGGAATTTTACAAAGTGTGATTTTTAGGATACGGAACTATTTTTGGAGACTGGATATACATGCTGAATAGTCATAAATATGATTATTCAGCCTGTATATCCAGTCTCCAAAAATGCATATTTATGATGCATATTTATGATGGCAAAGTCATAACTATGCAACAATGCTCAGGCTCAGAGACACTGAAGTATGAATGTCATTTTTTTAACATCTTTTCTAGGTTTTGTACCACAGTTTTGACTTAAATGTCCGAAAATGCCTTCGTGTTGTATGCTTGTTGACCAATGGTGTGTGTCACATTAATAGCAAGCCAACATTGCACCTGCAATAAATGAGCAATAGAACATATAAAATGGAGGTAAAAGTAATAAAACATTTTTTTTATCCTGATAACAGCCATATTTTCAACAGGCGAAAATGAGGCACTATAAACAGTAATTCATTCATGCACGAAAATGTCAGATTTGGTGGTGGGGAAATGATTGCCTATGCTCGCATCTCTTCTGATGGACACAATGATCTCCATTTGCCATTCAAAGCTCTATTTGAAGATATTTCATTGACTCAATAGCCTCAAATGTGTTACACATTGCTGACCATTAGGAAAAACTATACCCACCAAGACATATGATTTTCTTCTAAGGAAACACCTTTTTTATTTGTTTTTCACATATGTAAAAAATGCATTTTTTTTCATTTGTAACCAAACGCTCAAAAAAAAGTTTTTTTTTTTTTTTTTTTTTTTTTTTTTTTTTACTATTTTTATCTTATATATCTGTCAATACTGTCTTAATAAATCAAACAATTCTAAGTAGCAAGATAAATCGAAAACCTTAATATCCTTTAATTGTTTTGAGCAGCGTATTTCACCAAAACTCAAATTAAAACATAGAATCCGTCTATATTTTTTATCAAAATTGTAAAAATCAAACAAGACATTCTACTAAACTTATTCATCATGATTATAAGAATAAATTCAATAACAAAGATATTCCTTATCTTTGTTATTGAATTTAAAATGTAGATACTTAAAATGTAGAATTTATATAATTAAGTATCAGGTACAATAGCATTGTTCTGTGGGACCTTGTTTCATGTATGTAATCAATAAATACAGTTATGAAAAATAACCATAATTATACAACTCAAAATCAGTAAGCAGAAAGTAATCAATAATTTTCAATCTATAAATTAAAAAAAAGCTTAAATTTAACTAATAACACAAAAAAATTAAAATTAAGATGCATATGATAAAATTAATACTACTAAAATTTTATTAAAAAATAATAATAATAATAAAAACTTTTATACAATTTGATTTTTTTAATTAAACAACTTCAAATTCTTGGAATCTTTAAAATACAACTTTTTCACAAGTATTCAAGGATTATGCAAATTAACAGAATCCTGTATCAATAAAAAAATAAAGATTAACTAATAATTTCCTCCTTTGTTCCACATATTTGTAAATAATTAAATATGATTCAAAAAGCTTTTTTATATAGCTGAATCAAAGTGGATTACAATAAAGTTTTAATTCTAAGTTTAGAATGAATACAATATAACTTTTATAATTCAAATATATACGTAAAAATAACTTGAATTTTTAATACTCCTATTTTAATTTTAGACTAAAATTACTTACATTATTATGTATCTCTAATTTATAACAAGATTAGCTTAAAGAACATTCAAAATGTGATTATTTAATTATTGACAAATGATAAAATATGTACAATTTTTTTTTATACTCATCACATTTATACTGTTCAATGATTTCTTGATTAACAGATCAAGATTTATAATGGAAAAAAGAAAATATACTTTTAAAATTACTTTATACTTTTTTTATTTATTTATACTTTTTAAATTAACAAATAAAGTCTAGCAAATAAATAGAGCATACTTATTTCCATGAGCATTTAAATAATTCCATATTATTACCTAGTTGATAGCAAAGAGAACATCAGAATTTTGTTTTAATGATTGTGCTTATTTTAGTTTGTAAATGTGATTCGCTTCAAATTATTAATTTAGAATAATAGATTATGTTACCAATATTTTATTATATATAAAAAATAGGAAAATTCTTACTTCTGCTTTAATGGCATTTTGAGCATCATTTTCATGAATTTCAGACCATAATTCCTGGTAGCTAAACAGATATATATGAAATTGTTTTAATTTAAGAACATTATATTTTTACATCTGTATTTCACAATATAAAGTGAATATAAGATATATTGAACAAAAAGAAAAATTAAACAAATATATTCCCTTACTAATGCAATAAATCTCCTCCTGCATTTATTGATACATCTCTATAATTATGTTTCTTAGCCCTAAATGAAAAAAATGAACAATTAACATTGTCATATGCAAAAATGCCAAAACTAATTAAGATCTTAAAATATGAATTTAAAGATTTTTTACAACTTGATATTAGTACATAAAGAATAGCTGATTTTACAACTTTTAAAGTAATATAAAAATATTTTTTAGAATATATAAGTAATAAGGTATTTATTTTAGCAATATGCAAAGAAAATATTCAGTACTACAAATAAGCACCTGCTTATTATAGCACTTCTTATGCCCGAAAGAGCATCACAAAAGTTTAAAGTGTTCTATTATAATGAAGGTGAAAAAATAAAAAGATAATTATATATTATATTAAGATTATATTTTTTTCCTACATTATCAAAAAAATCTTTATTTGTAGATTTATGATAGTATTTGCTAAAAGATTGCCAATTAAGTGATTCATGAAACCACAAACATGTGTTTAATTTTCACACTATGCACAAAATTAGCCCAATAGCTAAAAGTCGTTGTAAAACATTAAGCCACTGCATATCTTCAAGAAAAATTTTTTACAAATAGTTGGCTGCATTTATGCATCCCAAAGGAAGAAAAACCTTTGCAAAAGCAGTGATAAAATTCAGAATTTTCAAAACAGTTATAAGAATTGATAGTTACTTTATAGTTATTTTATCTATGGAACTACAAACTGTAAAACTAAATAAAATTTTTAAAAAAAAACTGTCAACCATTTTAGTAACTTTATGCTTAATATAAGACAATTTTCAAATAACATTTCAATTGTACCCATAATATTTTTAAAATGAAAAGCTTAGATTCGCTAAAAAATTTTACTTAACAATTACTACTTTAAATAATTATAAATTTTACTTTGCATTTTTCTTCAAACAGACAAAATAACAATAAGTTAAACATATCTAATGTACCACCTAAGATGGTTCTAATTCAATTAGTTATAAATTATATTAAAAATTCTACTAGTAGCTCCATAGTCCACGAGTTACCATAGCTACCTCATGTACATGTCCCCCAAAGAAAAGGTTGAAGATATGGAAGTCCTAAGAATGTGAAGATAAAAATTAACCCAACATTTTTAATTTGCCACATAGAAATGCACAAATGTAATTCGTATCACAATGACATTCTGGTTCATCATTATATATATAGATGTTACATTGGAAGCTTATATTCTCAAGAAAACTGAGGTTGATGGTAAAACAAATCATAAAATGGAAAAATATCTTATTAATATCTTATTTTTAACGTATTTTTTCTTAATAAATAGTATATTTTTCTTAATAAATATTATTAGAAAAATTTATCTAGAAAGCATACACACAATAGGATTCATACTTAAAAACAATTTTACATAACTGAGAGTGTTTGCATAGTTGTAGCTCCCCTCAGCAGTTATCTGAATGGTGGAAGCATGGGGACCAAACAATTAGGAACATCATTCAGCTTTTGACTTATTTGATTGCCAATGTTAAGATCATCTTTCAATGGGTTATATTGCATATGAATGTGCATGGAAATGAAGTTGCTATGTTCTGGCACAAGAAGGCAATCATAAGGATACTGCTTATATTGGCTGCCTTACTTTTTCAGAGATTGCCACCTGGATCAGGCAAGATACCTGTTTTTCTAGGAGGAGAGCAAAATGCTATGCAGAAAATTGCTGTGATGCTGTTCTAACTGGAATTAGTAATAGGTGTGATTAGATACCTCTTGCGAGATTTCTCAGTGGACACACTCGTGTACAATGCAATGTGACAGAGTACAAAGTTTATCCCCTGTATCCAAAATGTAATGCGGCTCAAGCTGCTCTAGTCCACATTTTGGCCTGCATTGGTTTAAATAAAAGCCAGTTGTTCTGGAACCCTGAAGCAGTGCTCCATTGTTTGAAGGTGTTCAGGCTCTAGAACCTGGTTTGATGCTATTGTCTACAAGGAGGGATAAGTCACAACATGCTTAAAAACAATATTTACTTTTCCTTTATTGAATAAACAGACAAAGTAATTATTTATCTTTTTCTATTTAAAAAAATATGTATATAAAATTATATTTTTCCATTTTCTTCAAAATGTAAAAGCATTTTGATGTTTTTTCCTCTCAAAAACTTCTTTAGTCCTCTTGTCCATTCAGTTACATGTTTTCCACACAATCTTAGCACCACATTATTTTTTTCCTGTTTGATATCTGAAAGCTCTTTTCCAATATCATTCATTATATTCTCAATAATTTCATCATCCAATTCTTCTTTTGCACACATCACATGTGAGTTTATATTAAGAAAAATTCTCGAAAGAAATTTCAAGCAATAAAGCGGTTCTTTGTTGGAGCTTATGCATGAATGATCCATCATCATTCCAAGTCATCAAGTAAATTTCCTTGGCTTTCTTCAGGGCTTAATCCTAGTCTAAGTAACATTAATCTAGTCTAGGATTTGGGGAGATTAGCGATGTTTGCGAAGGCAATAAAATTTGCAATATAATAATCATCCTATGAATCAGTACAGGTGCCTATGCACCAAACCTGTAGAGTATTACATCATTAATATATGTATTAGTTTGGTTATACTACGACATATTACAAAGTGAGCGATTCATTTGCAGTTTCAATAACACTTGGACTTATGCTCTGTATTATTTCATCTAAGTTTATTTTTAACTGGTTGTGTGTGTGTGAAATTTTGTTTATTTTCTCACATTTTAAAAGTTAATTAGATGTTATAATTTTTAAGTAGCTTAGTTTAAAATTTATAGTTCTGAAAGTTACTTTTGAAATTATATGTATATGTATATATATATATATATATATATATATATATATATATATATATATATATATATATATATATATATATATATAAAACGTGAGCGAATTTGATTAAAAAAGTACTTTTACTTTATGTTATTCGATTTAATTTATGCAATAGATTATCATTTTATATAATAAAATATGTATAATTTATTAAGTATGATATAGAAATATTTGAGATGTTTCTTGTTGAAATGCTTTACTTGACCAATTAAAACTAGAATAATGTGTTATTTTAAGATGGGTGTCAATGCCCAGTTAATTAGAAACCCAAGTATTTATAAAAATATATGTTATTTACATTATTGACTTAGATTTATAATGCAATTATCAATACCAGCTTGGTTTTGTTACATACAGAGTATTTTTAAAGTGTTTGTATTCCTTTGAATAATTAAAATAAAATTTAAAAAATTGATTGTGGTCACACTTTATCATCAGATAACAAATAATATTTACTTTGAGATTTTATTCTGTTTTGTAATATGTGTAGTTAAGTTTGTAGCCTTAACCTTTAGTTAAGTTGTCATTCTTTGCTAAATAAATATAATAAAATATCCAAAGTTGTCATATTTAAAATTGCAAATAGTGTGAGATTATGTTATTTAAAGTTGGAGATAAAGCACAAACAGGATTTTGAAAATTACAATTTTACCATGACTTGTTGTAGTTGAGTCAGTGAGATTCAATAGGTTATGCTTTTTAGACATTTTGAATTAAAAAATCTTGTAAATTCACCATTATTGTCATCTTTGAAAATTGCACCAAGCGTTTTATGTATGCTTGTATTTTACCTTCTTCAGTTATGGAGAGTTCTTTAATAAAGTCTGAATGTTGAAATATTTTTTATATTCAACATCATTCTCAATATTAATTGACAAATGCATTGCTCCTAAAAGGTCATTTTCATAAGGCTATTTTAACTACAAGTCTAAAATCACTCTTTGCAAAAGAACCCTACGATATTTGCTCTTGATGTTGTTGACTACGTCTTGATTCATGGATTGTGAGACAGAATTTTCCTTAGTTGGATCTCAAAGATTTTAAAGCGAGGAAATGCAATTAATTAAAATTAGAGCTTTACAATTTTTAGATAAAAAAACGTCAATCTAAGTCTCACAGCTAATTTTCATAAATTTATCTAAGCTTCAATGTTAACATGATATGCAGCAGGTAGTTTGTGAGTATTTTTAAGACAAGTAGACATTAAATACCTTTCTATGAAAAGCAAAGGCAGTTTTTCCATTGTAGTCATGTTGTCTGCAAGCAATACTGCAATTCTTTGCTTCACTTTTTTACCCCTATCACACATCTTTAGAGCTAAATTTTCTTTCAGGTAAAATCTTAAAAAACAAACTTTGAAAACATTTTTTGGGTCATATTTGGAAAATAGTGATTTCCTTATTCCATTTTTCATTATTATATTTCCTGAAATTTTATTTGTAGTTCCTTTATTTCTGAAATTTTATTTGCAGTTTCATACAATTTTCTAAAGCTTGATTTCTGATTTTAAATTTTTGGAGCCAGTAGTCTGATGCTTTGAAATGCTTTATATTCATCTTTGTCGTAATGCAGTTCAATAACCATACATAACTTTAATGTCATAACCACAACAGAAATGCTCATTCCACTAATTTGTCTCAGCTAAATAAGCAAAAACATTCAAGTTCTGGAGGCTTAGCTTCTTTACAATATTTTCAAGAGGGAACACTTCCACTGTTTGCTTCCTCAAGGAATTTATTTCCTGTGTTTTTAAATTCGCAGGATGCTATTCTTTGAAATTCCATAATTTTGGTAAATTTTATTGCATTTAATATTTATTTACTTCTTTAAGAATTTTCTTAAAGATTGACTGATTGAAGACTTTGATTGATAAACATGCTTGTATCTTCAACTGTAAAAAATCCTCAATAAAACTGATTCAATCTCCTTCTCAACAAACAAAATTAAAAAATGTTGTTCAAATGAAACAAAATCAGCTATGAAACAGAGTTAAAACTTTTAGAGTTTTCACCCACTCTATGTTACAATATACAGAGAATTTTACCACCTTTTTTAAGTTTTTACATCTCTTAGGAGTCTAATTTGACACTACGGTTTTTGCCCATCAAATTTCAGCTGCTACAATGCCTGTAGATGATGCTTGTTGTTCAAAAATAAAACAAATTATCAAGCATTGTATGAAAAAGAAATAAAAAATTAAAAAGAATCAGATCATAAAAATAACAAGAAAACTATTTGTCAGAAACAGAAATATACAAAAAAGAGATTTTTTTCAAAATTTTAATTCCTAGATGGAAGTTGTACATACGTATGTACATCTTCCATCTAGGAAATATATATATATATAAATGTATGTATGTGTGTACATACACACACATATATATATATATATATTAATTATGAATGTCCATGGAGCATATTAAAAATATGTTTCATCTTTATTACATTAATATAAGAATATAAAAATAAGTTTGGATTTTTATTTTTTAAGAATTGATATGCTTTTAACATTCTTTTTCAGTAACCAATACATAATTGGTAAAGCAAAATTATGATTTTATATGCATAAAATATAATAAAATAAAGAGTATAATAAAAATATAATATATATGAATATGCATAAATAAGTCAGTTTTTGATAAGGAATAAAAAATATATATTGAATTTTTAAATATGTACAAATTTTTAAACAAACTCACTTGGATGATTGCACATCTCCAGTAGCTAAATTTCTGAAACTGAAATTTAAAAAAAAAAAAATACTATGCAGTAAAACTAATTTGGTTTACCTTACATAAATGCAATAGTTAATGAAAAATAGAGTAACAAAGACACCACTGACTTAATCTTAACACAAAAGACTTAATGTAATAAATAATCATTTTCAAAATTAAATAACATTTAAAAAATTTCACTTATTTTGAATTTTTTTTAAAAAAACTTATCTGGCAAAAAGTTTTAAAAATGATGAAAATCAATAATAAAATAATAATAATAAGCAAATATATTATTAATAGAATGAATACTTTTATATGCCTAAAGTAGAATGTAAATAAAAATTGCTGGATTGCAACTGACTGGCCTTTAGGTAAATCATAATACTTATCAATTATAGATAACACAAATATACACTTTCTTAAAAGTAATCTATCTACACTTTAAAAAAATTTAAAAATGTAAAAAAATTTTTAACTATATTTCATTTCAATAAATTTAAAAGTTAATTGCAATATGTAACTTTTTAATCAATAAAAGTTGAAGATAAATAAATGTTCAATGTTCAAATAAATGTTATAGATCAACAAATGTTGAAGAAAACTTAAAGAAATTTATCTAATTAGTGGAGTAAAAATATGCTTCAGAACACATAAAGTAAAAAATGAATTTTTTTTACTTTAACATTGCCATTAAATAAATTAACCATAATAAATTTACAAGTTTTAACTTTTAAATAAAAAATTTATAATTGCACTTGAATGAATATGAGCAAATTATGTTAAACACATAAATTAAAGTACATTACAAAATGGTTATTTAAAATTTAATTTTCTTGAATATTTTGTTAACTAAAAATATGCAAGTGTAAGATTAATGCAATTTTTGTGAATTTCAAAAATATGTTTACATGCATAAAAACATTCAAATGTTACCTTAAATATATAAAAGATTACTTAGATAATGAGTTTTATCTTATTGTAACAATTGTTCCTTTTAAAATATTGTTTTTAGGTAGTATTCATTGTAAAAACAAATGAGTCTCTGTATAAGTATGGATGATTTTTATAACAGCTATACAAATATATAATTATATAAAATACAATAAATATACAAGCATAAATTTTACATGTTTTTTTCCTCCATTTTTAATCTGTACATAAAACTATTTCAGAGTACCTAATTAAACTTTTCAAATAAAAAAAGAAATTAAGCTTTAATGGAAGAAACAGAAAAATGTCTTATGAACAGACATATGATAATTATAAATAGTATTTATAAACAATCAATTTTTTAATCAAAATTTCTACTTTTGGATTTCAACAAAATTAGCTTTTACTTAATTCTACAACATACATAAAGATTTAAATAAATATTCATTTTCTGACAACATTTCTAAATATTAAAAACTTTATGCTCCTAAAAATAAACAAACTTTGCATTTTACTTATTTAACTATATATATTTATTTTAAAGTTTCACTATAGAATAAGTTTAAATTTCTGAGCAATATGATTTAATAATAAAAAAACTTTGCATTTTATTTGTTTATTATTAAATCATATTACTCAGAAATTTAAACTTATTCTATAGTGAAACTTTGTATTGCATTACCAAAATTAATTCAATATAAAAGTATTTGAATAATATATATGTATAACTTAAACAGTATGGAAATTTTATATAAAAATAAAATTAAAAAAAAACTCAGATTATTTTAAACAGGTTAAGCTTACATAGCCCAATCAAGTGGAAAAAAAAACTGGATCTAAATGTGATAAATAGATCTTGTTGCAAATGATTTCCAAAGTATCTAAAATAAAAACAAATCAAACACATTTCTTTCTATGAACAAATATATTTAATACAACTTACGTATTCAAACACGCTTGATTCTGAGATCTTATCAAACGATTTATAAAATTGAATCATTACAAAAATAATTTATTATTTTATATGAAAATGCAATACAAAACAGTTATACATTCTAATTTTTTTTAATATATAATTTATGAAATTTGCCTCAGTTTTGAAATAATTTAGACTGAAATAAACAAACAAATGTAAAGTTTCTACTAACATATCAAACACATTTATAACATTCAAATTCTTAATATACATAATATTCTAATTCAGGATAAATAATCAATAATAATAAACCATTTAGAGGTTAAATATATACAACAAAAAGTAATAAAAATCAAAGAAAAATAATGACGAATCTTGGTTTAACAGAAAATAAGTGGGCACACTCACCTAGCAGACAAATCATGTTGAACATTTAAAATTTTGTCCCTTAAATTTTCTAACATTACTGATAGTGAGAGTTTTCAAATTTAAAAAAACAAAATTATTTACATTTGTTACAAAGTTAGATGAGTAATTTTAAGAAGACCAAACTCTTATTCTGTATATAAACAATTCATTTTTCCGATTTCAAAACTTAGATTTTCCAGAAAACGTACACAAAACCACTAATTCAGTTCAGTTCTACTTATAAAATACACCCTGACAACCTTATTGCACAAAACAATCTTACCAGGAAATTTCTTTTCGATTCATTCAACTTGATATTTAAAAAGTAATATTTTCTGTTAGAAAAACTAAATAAATATTTAAGCATTAATAAACCATTCATGGTGAATGAATTTTAGTATAAAATATTTGAGAAGATGAACAAATGATTACAAGATCAAATCAGGACAATAAATGCCAAAACAATGGAAAGTTTAATAGTTTATGAAGTTTTGTTTGTACATTTTAACATTCAAACATAAATTGGAATTATCTGTGTTCATTTGAATTAGCTGGTGTAACAACATTACAACGCTGAGCTGCTATTTCTTCTGATAGAATCATGCGTACTTGAAGACTTTTTAAAGCTTTGAAATCCTGTAATCAGTTCAGAGAATAATTAAATATTAAAAATATCACAAATTCTTATGATAATGAATTTTATAAAATAATATCAGTTTTAGAGCTAAATTGAAGGCGAAGAATATATTTCTTTAGCGAACACTTTTTTTTAAGCATTCTGACTCTTCACATCAAAAAAGGGATAAAGATTTCGAAATATTTACTTTTGTTGCTGCGGTAAATGATATATTCTCTGAGACTAAATCCATTCCAATACCTGTAGTATTCATTAATATCATTTATGATTCTTAAAAACTAAACCCAACTTTTATTTTTATCAAAAGAAAATGTATAACCAAACATGTTTTAAGAAAATATCTTATGACCTAATGAAAATTCTATACATGATACATAACTCCCAATTATTACAATATATGAAGTTGCTATTTTTTATTTGGAAATAAAGTGTTAGCAGTTTAAGCATACATATAGTCATTAAAAGATTTATCCATAAATAAAAGTTTTTTTTTTTTTTTTTTTTTTTTTGATTGGTTATTTTAATACTTTTGGCGTTTTTACAATATTTCTTTAATTTGTTTTTGCTGCAGAATAATATATACATCGCTGGTCAATTGCTAAGGGCGGATCACAAATTGCAATGCAGCATAACATTAAGCGAGGCATGAGGCCTAGTAGGATAAAATATAGTTGCACACTGTTCAGACATTAGAATAAAGAATATTTATTGTTCTGGACAGTACAAAAGCTGTGAAATATCTGAAAGAAAAAAACGTTCATTTGATGCTGACACGAAAAAATGAAACAATGTATTTAAAAGTCAGCAGGCACCTTGAAGAAAGGTATCAGTACGAGATATGTCCACCGTGGAGTGTGGTGCAACATTCCACACGTCGTATCATACTTTGCACAATATTATCCAGCAGCTGTTGCGGCAATTTATCCCATTCCTCTGTGAGTGCACGGATGAGGGTGCTCTTGTTGGTCGGAGGATAGTTTCGAACAGCAACTTGCCTCCCCAAAGCATCCTATACATTTTTAATGGGGTTTAGATCTGGAGAACGTGATGGCCATACGAGACGTTGAATACCCTCGCTGTCTAGACAATCCTGAACAGTGAATGTTCGATGACATGTTGCGTTGTCCTCCATAAAAACAAATTTATCACCCACAGCACCATGGAAAAGACGAACATAAGGAAGTAAAATTTCATTAATGTATCGTTGGCCCGTCATATTCCCATTCGCAGCCACAAGTGCGGCGATAGATCATGATGCCGGCCCACACCATATCACTGCATGTCGGATATCGGTCCCTTTCCTGGATATTTTCTGGACAATAGGCAATACCACTCTCGTGCCAGATTAGTTGGCATCTACAATCTAATGACAGACTGAACCTTTTCTCAACTGATAATAGTACGCATGCCCAGTCTTGTTCAGTACAATTACGATGCTCACGACACCATTGCAAACGGTCAGTACGGTACTATCTGGTCAATGGGACACACACAACATGTCTGCCGGGGTAGAGTCCTCCTCCCCTCAAACGTCCGGCAACAGTTTTTTGGGAAATCTGCTTTCCTGAGGCACCAAGAAACTGAATTGCCACCTGCTGAGTCGTGTGCACCAGTTTCTTTTTGCTGATAGGACGATATATCTGTCTTCTGCAGGCATCGTACTTCTAACACGACCTCCCTGTGTCGCCAACAATACATTCCAGTAGTTTTAAATGACTGCCACAGCCTTGAAACAACGCTGTGAGCGATGCTGAAATCCCTGGCAACATCTGTTATTTTTCAGCCTTCTTCGATCTTTCCAATAAACGGCCACGCATACAATCATCTAAGTGATGTCGGGAAGACATGCCAAAAATTTTTAAGTTTGTCTATTAAATCTTTTCTGTAAAACTTTGACTTGAAGCAACAACTGTCCACATGCGTCGAAACCGTCAAAGCTCTTATGAACACTATCACGTGATGAACAGACGTGGAAATAAATTTGCATGCGCATACTTTTTCGTACTATATCCTGCACTTATTCTAATTTTCCATATTTTGCTTTCTTTCATTTTGTAGTTGCTATGGATGATAGTGTTATCCGTTCTTAGCAATTGTCCAGCACAGTATATATATACATATACATCTACACACACACACACACACACACACACACACATATATATATATATATATATATATATATATATATATATATATATATATATATATATATATATATATATATATATATATATATATATATATATATATATATATATATATATATATATATATATTGAGGAATGCAGGTTTGACATATTTTCAGTGCATCATGTTTCTTTAAAATATTCAAAATTTCATGAAGATAAGTTCCTGTAACTTATTATTTTTGAAAACTTGGATTTTACATTTTATTATAAACTTCTGAATAATTATTAATGCAAATAGAGTTAAAATCTTTGCTCTCAAATGGCTTGCCAATTATTAATTGTTTTTCAAGCAATTGCATCTGTATCCTTTTAAAAATAGATGCGAAAAAAATTTTGCTAAGCATATTATAAGGCCCAAATTGCATTTTAAGAGAGCTGCTATTTATATTTTTGTACTTAACAACAATAAGTGTTGATAGGAAACCGCAGGCGCTTTCACAACGACAATTTGATATTTTTAATTCTAAATTCTAAAAAAGTCTTGCTATTTTTAATGTTATTTTTAACAGTTGAATTTATGGCAACAGTCAATTGAAAAATTTATTTCGTAAAAGAAACGGAATTGACTCGTGAATAATTTCATGCGATTTTTTTCATAACTTTCAACGTGGATAATCGAGGCAAGAATGTTTAACTGAACTTAATTTATGGATTGATTAGAACATTATTCTATAGCGCAGTAAAACGAATTCAATTGTACAAGACATTTGTTTCAGGACGAATTCTGTGGAAGTTGTTCAAAATTATGGCAGAAAATAACAATGCGGTGCATGAACTGATGAGTCAAAATCTTCATATGACATTTTATGAAATTGAAGCATCTTTGGACAATACTAGGACAAGCATCAATAAGACAGGAATATTTGACCATAAGAAAGATAAGTTTGCATTGGATTTCACCTAAACTTCAAACGTTCAAAATTGGAAAGAAAGTTCGAATCGATTGATGCATAAAAATGTAGGGAAAATAGGTTCAATTGGCATCAAAGCCTGAATATAACATTAAAATAGATGTCGAATCATTGATCTGGGCTTATCAGCGTGAAGCAAAACAGCAATCGACTGTATAGGTCTTTTAAGATATGTTTGACTTAGCTCGTTGAGTAAAATCAAACAAAAGCTGTTGACAAAACAATCCCTAGTTACCTGGTTTTTATTTTATTTATTTTTTACTAGTTACATGGCACGTATGATTTTAGATCAATGCAGGATGGTACTTGCGAGTCTATTTGTTTGCCTGAAATCCTTCGAAAAATAGTCGAAGAAGCTAAAACGAAGAAGTGAATTATTCTTCATTATGACAATGCGAGCTCTTCCACATTGACACAAACAGAATTTTTGACTGGCCAAGCCATCAAATTGATGATTCATGCACCATACAATCTTTGTTTGGTTCCCAATGATTTTTTTATTCCCATACATCAAATATAAATTACTTGGTCAACGATTTCCATCAGCCGATGAAGCAGTTAATGATTCAAAACACATGTTTTAGAAGCACCTTAATCATAAATAGAGTGGAAAAAGTATTTCGAAAATAAGCTCAAAAATATAATAAACTGATCTCCAGGGAAAATATTTTAAAAATGGAACACAATAAACCTAACTTTGATTAGAAAATTTTGATTTTTCATCATTAAGACATTCTTCAATATATGTTTTATTTGAATATATTATAGCACAATTTCCAGAAATACTTTAATATAGTTTATTAGAAACATTTTCCATGTTTAAATGTCTTCTTTATTGAGATATGATTTAAAAACTTCCTATTTAAATGAAATGAAATAAATACATAGCTCTAGAAAGATTGAAATTTTACAAATCATTCGGAAAATTCTCTCTCTTATTGTTTAATTTATTTATCTTTTCAATTTTAAATGATATAGCGAACAAAAAATATTTTTTAGTAAGCTTAAAATGATAGTTGGTCACTTTTGAAATATGAATATAAAAAGCCAACAAATTTATAAGCTAACGTTTGAGAAAAACTTATTTTTGAGCATATTTTAAATATTATACGGATTTAAAATATGTCCACAAATAAGCTTTTCCTTATCAATATCAATATAAAATATTGTTCTAAGGCGACAATAAGTGACAAATAATATACAGGATGTCTATTATTATTATTATTCTTGCATGAATCAATCCAAATTTAAGTATTCACTATTATTTTATTGTGTCTGGATATTAAAATGTAGCTCTAAAACGTGATCTGAAATATAAAAAATCTTTTTTTATTGCATGAGACAAACGTATCTATTTTATGGATGCATAAATAATTTTTAAGTTTTAAAAAAATGGTTGTAAATTTGTGGGACACAAATAATAAAAGCCAAAATATTATGAATATTAAAAAAACAATATCTGTCAAATATGGTTTAGTAATGTAAATAAACTAATCACATATGTATTTAAATCTGAAAACACATATATTATTATTTTTAAATAATTACTGAAAAATGCACTATATTTCAGGGTGACTCAATAGTTAACATTTTATCTGATAGATGTCAGCATTGAATAATAGTTAAAACAGTTCCTGAATTTTTTCAATTTTATGTTACATTGTAAAAAATTTTCCGACTAAATTCAATTCTAGTCATAAATTTCTAAAATTAAATTTCTTAATTTTGTTTATTACATCAAAAATAAATAATCTCAAATGAAAAAAAATTTAATATAGTATATTAATTCTGCTCAAATAACCAAACGTGTGCACACCGAAATCATAAAATTCTTAGAATAAAGGTATGGCAGAAACGAATGCAATTCTATAATATCAAATTTGGCTTTGCGATCCTGTTTGATAGATATTCTGAGTATTATTTTTTAACAAATTTAACAACTATTAAGTAGTTGTATAATCAATATTAATAAATTTGTCCTATAAATTAAAATTAACATGTGTAAGTGTTAATTCATGTTATAAAAATTAACTTTTATATTTATAACAAATGATGTTTATATAATTGTAACTTATCTCTGTCTACTGTTTACAGTTCTGGATTAAGTTTATTTATAAAAATTATCAATAACGACTTTAAATATTCTCTTATTAATTTGACTCTGAAATATCTTTTCACATATTTTATCTTAGACTATACCTTTTTTTACACAAATAAGCAACTTCGAGAGAGAAAATATAGCCTCCAGAAAGTTTACGATACTAAACAAATTGTGTGTATCAGAAATATTTGAACTTATAATCTTTGAAGTTTTATAATTTTAATTTACTGCCTCTAGATGGCAGTACCTGTTAGTGTTTGTAAATAATTATTGCGTGTGTTGCGTGGGTGTTTCTAGCTCTTTATTTTGAAATTCGTGTGTCTAAGCTAGAAACAACTGAATATCACTTTTAAAATTATATTTATTTGTGCATATTTTTTGATGAGTGAGAGGAAAATTATAGAATTTCAACACACAATCATGAATATAAATATATTTTTCTTTAAAAATTTCCCTAATACTAATCAATCATGTCCACTTGAACTTCTGAATAGATTGGGTTTTAAGGTGCAAGGTCTAAAATAACAAATTGCATATTGAAGTCCAGGGATAAAGTTTTATATGTTGATACGTTAATAATTTTAAAAATTCTTAAGGATTATTACAGTTGTTCAAAATTTACTTTCAATTTGCTATCAATTATATAGTAATATATTAAAATGCGTGAAGCATTTCTTTCCTTTGGGATTAAAACAAGCTTATTTTTTTGTCAAAAGGTTTTAATATGACGGAAAAAAGTTAGTTTTCTTTTTTCACTTTGAATTAAAATCATTCACGTATGTAATTAAACCCTCATAAAGTGATAATTTCATCACTCTATAGTGCAATTAAATTAGGAAAATCCTTGCCTTCTAGAAAATTTTTCAATAATTTATTTTAACTTGAAAACTAACTTAAGAAAATTGTCGCAGCTAAGTCAGTGTATTGTAATATAAAATGGCAACTTATGCTCAAGTTCTTCGGGGAATCATCTAAATTGGCATTGATTGAGCGCATGTGATTTGAATAGTTGACACAATTTGCTATACTTCTTTTTACTTATCTAAGTGCTTACGGCACAAAGTTTGTTGATGAAGGATGCACTCTAAGACTATGGATTTTCAAGCATCATCATTTTCAGTGGCCTATGATGCAAAAGTTATAATTTTTTCCCCATCATTGCTAATATCTCTCTATAACTTTTTCGATATATTGTTTTTTTAATAGCTTTTTCAACTACTTTAAAAACATCTTTCCAAGTATCATGAATATTGCAAACATTTTATAAGTTTTTCATATACTTCATACTATTTCATCAAATTCGATTAAAAAGGAATATTTGACCAGTACCGAAAGTATTTATTGACTCTTTCAGAACCTAGTAGAACTGCTCTAAGCTTTGAGAAAATTATATTACCATTTTTTTCTTAACAATAATTTTTGGAACAAATTAATTTAGGAAAAAAATATTGCCTCTTCAATATATCATATAAAGTAATTTTCAGTACCCTCCACTTGAAGTACGGCACTGTTTTTTCGAGACCAAATACATTGAATAGTTATTTGTACTTTAGTTTTGTGTATAAATCAATCCACTTCTTATTTATCTTACCATTTAATATTCACTCCTAATCATAAATTTTCTCTGATGTTCAATTGTGACAAAGTTTAAACTGAATTACTTTAAAAATGTTAAATTATATGATTTTGAATCAGAACAGATTCTGAACGATGTTCTGTCTTCGATGTTTCTTTTGAGGATTGATTTAAATTTTAAAACTTCATTATTTTTCTATTCTGCTTTTGTAATTTATTTTACTTTTTTCCATTTTTTGCTTTCAAAAATCAGCAATCGATAACTGATGAAACAGCTACTAAGCATTGGTCAAGATTTTTTATTCCAAGGGAGAAAATTGATTTATGTGAATACATACAATTTTAAATTTACTCTGCAGATTCTCAAAGAAATATGCCATAAATGTTTTTTAAAAAGAAGATAACAATTTAGAACAGTTACAAAAGTTTTTTATAGTTTTTGTTTTACTTTTTCAAAGTAGTGAATTTAATGTATCATACCATCAGCAAATTTGAAATGAATCAGTATTTTTGGCATTTATTTTGTTATTTCGTAAAATATACGTAATAATGCATTTTTAAATATTACATGCAATTGTATGTATAACTCATTTGTAATTGGGAAAATATTTTGGTAATAGTAGAACATTTGCAATTATGCCTATAAAGGGAGCAAGAAAGTGCTGCCCTTACATTTATTGCGTCACAATTATAGAACATAAAATGTAGCAAAAAATATATAAGTTCTGGATCCAAAATTAAGAAATTTTTTTCTGGAAACTTCGCTTTACTTGCTACTAAAATATACTAAAGCTTATTTTACATTTAGTAATTTATTAATCATTCAAGCTATTATTTATGAAAACAATTTATGTTTGACGAATTTAATACTCAGTCCCGCCATCTAGTAAGCGGAGGAATAGTTATTTCACCATTTATGTTTTCAAAATTTATCATGAAGACAAAAAAAAGAGAAAATACGGTGAGGGAATTATATAATTGTAGTTCTCTTTACACGATTTTTAAAAATTTCGAACTAGTTCGGTATCCCCATATATTGGCGAATGCGGCGATTTTTTTTTTTTTTTTTTTTGTCACCAAGCTAAGCGAGCATTTATTAACACTGGAAATTTCCCGAAGTTCGTTCGAAAAATAAGCATTTTAGAAAATTTAAAAAGGGAAATAAATATAAATGATGAACTTACTTGATATGAAGTTCAGCTGATATGCCGATTGGTATGTTTATTTGGACATTTTGTTCGTTGTCACCAGTGTCACATTTCATTAAAAAATAAAAAAAAAAGCATGCAAAAACTATTTTTTCAAATATATACATTTTTAAAAATTAAAAAAAAAAAAAAAAAAAAAAACATGAAAAAAGTAGCTTTTGAGAAGGAATACTCTTCAATTATGTGTTCCGTTTTGAATCCCCTTAAAATTTCGTAAGTAATATATAAAATTTCAAACACTTTTAATTTAGAATTTTAAAACCAAGAACCATGCCTAATAGATTTTTCAGTGTTGCATTGCTTTCCATCAATACTTTTCTTACAAACAAAAGAAAAACCATCGGAATAGACTTTCTTTGGGATAATCTTTATTTTTGATCCACAATTCGCGTACTTTAATAAGCCTATTTCCGTTTGAAAATTAATTAATAATTGCGGATCTTAAGCCAATTGAATTAAAAAAATTCTATTTACAATTCCGGGTTTTCCAACTGTTGGCCTTAAAAAATTAAAATACCTATCATTGGTTTCTTTAATTTTAGCTAAAATAATCTGTTGAAATTTCTCAACAACACTATGAGCATGAGACATTATGCAAATATAACAATAAATTAACAAAAATGTATAAGATAATAATAAATTAATAAGGTAATAAATATATATAATAAATAAACCAAATAAAACGAAATAATGTAAAAGAAATTGTAAAAAAGAAAATTTTACGATGATTGGACGCTGGCGACAACGAAACAGAACTGAGGGGAAATCCCCTAATTGCACCAACAACAAACAAAAGACAAATGGCTTCCAATTCCAATAGAAACGTGGAACAAAGAATGTTCTAGAACAAAGAAAGTCGAAGTAAAATTTAAATAATTGTAAAATTTATGTAAATGAATAGCGGCAACAAAAAAAGAAAAAAAAAAGAATAGTAACTAAAATTGAATGTGGCAACACTACAATGAAAACAAAAGCTGAAATCGGCAACACTACAATGTAAACAAAGGGCGCCAGATTTGGCGAGAAATCATAGATGGGGATACTGAACTTATACCAAAATTTCCTAGGACATTATTAATTTCTTCTCTAAATACGTCTCTTAATAACAGAAACCGATATTACTTTGAATAATTTTGTGGAAGCGTAAGGCCTCCAACTATATATATATATAATATATATATATATATATATATATATATATATAGTTGGAGGCCTTACGCTTAATACTAATAATTTAATATTAATATATTTATTTAAAATGGAGATCATTCAATACCAATATTTACAGCAAGAGCTTTTATTCTTAGCAAAATGCATAATTCAGAATAACAAAGAAATTCATTCAGAATAATTGAATGTAATAAAATGAAAATTTGATTATATATTAAAAAATTTGGAAATAACGATTGGAGTAAAAATTAGTTCCTTCTAAAAAAGGGGGGGAGAGAAAGGGCATTTCGAGTTTATTTGTGTAAAGTTTCAATGAAATAAACGATACCCAGATAAACTGTTTCAGATGCTTTCGAACAAATAAATAAGAAATCTAATAAATAAATAAATACAAATTAAAAGAAAAAGTAGAAAACGAAAGATTAATGAAGGATTCATCGCTACAAATAATTTACTGAATGGGGTTGAGTAAAAACTTGTTTCCAAAAAAATATGAAATATCGTAACCAAACATATAATTAATGATGCACTGTAATAAATAATATTTAAAATTGAAAAAGTTACTTTCTAAGAAATGATATAGCAAATAGCTATGTGTAATAAAAATTATACAAAATGAAACGAATAATAAGTTTGTTGTCAAATAATTGAAATATTTATTTTGTTAGATTGCATTCTAGTTGAAAGTGGAAATTGGTTAATATTGCCATAACATTAAAAGGTAAGGTAACGTGAATATTTCATTATAATAATTCCACTGGCTGCAATGGTGTAAAAAATACTAAGTAATTAAAATAAAAATGAAAAAAATAGCAGTGAAAAAATCAATTAAGAAACAACTAACTTTAAAAATAAAACTTAATGATATAAGACATCGATAACTATTGGAGTTAATAAAATACTGAAATTCAATATATAAACTGTCTTTAAAAATTTCTTAGAATAAAAATTTCACTAAAATTCCTGGCTCAAAAAGTCAATTAGTGAATGTAGATATTTAATAATTAATGAGTAAAATGAATTAAATCAGCTATTATAAATAAAAATAGAGTCATTAATTTAAGTTTCATATAATTTATAAAATGCCAATTTAAAAACTAATAGCAATCAAATTATTAATTTAATCTGATCTTACCTGAATGGTGTTAATAAAATTATTAAAATAGGAATCGGGCCGAAAATGTCTTGATGATTTGACCAATAAAGATATCATTAAAATTTCGTTTAAAATTATTTTGTTAATTTTTTATATGTTTCGGTATAATTCAGTTAACACAAATTATTGGTTGAAGTTAATGTCCAAAGCCGGTCAACATAACTAATCAATTTCAATGGAAAGATATTTGACTGAAATAAAATGAATTTAGATATATGTTGCAAGTAAATATAAATTACAAACATTTGAACTGAGATAAAGCTATACCATTGATTTGTTTGTATACTTGATTATTAAATTTAGTAATGATATCTTAATTAAATGCATGCATTTATTTTTGTTATTTTATCGCTGCAGTCAAATATGTTATGAAGATCGATAATTTAATTAATAATTTCGTTAAGTGGAAATGTGAAAAAAAAATCTTAAAATCAACGACATCAAATTTATATTGCTAATTATTTTTAAGTACCCAAAATATTTCATGCTTTATACTAATTTTCATTTATTTTAAAATATTTTTAGTAAATTTTCAAATCTAAAATTTAATTTCTTTCTTGATAAATTTAATCGATTGAAAATAAATTTTATTTTGTTGAATTTTTATGAATATTAGATAAGATGTATGAGAAAAAGGTAATTAATATTGTAAATGAGTTTCATTTTTAATTATTTTAGAATCTTTAAAATATTTTAATTTAACAAATGTAAAAAAATTAAAGTCTTTAGAATATAAGCTCGATTTCGATAAAATTTTCAAATAAAAGCGAAATTATATGTGAGTTTTATTGGTGGTAGTGAATATAAGGATTTTATTTCCTTTTTTAACAGTAAGGCTAAAAGGATTCAAAATTCAAATAGCATCGGTGCTCTAAAAGTAAACATAAAGCTATGAAAACTTTTGAAAATTGAAACAAAGATTTAAAAGTTGGTAAAAGGGGTTATTTAAGTTTAGAATTAAAATTCGTGAAATCGTCTGTTCTTATAATTTATTCTTGTAAAAATTTAAAACTAAAATATTCACCCTTTTGTTTCCAGTTGATATAAAAAATACTAGAATTTGATTTTTGAATTTCCATTAATTGTTCCACTATTGAGGTACGAATATTTGATTTTTCTGTCTAGTGCAGGAATGAAAAAGTAAATTATTTAAAATTTGCTTTCCCATTTTTTAAATTAAGTCATTTCAATTTTAGAAATCAAAACTTTCCCAGATTAATATTATCATTTGCTATCAGCATCACGTCAAGCTATCAAGGATCCAAATTCTGATTTAAAGAAAAAATAAATAAAACTCATCTTGTTAGAAGTTGAACTATTTGCTGAAAACAATGAGTCCATTCACCGTAGTTGTAAGCAGAATTCTTGAGCAAGGGGTTGAAGGTCAGTTGACCCCTATGTGAGAACATCTGTGTTTGGTGACATTACTAGAAATAAGATGAATTGTAGATACGCGTACGTGGTTTTCTGACGAATTCATGTTGATAAACGAAGAGCGAAGTGTGGGTCACAATCTTTGCCTTGGACTATGAAGGCAAAGTTTTATTTATTTGAAGAAAGATTCCGAGAAATGTACTGAACTTTAGAAACGTGTCTTCAACATAGAGATTTTTCTTATTTTAAATTCCTCGGTTAATTTCCGAAAATGTGTTATGGAGTAGTTGTTAGTTTTTTAGTTATTTTTCTTTTTCAAATAAATTATAAAAATGTACCCATGTGTACGTATAATAGAAAATTTCCACACATGTGATTTTTTTTTTTTTTTTTTGCTACTAAAATTCAATAAATTCGTTGAAAAAAATTGTATTCAAACTAAGTGCATAAGGTCCAATTGTGAAATATTTTAACTATTTTTATTTTTTTATTTTCAGATTACTCTGCACAGACAATTTTTAGATTACGTTGTATTAACATTTTGAATAAATATTTATAAAGCGAAAAAGCTAAAACTTAACATTTCATTATTTATAATATGAAATAAATGAAATTAATTTGAAATATATGTATATATATATATATATATATATATATATATATATATATATATATATGTATATATATTTTTTTTTTCTCTCTCAGTCTGAATATAATATTCCAAATTTCAGTATACTGTATACACTTTAAATTCCATTTGAATTTAATATTATTAAATTGTGATACAAATGAGATTTTTTTTTTCAGAATTTTCTTAAAAATGTTCTTTGGCATTTCTTCTAAAAAATATTCAAAGCTTAAAATAAATAAAATTTTCTTAAAAGCAAAACTTCTTAGTGTAGATACCTTTTTGCCATAACAACAAATTTAGAAAGTTTAAATTTTTTTTTCTCCAAAAGTTCATTAAATACTTTCCTTTTAAAATGTTATTATACTGAAGCAGATATATATTCCTGGTTCATTGAAACTTTATTTTAGTGTTTTGTTTTCTTTGTTTATATATATATATATATATATATATATATATATATATATAGATATATATATATATATATATATATATATATATATATATATATATATATATATATATATATATCCTTGTTTTTGATGAACCATGGTGAGTTTTCTGAGGAACAACTCATTTTTAATTTTAAGCCATGTTTTACACGACTTTAGAAGTTGTGGTAAATACAAGGCAAGCATCATTAGAAAGAATTGGTCTTTAATGTTGTAGTATTAAATCAGGGTGAGAAAGCAGTTTGTAAAGTTTTTAGTTTGTTGTAACTTGATGGAGTTTAACTATTCCTCCCCGATAGGCTTCCTAAATGTGTAAAGTTTCCGAGTAGTTTAATAAAATCCTACTAGTATACTTGTAGCAATTTAATTTGTCGTTACACATTAAACCAAAATATGATATTATTTTGGCTATAGCTACTGCATCTTTGAACACGGTGTGATACTTGAGCTCTTGATGTTTCTTTTGATTCCTTAACGACTTATTCTGACTTAAAGCCAAATATTCATAATCAATCTAAGTTGTTAAAAATGTAGTTGTTAGACTAAATGACTCTATTAATTTCCAGACAATGAAGTACTATCCAAAATATGGAACATTTTAATAAAATGATAGGAAATGAAAATTTCAATTAATATCTTACTCTTCCTTAAAATAAACAATAGAAATGAGAAATATAGAATACCTGTAATATTATTTATGTTCATTATTAGTTAAGTAACATTAATTATTGACATAGTTAAGTTTTCAGAACCGATTATATATATATTTATATATATATATATATATATATATATATATATATATTTATATATATATATATATATATATATATACATACATAAAGGGGAATTTAAATTTAAAAACTTTGAATTGTTGAGATATTGCGATTGTCATCAAAACAGAATTCTAATGTACATTAACTAATCTGATAAATATTTTTTCATAAATTATATATATGACACATTTATAAAATCTTAAAATAAATATATATATAAAATCTTGTAGTAACTTGTTTCAATAAAAAAATGTAATAAATATAAAATTGGTAAAACTTTCGCTAAAGTTTTGTTTGTGAATTATGATCCTACATGTGAAAAAGTCACATTAATTTTATGAAATATTATAAATATGTTTAGATTGATTTAATACTTTTGGGAAATATCGGCATTAAATATAGAGTAGTATAGCACTGTAGAACTTATAGCTACCTAGTCGCTTAGAATTTTTATCCCTAAACATTTGATTAAATGATTTGGGTAATTTAATTTCGCGCACTATAATTTTTTTCTCATATTTCCTGCTGATAATAAGGCAGCATGTACTTTTGATATTTCTAAGTCTCTATATTGTGACCTGAATACTAAGTAGCAAAGTGCTTGCAAATTTCAGTGGGATATATTTCTATGTCGTAAAGAAGAAAGCCCAAAAAAAACTCAAGCATCTACGTGACAGATGTAAATACAGACACATATTAAAAAGAAAATTTGCAATAATTACAACAGGGGCAAGGATTGTACTTATGATCTTCCATTCCAAGGAGCGCAGTACTGTTACTAGATTATGGTGAGCTTATGTGCAATATTTTATTTATTAAGTTAAATCGTAAGTTTAATTCTTCTTTTTGATTTAACGCACTTAAAATAAATTTAACAAATAGTGACTTTCTTTTTTTATCTCATTTAACATGTTTCGTACAAATGAAATTATAAATGCATGTTTTAATATTCTTCTTTTTCAATGACGTAACAACCTATTACAGGTCTTAGCTGCTTCTAGAGCACACCTTTTTCAGCCCAGTCTGTCCAGAACGACACTTTGCCAATTCCTAACATTCAGTATCTTGAGGTCATTTTCAGTGTAAACGAGCCATATTGTTGGTGGTGTTTTATAATATTACATTTATTGTATTCTCATTAACTATAGTCACATTAACTATAAAATACTTTACAATTACATACTTTATACACTACTCGCCATTAAAAATGCTACACCAGGAAGAAATGTAGATAACAAAATGATATTTATTGGACAAATATATTATACTAGAAATAACAAGTAATTAAATTTTTAAAAAATTTGGCTGAATATATAGATCCTAAGAAATCAGTACCCAGAACAACCACCTCTGGCAGTAATAACATCAGTTATACGCCTAGGCATTGAGTCAAACAGAGATTGGATTGCATGTACAGGTACAGATGCCCATGCAGCTTCAACACGATGCCACAGTTCATCAACCGTAGTGACTGGCGTTTGGTGACGAGACAGTCGCTCGGCAACCATTGATCAAGCGTTTTCTGTTGGTGAAAGATCTGGAGAACGTGCTGACCAGGGCAACAGCCGAACATGTTCCGCATCAAGGAAGGTCCGTAGAATACCGGCAACATGCGGTCGGGCATTATCCTGCTGAAACGTAGGGTTTCACAAGGCTCGAATAAATGGTAGAGCCACGGGTACTAACACACCAGAAATGTAACGTGCACTGTTCAAAGCACCGTCAATGCGAACAAGAGGTGACCGAGACGTGTATCCAATGGCACCCCATACCATCACGCCAGGTGATGGGCCAGTATGACGAGGACGAATGCACGCTGCCAGTGTGCGTTCACCACGATGCCGCCAAACACGGATGCGACCATCATGATGCTGTACACAGAACCTGGATTCATCTGAAAAGATGACGTCTCGCCATTCGTGCGCCCAGGTTCGTCGTTGATCACACCATTGAAGGTGCTCTTGTCTATGACGCAGCGTCAAGGGAAGCCGCAGCCATGGTCTCCAAGCTGAGAGTCCATGCTGCTGCAAACGTCGTCGAACTGTTCGTGCAGACACTTGTTGTCTTCCAAACGACCCCGTTTCTTGACTCACGGCTCGTGACGTGTATGCACGATCCATTACGGTCATGCGGATAATATGCCTGTCTTCTCGGCTGCTAGTGATAGGTGGCCGTTGAGATCCCGCATGGCATTCCGTATTACCGTCCTGAACCCATCGATTCCATATTCTGCTAACAGTCATTGGATCTCGAACGACGCGAGCAGCAATACTGCGATAAAATTAACCGCAATGCCGGTACGCTACAATTCGACCTTTATCAAAGTCAGAAACGTGCTGGTACGCATTTCTCCTTCTTACACGAGGCATCACAACAACTTTTCACCAGGCAACAACGTTCAAATGCAATTTGTGTATGAGGAACCGGCTGAACAATTTCCTCATTTAAACACAATGTAGGTGTCGCTACTGGCGTCTGCTTTGTCTGAATGCGCTGAAAAGCTAATCATTTGCATATCACAGCACCTTCTTCCTTTCGTATAAATTTCACGTCTGTAGCATGTCGCCTTCTTGGTGTAGCAATTTTAATGGCCAGTAGTGAATTTATTAATTATAAAAACTTTGCTATTATAAAGTCGTAAAATGTTTTACCTCATTACTTCGGTTCAAAAGTTCATGACTGATTCTAGAAATAAATATTATCTACAGTTATATATATCTACAGTATAAATATTATCTACAGTTTCTAAAATAATCCTAATGAAATAGACATATATTCTTTTACAAAATAATATTTTCTTCATTTAATTGCGAAATAGTTGTTTTTCATAACACAGCAATTCTCTTTAAAGTAGTTTGTAAAAATGTAAGCGTGTAAAATTTTCCTTCTTCGATGTTTAATCTCTGCAGAGTTACGAATATATTTTGGTGTTTCAATAATTTTATAGTTAATTTTCTTAGTTTAAATTTATAACATTTCCAATAATATTCCTTTTTTATATAATTCGAGTTTTCTTCTAATATATATAACTTTGATTAAAGTAATATAATTTTAAATTAAATAAAATACTTTACTAGAATTATTACTTCAGATTAGTATAACATTGGATATTTTCTCATATCATATGCTTATATAACACGTTATCAATTACTTATAAAGCAGAGAAATACTATTTCCTTCAGATTTGATGTGAAATAGATTTATAACAACCAGCTTATATTAGTATAATGCAAATATAAATGTTATCGAAAAAATTGGGTAAGAATTGCATTATACTTATATTTTATTACTATGTATTATAACATAATATTATTATTAAGGGTCTAATTTTATCATGGCAAGCATCGTTAGCTGGTACTTTTTTTATGTGTGTCTCAGTTTAAAAGCAAAAATATCAATTTATTGCTTCAAGGTAAGAGAAATTAATCACTACTTATTTTATTAAAATCTTTCTGAATTACTGTATTTTATTAATATGTGTAATTTTTTAACGGTGACATTAGTAACTGGCGAACAAAGCTTTAGCAAACAAACAATATGCAATATCTTTCTCATGTATTGCAAAATATTGAAGTTATAGTAAGAAACTCAATTATATATGAATTAACGATATAGCCAACTATCTATTATAATTCAGGATATCCGAACAAGTATGCATTCTGCTGGGAAATATCATCACAAAGGGAAATTTCATTGGCCGATAAGCACCTCCCCCTCTAATTGGAAATAATACGTAGTGTCCACCCTATTGTTATTGGTGAGGGCAAGCAGAAACGTTGGAAAATATCCATTGTTGCATAAAGTGATCGATATTCAACTGTGTCCTGGGTTCTTCACCCACGATTTCTATAGTTTTGAATTTTGACCAACCATATTACAGATCAAAAGCATCTACAGTGGCGTACTGATATTGATGCCATGTGACTGGAGTAAATATCGAATATCTTTTAATCTTTGTGGTAATAGGAGAAACATTTTTTTACAATATACAATAACATTTTAAAAATTCTTATCGTCAATAGATAGAAATAAATAAAATGGTAGATTTTCTTCAAAAATTTCTGAAGAATATTTAAAATTTTATTTCTGTTTTCAAATATTTCATTATCCTTTTTAGAACTTCAAGCATTACTATTTTAGAAACTTTATCGATTTCACAATCGTATTGAACTATTCAATAGAATTTCTCATTTGAAGGCCTTACTTTATTTTTGTAGATTTAATTGCATTGTGCTATTTTTTTTTGCATTTACTATTTCATCGACTTATTACTGAACATTCATCTGATTTTCAGTTAAAAATCCACTAATTTGTCAATTTTTGAAATTTTATTAAAATATAAATTTTTTAATAAAATTTTACTATAAGTACCATTTTATTAATAGTCACTAAAGTAGAGCATTTTAAAGAGAAAGCGCATTATTTATTCTGTCAATAAAAATTCATTATTTTAATTTTTTCGAATATTTGGCTAAAAAAAGTTTAAACAAAAACCAGTGAAATACAAAATTTGCATTCAGAGCTTCTAAATATGTGACAAGAAGAATAATTCAATGATTAAACTTAACAAATAAAATCCAATCAGTTTTGTATGCAATAAACTGCCTTTTGGAATTAAATATTTTCAGTTTAGCAAAAAACTTTGTTCATATAATTCAGTTTAGTAAAAATTTTCCTTCCCTGTTAGTAAGTTCAGGCTATTATTTAGGGAATAAAATGATAGAAGAAACTGCAAAATAAAGGAATTTCCGAATGTTTTCGAATTCCAGTTAATTTTGTGAATTGTAATTTCTAATATTCTTTTTTTATCCACCATTAAATAGAAAATATAACACTCTTAAAAATTTGTTTTGTCCATCTTTTTTGTAATTTTTAATCATGTTCCTAAGCATAGATGGCAATTTTATAATAAAAGAAAATAGGATAATTCCAAACGAATGCTTTAGACATAGTTTATAACATTAATTTTGTATTGAAATTACCTTTTTTTTCACAAATTTAATTGCAATGTCAGTTCTTTTTAGTTGTTTTACTTTTAATAAAAAAAACTGAGTAGTTTTTAATACCTAATTGCATTTAATAAGGATATGTGTTTTGAACTGGAAAATACCATTAATATTACAATAGATGCATCACTTTTCAGGTCTCCGACTTTTAATCCAAACTCAAAATCCCTTATCATAAAAAATATTTTAGTTATTTATATTATATAACTATTTGTTATAAAAGTAAAATATCGAAATAATATTGTTAAAATACTAAACCTCAAGTTCCTAATCACAGGACTATATCGTATTGTAGTAACTAAGTTCGGGGCAAAGGAAGGACAAACTCTCTCTCTTTATATATATATATATATATATATATATATATATATATATATATATATATATATATATATATATATATATATATATATATATATATATATATATATATATATATATATATATATATATATATATATATATATATATGTATATATATATATATATATATATTGCTAAATGGGGTATATATATATACCCCATTTAGCAATTCAACTAAAACTAACTTAAAAATAATCTTTGAAAGCAAAACATTCTATACAATAAAAATAATTTTTATAATCTAACATATTATTTGATTATACCTTACATTGGTTTCATAATCAATGAAAACCAGGATTTTGATTATGATAAATGTTTTCGTATAAATTTTACACACTAGAATCAAATTTTTTAAAAATATGAAAAATCAAAATATTGTATTTATGAGAGAGTTTATAATTTTTATTTAAAATTATTAGATTGTTATAATACTACTTCACACTCTCCAATCTTACCGAGATTATAACAAATATGAAATAAAGCAAAAATAAAAAAAAAATTGCAGAGTTCTTGTTTTTCCCAGCGAGATATTGGTTAAATTAACAGAAAATAACTATCACGTTTATTTTTGTATCAGATGATTATTACAGTATTATATTCCGAAATAGTTAATATTCATATTCTTCGATAATTTTGTTTAGTTAGATCAATTTAAGAAAAACAATTGATCAAAGAAATTTGATGATTTGATTTCGTTTAAAATATTAATTTAATAATATAATTAACTGAGCAAATATTTTTCTGGTAATCCTCTATACTTATTTTTTAATTGATATATATATATATATATAAAGCAATTTTTAAAGCTTTATAATAACTAATTAATATATAATTAATTTTTTTTAAATTTTTATTACATGATTTTAAAAATAAAAAACTTTAAAAAAAATTCTAAATGAAACTGTTAATTTTAAAAATCTGATAAAATAAAGAAATAGTAAAAAGAGCAATTTCAGACTATATTAATTACTCATTAATTACAATAAACGGTTATGAAGAAGATTGGAGTCAGTTGTTTTAACACATCGAAAGAATAATTGTCATAATGTGTTGGAAACGTATCACACATGTTTGCATTATCAATATAAGTAATTATTTAAAATTCCCAATTAAAATAATGATTTAAAGTTTAGGAATTTACAAAACAAAAGGATGTTCCCGAGCTTTATTGTTTTGGTTCTAACTCAAATGCCCGTTGTACAAGTAGTATATTTAGAAACATATAATGTCATAAAAAAAACTCAAACTCTGACATCTTCCTACATATTTGATTATCAATATGCTTAAAGGTCAAGTATGAAATAGAAAGGTTTCCACTCGTACCTTAACTGATTGTTGTAAAATGCTTTTTAAAAAATAACATAACCAACGATAGTACTTATTGTCCCAAAATGTTCTTGAAGTTTTTGATTATTTATTTCTTGAAAATGAATTTGATTAATATCTCAGTTCAAACTACGATAAATGCATTGTTAATAGAAAAAGAACCAATTCAACACTGATTCGTTATAATATAGACATGTCCCAAATTTACTTATCTAGTAATATAGCAATGTCGCAAGTTTACTAATCGCAAATTTATTAGATAAATTAGTAACAGATAGTATGTTGCTATCTGTTACTAATTTATCTAATAACAGATAGTAACATACGTGATGGTAATTGATTATCAGTAGTGGTATGGATGTAATGAATAATGACTTTAAGCGAGAACAACTGTAAATGGGATTTATTTAAATAGTTGTATCAAGTACGTAATCTGTACTGAAAATATGGCTTATCTCTGGATAGTAGAAGAGAAATATGATGGTTTAATTCTTCCCTTCATTAAATCTAGCTTTCATATTTTTTATATTAAAGCTGATAAGCTACACTGCTATATGAGAAGATTTTCCCTTTTTTACTGATTCTGAATCGTCAACAGTGTTGCAAGAACCTTCTGAGTGTCATGTCTGCCAACCCATAACTTAACATCACATATTAGACAATCTAACAGATAAAAGAGAAAACTTTTTCAAATTTAATGATCCTTGTTCGAGTGCTCTAAAGGAATAAACCCTGAAAATTCCCAAGCACCCACACTAGTAAATGAAGTGGTAGGAAATCTAGAAACAATATCTATGTCCTATTATTCATTTGAAGAGGAAAATCTCCACGCTGTAGAGCGCCATCCTATTTCTAGACCATGATAAGCCCAAAAGTCAATAGTTAGTAATTTTAGTAACTTTCAAAGTTGCATGTTGTATGTAAAGTTCACAACATTCTATTTTTCCTTGAAAAATATTCCTTAACTGTTTTGGGTTCACATCTAGTCTTAATGACAAGATATGTAGAATTTCTTTAAGAAAATATCATCTTCATCATTCATGGCGCACCAGCCCAGGATAGGGGAAAAACCTTCTGAACAAGTTTCTTCCAGCCACCTCTACTGGCAGTTAAACTCTTCGATTTCTTGTCCCAAAGGCCCAACAGTTTTCCTCTATTGTATCCACCCATCTCAGCTATGATCTTCTTTTTCCTGTTGTGCTGATGGAATTTGCTAAGGTAATTTTTAAGAATGTATATCAGAGACTTAAAAATTCTTCAGAATTTTGATCAACCAATCTTATTTTTCCATAAAATTTCGTTGTGATATCATCTGTCTAACTGTTAAGTTTACAGAAAAGAAATTTCCCATTTAAATGAAATTTTATATAATTTACTTATCAATTTAAGCATTTATAATTAATTCGTATGAATATTTCTGTTTTTGCTATCTTGTCCTATTTGATTGACAGTGAAGTCCAGAAATCCTTGTGGGTCCGTTTCAGGAGGTTCAATGCCGAGATCAAAAGTTGAAATTGACTTTTGCCTCAAATATGCAAACTATTTAGCTGAGTAAGCTGGTGGTTATTCATAATTTATGAAGAAAGGATCAAACAGAAGTATCTCAAAAGCATCATTTCACTTGGAGGATACTGCT
The DNA here is from genome assembly GCA_030067965.1 of Latrodectus elegans. NCBI lineage: Eukaryota > Metazoa > Arthropoda > Arachnida > Araneae > Theridiidae > Latrodectus > Latrodectus elegans. The sequence goes on from CM057814.1 coordinate 70,282,427, forward strand.
TAAAATGAAAATTTTTTATAGGCATTCTTTACGTTTGTAGACACCATTAGATACCATTGCCACTATTAGATACCATTGATCATCACAAATCGATCTTAAATATAACGATATCTCCAATGGCCTTGCTAAGGATGGATCATCGCATCCTCTTGGTTCTGCAGATCCGCTGACTTTCCAAGAAATTCTCTCTAGGACAATACTCTGGCAAACTCATCTTGGAAAATTCCGCCGTCTCATCCTTGGTACTGTGGCTCTGATCCTGGGGGATCTTTGAGTTTCGACGGTGAAAGACGTGATCAGACTGCCTTGTCCAGATTCAGATCCGGCCATCTTCGGACTCTACTGTTCTCCCAGGGCAAACAAGTCTTTTCCACCACACTTTGTGCAATACTAACGAAGTCAGTCCCGAACACCTACTGAACTGCGTTGGCTTTTCATATCGTGAACTTTTCTACAGTCCTGGAGCTGTCCTCAATTCTTTGAAGGTGAAGAGGATGTCATGGACCTGGTCTGATTCAGACAAGTCTGATTCAGAAAAGAAAGAAGAAGAAGATACATTGATAAAGGTATAAAACGCTTATTTATTTTCCATCAGAATATATATACAAGATTTAGTTTAAATATTAGATAAAAAAATATAAGCAAACAGCTTTAATGTTGCGATTTTTTTTTTCAGAAATAAAATTATCAAATTGCAATATATAAGCATACAAAGTTAGAAAAAAATAAATCGTTTTTCACTTCACGATTTTTTGTTACTAAATATTTCCTCATCAATTTATTAAGCACATATTATTTTTGATAAATTGTTTTAATGTAAATACATTTTTGTTTAACTTCCATGCATGAAAAAATTAACTACCAATCATTTACAATGTTTGAACAGTTAATATTTGAGAAACATGCGAATTTGAACAACGTACTTGGCTGATAAATCAATATTTGTTCTGGGTATGATTAGACCAAGAGCATTGAGACGGGGGTACCTTATCAATGGCCAGAGTTGAGTCTTTTGGATGACTGCACTTTTAAGTGATTTATGACTTGAAATATCCTCTCTTCGCCTTGTGGGCGGAAATTCCAAAGGTCCCCCGTTTGTGGAGTATCCGTCTCATTGAGGGAAATTTTCAGGGAAGTAAACCCCTTTTCCTGGGAACGGAAGTCCTACTTTAAGTAACAAACAGGAGGTTGTTTGCGTGCTTACGATGCAAAAGTTGGAGGATGCAATCAAAAAGAATGAGTAAGAATAAGTTTGACTCACCCATGATGTTCTTTTTTAGAGATTTACAAAGTCGTTTTCAACTGAAAAATATGCATTTACAGAATTTATTGAAATATATATATATATATATATATATATATATATATATATATATATATATATATATATATATATATATATATATATATATATATATATATATATATATATATATATATATATATATATATATATATATATATATATATATATATATATATATAATAAAATTAAATGGCATCGTAATGAAGAAATTAAACAATACACATTAATCCTATTAGTTTTAAATTATTTTCAGGAATATAGTTCTTGCCTTTGTGAACAATTAATGCCACATATTTTTATCATTTGGATATCCTTACCTAGTATTAATACCAGTTTAAAAACTAAATTTATTTCTAAAAATGAAAAATAATTTTTATTTTGTATAAATTTTACTTTCTTAGAAATTAACGAAAATGGATTCAGGTATTTCATTTATTTATTTTTTATAGAAGGTTTTCAATACAGTTTATCAATCTAATATTAAAGTATTTCTAAAAGACATTAATAATTTATGTAATGAAATTTATGCGTAAGTTTTTTTTACAACTTTATTTTTTCAAATTTCTTAAAAACATGTCTCTCATTAACTGTTTCAAAAAATATATCTTGTAATTTTACATCATATATTTAATTAATTAAATTTTCTAAATTTTAAAGTTAAAGAATTTAATTCTATAAGCCTTTCTTCCCATTAATCTGTAATTAATTTTAAATTTAATATGCAGCCTGGAATATGAAATTCAAGTTTTATCATACATTATATATACGAATACATCTGTCCCTATCTATTTATGTATACATATAGATAGATAAATATAAAAAAATCATGATTACAGAAATTTATTGCAATCTTAGCGCAGGGAATATAAGAATTTATTTCATTTATATTTAAAAATACATGTGGAACTCAGGTAAGCGTGAGCTTAAGCTAGTGTAACATTATATTTCATTATCATCATATAAATTTACACAAATGATTCATTTATGAATATTTGAATTGGATTATTGTAAATAAATTTTTAAGCAATTGAAATGCTTGCTGAAAATAATTGTACTCAAATATGATAAAAACATTTATTCAACATTTAAACATTCGAAAGAAAATGCTGAGTTTAGGAGAATAAAATTCATGAAACCAAAATTACAGAGAGAAAAGTATAAAAATAATAAAAAGAAATTTAAGAAAAGAGCAATAAAATAAAAAAGAGAAAAGAAAAATAAGTGAATAATAAGAGAAGAAAAGAAAAGAATATTATATAAAAAAATTTTTTTTCATTCTTTTAAAATTGTCTCTTTGGTATTCATAAATCAAGTAAATAATCAAATAGTTTTATGGGACCTTTGTTTAAATTGTACATTATCATTAATACAATGAATAAATAACTCTAACCGCAATAGAGTTTTTTTTAATGTTTTCATTAAATAAATCATACATTATTTTAAATAATTAAAGATAAGACTTTTTTAAATGATAGGTAATTAATGTTAACAATATTTAAAGATAAGTCATTTCATAATATCATTAAGAAAGAAATCTGGAAACATCTGAAACATACATTTGATAAATGTTTTTATAAATAAAATAAAAGAAAAGAAATGAAGAAGTATGTTCAATTTCACATTAATAATTTATCATCAGTGACGGAATTGAACCTCAACATTTAACAATTCAGAAATATAGAGCATAGGTCAAAAATTAACTAAAAAACATTTAATGAAAAAATCTTTACAAGTTTTGCATAATATCCAAATATTGGATGTGGTGATTGATTATTGTCAAGAATATAATCTGATAGAAAAATATGCATGTTTATAAGAATTTACAAAAAGAATTTTCTTTGGAGGAGATAAAATAAGATAAAATGTACTGTTTTTTAAATGGATTAAATTTCGTAATACTATTTATTATGCAATACTATCAGAAAAAACTTCAAAAATAAAGTTTTGGTTAAAAAAACTCAAGTAAGAGTTTGCCAAAAAATATTTCATAGAGAAATGCACTCAAAAAAAATATTTTGTTGTATTCAATATCGAAGAATAAGAAATTGTGAAGATTGAAAACGGAAAAGGATAGTTTATTTTGCAGAAAATATATCTTCCAAATCTTGCGAATATCGAAATGAAAAAAAAAATTTTACTTTTCAGGAAATATATCCCTTAAACCTGTTACTGTAATTCTATTATATTTGAATAACATAAATATGTATTCTGTTTTGAATTTCATGAAGGAGTTCAAATATTATTTATATTTATTATCATTCCAAAGATTCCTATTCAGATGAATATTAAAAAATTCTTCAACATTTTAACATATGATTCGTTTAATGAAGGGAATTGCTGTATTGCAATTTTTTTGAAAAATTGGAATAGCAGAAAAACTCTGTTTTGAATTTAAAGTATTTCATCACTTATTTCTCGTAACTCTAAACAGGAAATGAAAAAAAAAATTGTTATTTATATAATTATTTAAGAAATTTAAATTTACTTATTGAAAAGATTATTTCATACTGACTGAATAAATGATAGTTATTTAGACTATATTTTCCAGTGATATCTAAATAAATAAAGTTATTAAATTTTATAGCATGTAATCTTATCTACTATTTCCTGGTTGTTCCATAAATATCGTATATAAATCTCCCATTCTCATTTTTTGTCCTAACAAAATGTATTATTGGAACTGGTTTCTAACTCTTTCATCTTGAAGAAAAGCAGGTTTCTCATACAACATTCATTAATTAAGCCATCATTTTTGTCAAGCTTTCCTGATACACTTAAATAAATTAAATATTTAGTGAACATTTTAGCTAAAACAAATTGCATTTATAGTTTTATTATAAGATATAAAGTAAGTTTTCAATGGCAAAAGTGATTTTACTATAAAACTCAATTTATAAAATATTTATTTGTTGTTTTAAATGCAATATTAAATGTTAAAAATTATTTTACTCACAATTTATGAGGTAAATCTTCATGTATGAAAAGTTTTACTTATAAAAGTATTTTTTTACTGATTGTTATATTAGAATAAATTTTGAATTTTTAGTAGATTTTGCGAATATCTAACTATAAATATTTTGTTTATGATAACTTTTCATTTTATAAATGAATTGAATTAATTTTTAATTTTTGGATTTTAGGTTAAAAATAATTAAAAATTTTTTTAAAAACTTTAGTATGACTATTTTTATTTATCTCTAATAAATAAACTCTGATTCATCAGTTTTAACGAAAAATCGACGGTAAATAATAGCATAAAAACTTCAATAATATGTTGTAATTATCACTAAATTACACATCTTTGAGATTTTACATAAGTATTTTTTCTTTCTCTTCCAATACAAATAAAATGATTAAAAAGTAGCTTTAAAATTGAAGAATAAAGATCATGTCTTAATTGTGATTTCGTTAGCCATGAGAAATCTGTGAAACATAATAATTATTTCATTAAATTCAAATCTTATTAACTATCATAAATTGCAATAATATGTCTAATCAGATTTATACAATAAAGAGTTAAAAAAATTAAGATATCATTTTTAGGTAGTTTAGCAGACGTAAAATTTAATTAAGCTTAATTAAAATTTCATTGGAAAAACAATTAATTAAGATAAATTACATTTTATTAATATTTTTAAGATTAATTATATCATCATAAAATTATTATTTTATTAACATTTATACTTTCTAAATTAAATGATGCTTAGTAAATAAGCATAATTTTTTCTCTGCTGTTTGAGCCTCGTGTTATACAGCTTCCTTTAATATACATTTTTACTTGAATAAAAATAGAAGATCCGTTGATAAACGCATAATAATTAGCTGTTGAATACGGTGACTTCAGAAAATCTTAGTTAAATACTTAAAGGTTTGTTAGTTAAACAGCATAAAGCATTGGATGTTCAATTCTAGGTAAAATTTTAATCTAAGAACACTGCACTGCAAATTTTAGGGAAAATATGCAAATATCAACAAAAATAAACTCTTAATCAAAGTGATAGAGCAGTTTTTGTCGTGATTGGGTAGGGATGAAAGACACTGATATTCATCTTCTTCCACACACACATACTTCATCATCATAAAAATATCATAATCAAATTTTTTTATAAATCTCATTTTCCTTATGTTATTGTTAAAAAAAATTTTCTTAAAAATCAAGAGAAAGTTCTTAATCACGATTCTAATTTATATTTATTTTTATTTAATTAAAAGCAATCATCTCTTTTTTGCTTAAGAAAAACATAATTCTAAAAATTAACATTTTTCACCTCAACCAAAATAAGCGACTCAAAATCAAAATTTCTTCGCATTTTTTAAAGCCTGTTTTAAGCATTTTTTTTTTTTTTTTACAAAAATGTGTGCTGCATTTTTATGAAACCCTTTTCTTAATCCCATCAAATTATATTCTAAATTACTTGCTTCGGATAAAATATCCTTTTTATAAAATATTCGAAAATTTTTAAAAAGTAATTCCTGCCATGTCAATCTTTATCTTCTTGCATTCTTTATAAACTTTTTCTGTACGTTTTAATGGCTTTCTTTTGACACACTGCAATGAATGGAGCGTCAAGAATTTATTACGGATGACTTCAAAATATCTCATTAAAAATAAAACTTTCTTTTAAAATATGCCATATTCTTAAAGGAATTTTGAGAACTTTATTAAAAAAGAGGATATTTTAAAATACAATCATTCAAAATTGCTTGATCTATATTTCTTCTAATGTATAATTAATACGTATAATAATGTGTAGAAACGTAAACATTATTCAGTGATCAAAAATCTAATAAAATTCATTCCTTAAATGTTCATGATAAATGTCAATTACTTTTCCTTGAAAAATTCCTAAAACGTTGTTATGCCATTCGTGCTCATTATTAATACCACAAACGAATAAAATTAATTGCGATTAATTCGAATCAATATTTAATTTATTTATATATATGTACTGAAAAAATTATAGAAAAGTATATTTATAAAAATGCTAAATTGATGAATTACATAATTAAAAATCAAAATCAAGCTAAACCGCTTTTAAAATTGAATAAATTATATATATTTATTGCTGATAATTTTTTATATTTATTGTAATATGAGCTGATTTAAATTCCTGCTTTATTTTATTACATTATTTTTTTTCATCTTAAATGGCGTATTTATGAATATGTAAATTTACTATTTCTAAATCATAAACAATGCAAATTAATATTTCTAATCAGAAAAATATTTTCTTTTTATTTTCAGAAACTTTTAACTATGAAAAAAAATTAAAAAAGAATTTTTAACTAATATTTAGCAGCCATCTTTAATGTAAATTCTGATCATTAAAGCAATACATCAAAATAAATGTTTAAAATGTTAGGTAGCTGAAAAATAATTAAATTCGTGTATAATATCTTTAACAATTTTAAAAACTATTAGACACAGTTAGAAGTTCAACTGAATTATGTAAGAAATCTTCAGAATTTATACTTCTTACACAACAGATATTTTTATAAGAAAAATAAGAAATTTTTTTTGACCATATTTAAATGTTTATGATCTTTAATGTGAAAAAAAGACTGGTTCGTAATTTCTTATTCCACACTAACGGACATTTTTAAGAAATCTGACAAGAATAAATAAATAAAGACACAAATAACAACGGATTGTTTTTCCAAGTTTATTTATTGAAAACTGCTTTTATAAAATGTTAAGTTATATCGATATGTTCACTAAAGTAGAAACGTTGGAAATTTTTGCTTCTAGAGGAAAATAATAATTATATATTATTTAAAAATATTATAACTATAAAATAAAAATGATTTAAAAGACATGTTTATTTTGATTAGAACAATTTAAACGAATATATTTAATAAAAAACTAAACATAATCACATAAATTAAAAAATAATCTATTTTTTTTATACTTGTTATCACCCCAGTATTTTTTTTTTTTTTTTTTTTTTGGAAAACGATTTTTTATTAATGATCTCAATAATAATTTTTGAAAAACAGTATCACTTTAACTAGTTTGATTTCACAATGTAAATGTAAATTTTAAAAGTTCATATGTGTATTTTTGTAAGGAAAAGTAATTTTTTACCTAAAAAAAAAAGGTTTAAATACTTCAAAACATTAATAAATACAAGATAAAAATGATTATAATATAGTATTATTCAGGAAAAGCTTGTCATTCTGATCAATAAACCACTTTGTATAGTTTAGAAGACTAAATTTAGGATTTGTGCTTTTTGTACTGTATTAGTATATAAATTTATATGTATTAACACTGCGCTGTGTACCTACATACATAAACATACTACTTTTATCTTAGATCTAAATATTTTGAATTATTCAAATGTAACTTATTTTTTAATTAGGTTTTTTCCTTCTTCATGATAATAAATTTGAGGAATAAAATAAAGTGAAAAATATATCAATAATTGGATATGTACAATAATTAAACATAAAAAAATAGTAAAAATAGAAATATAGAAAATGGTTTGCGGTTATTGGTTTCGTGGTATTATTATAATTGTTAACAGATAGATTATTATTGCCATTATTTTTTTCCACGATCGTTTGATTTTTTTTTTCTCTTTTCTTATCAAGCTTAGAAGAAAGATTCCTGTCTTTTATCCTCGCGCCACTGTTCCATCTCTGATTGACGGGTGGCACGAGACCAAATCTTAGAATCGCAGCCAATCCCCATTCGTTTCAGAGATCGCACAACTCTACCCCCTTTCCGACGATCGCAGTCTCATTCAAAGCGCGAACATCCCCGAGTGAACAACATTTGATGCGACGCTCCTTCCGTATTATTCGTGTTTACCTCGTATTCGATCGTAAAACGCGTAAAAAATACCACGTGTTTTTTTCGCTACTCAAAGCGGCAAACGATTTTAATAAGTGGGCATCGAATGAATGCTTGAAAAAAAAACAAAGGCGATAGTAGAAGTTTCTACTATGATGTTTTCCAAGCGATTATATAAGAATTAGAACACCGGAACAAATAGTTTTCACGAATATTTGCTACTTTTCTTTTGCGCAAATATGCGGTGATGTTTATTGAAACTATTTCTATAATGGAGGGATTAACTCCCTCCTTTTATTTATAAAGATGGAATTAAAGACTATTATTTTTACTTTACTCATCATGGTAAGTATATTTTATAATATTATTTAGTGAAACAATATTAAATAATTGTATTTTAGTAATCATTTGAATAATATTTCGTAGTGTTTCATTTCCTTAGAATATTGCTTTTTTACCAGAGTGTTCAATACAAAAGAGAGTTCCAATTTTATCTTAAATATAAAATTTTGTTAAATAATTTATAGATCTTTCTAAACTATTAAACAAAACAAAATAATTTTTATTGTTTGTAAATAATATTGTTTATTTTGCTGCACAAAGCTTTTTTTATATTTCCCTTTAAAAATAAATAGAACTCGTTTTTAAAATGTTTTTCTTTATTTATACAAATAAAGTAAAAAGTGTAAGCTAATATTAGTGGAATCAATTATAATTTAGTCTTCTATAAATTATTTAAAATTACCTAGATTTATTTTTGTTAATTATATTATTTGAAAGTATGGATAATTAAATAGCCTGAAGTTCTCCATTCTTTAATTTTAAGTAACGTATTCAGAATTTATTTCATGCTGAATTTAATCAATTTGAAAAATGTTGTTTCATTCCACTAAAAGTTTCAGCGATTTTACGAAACATGCAAAAAGTATTTTCTATAATATAAATTTCTAAAACTATTTTTTATTATAAATTTTATCGTTGCTTTAGTACAGAATTTTATATATTAAAAGAATGAAAAACATTTATAAAAGGAATAAAAAAAAAACCTAAATGTGTATAGAAAAGTGGTACGTAGCAGTATAGTAATTTTTTTACATTTTTAGGTAACACAATTGGGAAAAATATTAATGTTAATTAGAACTGAATCTCTTCTTTTTTTGTTTGATATTTAAGAAAAACAAGGATTGATGTGACTGTATATATTGTTTTGAACTAATCTAAGTAAATAATTTTGTCTAATCATACGAAAATATTTCGCTTTATTCAAATGACGTATTTAAAAGAATTTTGCTCTAAAAAACACACAAAAAAATCTGAGATGGATAAAAAAGCTTACTCAAAAATATTTTGGGATGTGTTTAACAATTTAGAAAGCAGTTAACTGTAAAATTTAAATTTGTTTTTAGTACATCTAGTAGCATCAATTCATTTTGAAATGCAATTTAAATTATTTTAAAATAAATTTTAAACTTTTATTTTCATAAGTTAACAAAATGTTAGCTTATTAAATTTTAATTTATTAAGTTAACGTTTAAAATTGATATGTTAAGTTATAAAATTAATTTAACACTTTAAAATTAAAATTAATTTTAAATTTATTAAAATTAAGTTATAAATAAAAATTAAAATTTAAACTATACATTTTTTAAGTTTAAAATTTAAGCTTTCCTAGAAAATAAATATTTTACTAAAATTTTATTCAATCAAGGTATGATTTTTATTATTACACTACTTTTTTCCTTATACTGAATATCATCAAAAATTCGAATTATTCGGTTTGATAAAAAAAAAATGTAAAGTATATCATAATTTAATTTTTGTTTGCTTAAGGAAATTGGAAAGGAAATAAGTATTGACGAAAATTATTTTAAGAATTTTCATTACTTTTTTTTCTTTTACGTGAATTTTTTCTTATTTGTGGAAGAATAAGATAATATAATAGAAACATCTATATCTCAATTAATGAACTTCATTAACATGATAAAACTTGATCATTAATTTCTTTGAACTCATTTCCAATTTGAAAAGTAAAATGATCGTATAAGGAAGTAATTAAAACAATCATGATCCACACAATCCCGCAGGAAGATAGATATAATGGGTAAAAAATGAATTTATTATTTTAAGCACTTTTGCAATTCAAATTTGCATAAAATTAATTGATTTGATCTCAAAATTTTAGCGTAAAATAATATTAAAAATTAAATACCTATTATTGTACACGAAATAAAAATAATATTCACGGAATTAATATTTAATTAAAGGTTATGTAACTTATATGATTAATTTATTTTACAACTAATTCACATAATTTACTCAAGTATTCATTTTATAAAAATAGCGGTGACTATATATGGATAAAATCATTTTAATATCATAAACTTCTTTGAAGTACAATTTAAAATCACTTATGTAATAGCCTAATATAACAATCATCATACAAATTTACAAAATAGTTTTATAGTAATATAAATCTAATCTTAGAAATTTTTATAGAAGTTTTCCAAATTGAGGTAGTAATTATCATAAAAGAAATAAAAGATATTGTTTTTGTGTTGAACGTTTATTTGCAAAATGTTGAATATAATTAGTAAAAAATACATTAGTTTCTGTTCTATAATCTTTAAATGCACTTCTGAACTCGTGGGTAATATTATCATTAAAATATGTGTGGTTATCATTGTATAATGCTTAATTAAAATGTTTTTTTATTAGAATTAAATGCAAAACTTTCTTAGAAACAAATTTTAAATAAATTTAAATTTAAAATTTCACCTAATTTATTAATTTTTTCAATTTTTTTAGAATTTAAATGTATTTCAATAGGGTGATAAAATAACATGAATAATTTCAACTATTGAGTGCATTTCACAACGCAAAATACATATTCGTTTTATTTAGAACAGAAATTTGCTACCTAATCAATACAAATCGCCAAATATCAACGTTGTAAATGTTATATGTGGCCATCGCCTATTCTTAAATTCGGAATATCTGAGCTGAACGGAATAATTATCGTAACTTTACTTGAAATCACTAGGACATAATCCGTAAATATTATGGTGTGTGTAAGAAGCACATCGTCCGCTGAAACGATAGCCATAATGACAGAAGGAAAGAGAATGTCAGCTAAGCACAAAAGTGGACAGAGTCTAACTTGACAGATTGAAGGTTATAAGCCAAATACACAAGCAATTTTCTGAAGCATAAGCATGCGACCTTAACGGAAATCTCCAAAACCTCGCTTCCACCAGAACAGTGTGAAGAAAGTTGGTTTTATGTTGAAAATATTTATAGTCGAGTTGCAACAGTCATACTATGTGATGCTTGCAAGAGATTGACAATAGTGTTGATATTTACGAAGTTGGACACTTTTTTAGTAATTACTTCAATTGCCCTCTTTCAAATTCCTTATATTTATGTGCTAACCAATTACTTGTGTCTGCCTATTTGTTGCCGACGATTAAGCAAAATGGTGGTTCTTTTGTATAGATTGGAATGCAATATCTTTCGTTATACAATCTTGTGTTCCTATTTGTTCTCTTGACGAGAATATAAAAGTTTCTCATGACTGAGACATTTTTACCAACTTGATCAGTTTGTCCAAAATAATCTTCTTGTGTGAGTGTTACCATACTTTCAAGATCATAAAACCCCTCTTCGTCTTGTTAGATGTAGTCAAAAAATGTTCGAAAAGCATGACGATTAACTATAACATCTTACTTGATCTCATCGATCTCTCGCTTGAACAATTGGGAAGCTATTAAGAGCCCGAATTCTGATCCACGATGAATTACCATGGCTGGCCATATTTTTTAGAATTTTGAGGCTACTCTGCATAAGAAATTTTTTTAGATTCATGTAACTGTAGTCATGACTTTAATAATTCCATCACAGCAGTATACAATTTGTACTTCAAGAAAAAAATTAACCTGTTCGCATTAATAAAGAGTTGTCTTTATTTCATAGGTTTTAGTGTAATTTTATCATCCATGTAAAAAAAATAAATACGCAATTTTATTTTAAAGCAGTAAATGATTTAAATTATTTCCATTTGATTAGAATAATCATTTTAGTAAACTCATAATAATAACGTAGTGTATGTGCCCTTGATATCTTTATTTTTTTCTCGATAAGTAATAGTTTTGGATAGTGTAATTGGAAGATAATCAATTAGCGATTGTCTCCAAATGAAATGTGGCATTGTTGAAGGAGTCTTGTAAATTTTAAAAAGAGCATTTTAAATGATTTATTGTAGCCTTTCCAAATTAGGAATAATTTTGCAGAAAAATAATTTTAAGTGATTACTTTAAAAAATTATCCTAAAAAATCGTCCATTAAAAAATACAAAAGATTTTACAAAAGTGAACATAACAATAGGGATTGTATGGTGATTAAATACAAATAAATTTTTTTTAAATAAAACTCTAAAATGATTTCATATAAGTAAAAAAAATGTATATAAAATAAAAAATATCAAATAATGAGTTAAGTTAATTGTAGTTATTCTTATTGAATTAAATACCTTAATTAAATATTATTTGATATATAATGATCTTTTTTTTTAATTCTATTTTGAACAAAAATTCCTGTTTCTATCCCTATTTACTTACATAATATTGCGTTGTTATATATTATCTTCAATCAAATTATAATCTTAACTTTATAAAAAGTAGATTTCCTTTTTTCAGGCACTAGTGAATACATAATATATATAAACTTTAAAATAATTCTTAATAAATTTGCAGTAAATATCTTGAATTTTTACTTTAGCCTCAAACTAATTTAAATTAAAATAAAATGTATGGAAAAAAAATTTAACAAATGAAAATTTAAATTTTTCACTCTTCTATATGTAAAAAAAACTAAATTTCTACCATTTTGATTTTCACTGCTTCATTGAATTTTAAAGATTATAAAATCTATTTTTAAATAAAAGTTGAAAGTACAGAAATAGCTTGCGTATATGATCCGAATATATTAATCAGTATTCCAGAATTAGTTTTTGGACGTCTCAAATGTTGACAAACACTATAGACTAAAAATAATATTGTTTATTAAAATCTCACTTAAATTTTTTTTATAAATTTTAATTAAAAATGTATTTTAAATTTTTAAAAGCAATATTGAGCTCTGTTTTCAGAATTATAAATCTATGACCTTGTGCACTATTCTGAAATTTATGTTATCGTGATATATTTTGCTCATAACAATTATGAAGTCTATCTTTTATATGATATGCTTAATGAATTTTTTATTGTTAATTACAGAATGAAATGTTTATATTTTTATATAAAAACCGTTTATCATTTATAAAATACTTATCAATTTATAACAGTCTATTATTCTTAATTTTTTTATCGTAAATAATGTCTCTTATATTGGCCAACACAACTTAAAACACTTTCTCGCATACTCTTAATGATATATAAAAATATATTTTTATTCCTAGAAAAGGATATTCCAAAAAATATTTTTTGAATTCTTTTATTTAAAAGGTATTTTTTCCTGAATACTAATTTTAATTCCTATTATCTGCAATCTAATATAAAATTTTAGCAGAAATTCAAAAACTCATTTCTCGTTTGAAATATTTTAAATAGAAAATTTTGTTTGAGCTGTATAGTTTGTGCCCTTAACTTCCTTTCAAGAATTTTAAATAGAAAGTGTACTGTTAGTAATTTGCATGTTAGTTCAATAGTTCATAGGTTTGATTCCGAAATAAACATGAATAGTAGTTCAGAGTCCTCTTCAAGTTGTTTGTTACGATTGATTTAGCCTTATTAAGCAAGAAATTGTTGTAAAAAGATAGAGGGAGTAAACTTAGACAGAGGAAAATTAAATTTCTGTTTTTATGTAACCTTGAAAATTTTAAAATTGTTATTGTAGCATTTTATATCTTTGATCCGACAGATTGCCTATTCACCCAAACTTAAAGTCTTTATTTAAGTGTATTATCATACATGAGGCAAATCTTTAAATTTATAAATCGGAGCGCTTTTTTCACTCACAAATAATTTCATTAAAAAAATTACAATGATATTTATTACATTTAAATAGTTAATATTTGAAGCACAGTTTAAAATAGTGGCGGATAAATGTCTTGTGTAAGAGTCAAGTTTTATTTAACATGTCGTGTTTATAGTTAATGTGTTTAATTAAAATTATTAGAACTGAATTAGATGAAGGAATGTTTTTGCAAATTTTTGATGATTATAGATATTAAATACTAAGGAATATTTATAGATCTATATGTAAGCATATTATGGTACACAAGAATGTTTCAGAACAATGCTGTGACACAGACTGTGACTCAGGCAACTGTGAAAGGAAAAATAGGAAGGAAAGAGACTCATTTTCTTAAAAAATATTGCGTATTTAATTTTTATAGTTAAGATTAATTTGATGAGTAATCTTTTAATACTGATGCCAAACATACAGTGAATATGACAAAAAATTCCCCAGAGGTTTCTTTAGCCCAGTGCAAGCGAGAGGATATTGGTGAACTAGATACAACTTAGAGTTATATAGACATTATGGCCAGCCACAAATGGTACAATCCATTTGGAGTTATAGTTTAAGATGGCTTAGCTGTCTTAAATTATGCCTAGCCCATAAGACAATGCAGTTAAAATCGCCACTTTCAGAAATCCTATGGGTTCTTGGTTCAAAAGACCTACAGTAAGGCAGTTGGACAACACTGGAAAATACCGAAGTATTTCGAAGGTTAAGAATTGGAAGCGTAATTGGGAAAATGATTCAAATTAAGGCAGAAAAATCCTGTAAAGGGCTTTAGCTCTTGTAGAAGAATTAATTGTTAGGTTTTACACAATGTATAAATTCATTTACATATTGTCTTTGTTATAATTTTTAAGATTATGTATTTCACTTAAATTCGAAGTCTCATCTCAGTCAGCCAGGCAATACATAATATTTGAAAACATATCTATGCATTTCCCATAGCTGTATATATACGATTATTTTGCATTAAAATTTTTTTAAACTTAGATTTAAATTAAATTAAAATTATAGATTTTTTGGTAATGAAAATGCTTAAATTATATTTCATCCAACAGAGTCCAACTGAATTTTAATATGGAGAGTTCATTTGAAGCACTAAAATTTTTTTTATATGAAAGTAAAAAAAAATAAATAAATAAAGTTATTAGTAATCGAAATTTTAAGTTCCAATTTTTTTTTCTCAGAAATCTTTGAACTTTTATATCTTACATCTGTGATATTCCTATTTCCATGATTTTCAAATTACGCTTTCTTCTCCCTAAAAGTATCAAAAGGAGATAACTAAGTGATTGAATTATGCAAACAAGTATTCCCAGGTGATGGACGTTAACTAATAAAAAAACCTTCCAGAATCGGATATAAATCAGAATTGAATGAACTCAACTATTGTGCCATTTCTATCTCAATCTGTACAAATACAATTTTCTTTATGAACAACTCAGAAACGATACATCCGAAGAAATAAATCGGTGCGATTATAATTCCAATGGACCTGCCATATATCTCCAAGAACCTAATTCGATTTGTTCCTGTCGAAAAGCTTCTGACAGTTCACATGGTATGAATAAAACATTACGATGATATGCTCGCATTTACGGTCCACAGATTTTTCTCCACAGCTGTAATAAACTTTCTCTTAAAGGAGGGGGAAAGGGATCTTGAAAAGTTATTTGCTCAGGAATTCCCCGCGCTGTAGGTGGGAGTTTCGACATCTCAAATGACTGGATTAGCGGAGTTGCGCCAAAACGTTCATCACATGTGCCGCCTTGAAGCGCCGTTTTTTGAAGCACCCGGCTCCGCGAAGGAAGTTGCCAGATGCGAATATTTCTTGTAATGGGCGGCGATTTCGTCGGGATTTATGGGATCTACTTTCAATCACTTCGTTCATGAATTTCTGAAATTTGCATTCCAGACTCCGCGAAGACGAATTTCAAACTATTGATTGGGAAGGATGAGTGGAGTATATTGTTAGGAGGTTTTAATGCTCTCTTTCGGACTGAAATGGCGGTATCTGCTTGCGACTTCCGCTGAATATTAAAACACGGAAAGATTTTTTTTAAAGCTAATCAGCTAAAGAAAATTTTTATTTAAATTTCATCAATGGGAAATTATTTTAGAAGAATAAATTGCTGATATTGATGTCGCGACATTTAACGTCTTTTTCTAAATCAACTTCTCATATTTTTTCTATTTTTTTTAAATCTATTTTAGAGTGATTGTTCGCAATTTACTGAAAATTTGACAATTATAACTTTAGTTGATTGGATTTAGAGGTTTATAATTGCAGTCTAGTTCTTTTTAATTCAGATCAAATTACAATATTCGAGGATGCATTATTATTCAATGTTATATTTTTCGTTCTTATGCAATTAGAGCTTTTTTTCAACTCTCACACTGATCTTCACCGATGACTGCAAGCAAACCATCTGTGGACTTGAATACAAATCTCGTTGAAAAAGCTTAGTTGTTGATTTTAGCATTGCATTTCTTCAAATTCTTCTTAAATAAATGTTTCTGGGTATTCTATTGTGATTTTACGACAATTAACTTCATATAATACTTTAACATACAAAACACAATGTGACAAATTAATAAGTGAATTGTTATTACAACCTTAAAATTTATTTGTTGGATTGGAAAAAGCATTTTATTGCAATTAGAATGTAATTAAGGGTAATATTTGACTGTTTCCAAGATGTTGTTTTGTGAGGATTAATTTTTTCGCTAGTCATTTGGTAGACAAAGAAAGTAAATGAATAATTTTTTATATAGGTTTAGCGTTCTATTTTTATTCTAAAATGTAAGCAAAATATAACTGCCCAGTGTTTTTTCTTAAAAAGTAATTTTTTTTCAAAACGCTATGAACGATAAAAACAGCTTCATAATTTTTTTTCTTTCTTTATTTTTTTTTATTATCTATTTAGTATCTGAGTTTAACATGTCTGAAGAGTTTGCAATAAAGTTATAGAGCATAGAATTATTTTCAGATATATGTTACATAAATCTTTTTACTTTATTCCATTTAAAATATAACGGTCTTCTCAAATTTAAAAAAATTCATATATAACCTTCACAACAAATAAAATTCCATAGGTGAAAACCAGATTTAAAATTTTTATTTTTTAAATGGTTTTAGTATTTTGAGATAATATGAAAATATACAAAATAAGTTTTCATTTTACTGTTTCCATATAAACAAATCTCTAATCATTTAAAAATGTTTTATATGCTAGAGTTTTGATAAATAAAGACTTTGATTTTGTATGTGGAAGATCGTGGGTTCGATAATCGACACAACAAAAGACCTTTTTCCTGAGAAGGCGTACTCATGTTAAATTTTCTGCATATCTAATATCCTTCGCTCGCATTACTAAATTATGAATGTGTTATTGGGTGGAGAAAATACTATCTCAAAAGTTAATTTCATCCCTTGAATGCAATTTAGATTTGTGATGTCGTACTTGAAACACATCGTTATAGCGTCCTTATCTTCACACATAGCTTTTAATGAGATCAAAAATATTAAGCAGTGGACTGAAAAACCAATATGCATATCTCAGATTTTGTGTGAAAATTTCTCAAACATTAACATTCTCCTATGAATGATACATTTCAAAATTCAACATAATAATTCATAATCATAATCAAATAATACAATATGACCAACAACATAACAACACGATATATCAACAATATGATCAACAAAAACTAAATTTAAAAAATTTGATAGAATTATATCTCATTAAGTGGTGAAAACTAATATTTCTTTTTCGTATGCTAGTAAATTTAACAAGTTATGTACTTTATAATTTTTAGGGATACTTCTATTTAAAAAAAAATCCTGTAGATTATTTAACTGTGAATATAAATATTAGTAAACATTGAAGTCCAAGACAAGCTCGTTTAAAATTCTTTCATTATGTACAAAAACCATTTTTATTTTAACGAAAATTATTAGCTGATCATAAACTCCAAGTTATTAAAAACATGTAAAAAATTTCAATTTTCTGTACTAAAGAAATTGTTTACAGTTTTGTGATGACAGTTTTTTTATCATATGGAAATAAACTAACAAATTAGTAAACTATGATAGAAAAAAAAGTAGGTTGCAGCCTTGAATTATATACACGCAATATCGATAAAGATATCTTTCACTGGTAATAATTTATGGCATGTTTTAAAGCATTGTGTAAAGTAGGAGTGTGAAGAAGAATATCAAATGTGTACTTTTTCAAGTGTCTATTGGTTAAAATAAAAGGCAATGTCTGTAAGTGCTCGCTTGTGTTTATTTCAAATCTTTCCCAATAACTTACTATGAATATTTCATGATTTTAAATAGATAAATTTCACACAAATGCCGATGAAAATTTCATTTAAATTATAGAAAAGTGTTCGCATTTCGCGACAGTTATAACCATAAATATTTTCTCTTTAACGGTCCAGGTGTTATAATTATATGTAATATCTATGGAATGATGTAACTTGTGTTAATGATAATTGTCTTTGGCCTCATATGAGAGTACTCATGTAAATTGCCTTTAAGCATCACATGATTTGGTGATCTATATTCCAAAGGTCTGTTAAAATAAACATACATTCTAGCACTTAGATTCATTTTGTCATCATCCAATTCCTTCCAAGATACCAATTTAAATGAGGCATTATTTGAATATAAATATGGTTCTCAACTCATTGTACATTCCTTTTAAATTCGCCGCCATCTTTATCCAAGTCGTCTTCCAGATTGAACTCTTGATTATAAGTGATTTGCGGAGTTGCGTAAAAAAATTTTTTTTTTCACGCCATTATTTATGGTCTCAGTGTTTCTTAATAGTGCCATTTGCGAAAATATTCCTCGTAGTTCACGTACGCAATTAAGAAGCGTTTTGCGAGGTTGCAAATCAGTCGGAATTCTCTGACCAATAATATTAGAGACTTGATGACGTAAAGGGTTTCACGTGACTTCTATGCAAAGTAAGTGAAGAAGATATCTTGATTTGAATGAAAGGGAGTTAAAAAAAAATAGGTTTAATTTAATGACAATAAAGTTGTTAAAAAAAGTTTCATCAGTAGAAATCTGTCCTGCTAATGTATCATAATTTAGCATAGCCTTACTTACTCGCTTTAAAAGTTTCACTAAATATTTTTAACTTATATGTATATACAGTAGTTAAAAAATCGGATATTTTACCAGATGAATAGTGTGAAATTTTCTGATTTCATCAAGTTAATGAAGTTAATTTTAAAAAATGAATAGAAAGGAAGTATAAGAAATTTATATTTGTAATTTGTAGTTCAAATACGATGTGTAGCATTTATTTTCTGAAAATGAATATTTTAATTTATGTTATTTAATGATGTTCCATTTGCTTCACTTCTGTTGTTCTTTCTTCAGTTTGATCGTTATTTGAGTATATTTTCAATTATTCATGAATTCTTTAGTAATTTTTTCTTCTTTTATATGATAGAAATTTTGTATGTTGTTTCCTTAAATATTTCAAACTTTTGACATTGATTAATCCAGATAAATAAATGGGCAATTAGACTAAAGTTTATGATAGAAAACGAAAAAATACTATCTGTTTAAATCATTTATATAAAAAAGCACAATATCTTCCTTATATAAAAAAGTAATAATACCTTCCCAACAAAAAAAACTTTTTTTTTATAAAATATATTTGTATTTTTAAAAATTCGCATAAACTGCATAAATAGTTTATTTCGCCTAAATAATGCATCATAACAAATTTACACCAAACTATAATTGAAAATTTCATCTAAATATAAATTTTTAAATTAAAAACTAGCATAATTTTTTATAATGGCATTATTTGGTAAGAGTATTCAAAATTTTTTTAAATATTTTATTCTACTTTACTGAATTGTTTTGAACTTAGTTCATTTTTATAGTAAATTTTACAATATTTTATTTTAAACTGTTATAGATGACATTGTATATTATTACCCAATCAATTTCTGTTTCTAATGGCAAGTTAAAAATACAATGTTAAGTTGAATTTTCTTTACAAGCTTTTCTTATCATATTCATAAATAACGAGCAGAGTAATTTTTTTCTTTAAAATTAAAAAAAAATCATTAAAAAGCGCAATAGTTGAAAGAAAGGATAAAATTGGAAACCTTGTGAACATTTTTAATTTCAAGCAATAAGAATTAAATTTTTTGTGTTGGAAAATTTCGTGGAATTTTCCAGAAAATTAAATGGGAAGATAATTTTTTTAAATTCAAATATGTAATGAAAAACCTTTTTTTCCACTGGAAACCACATTAACCATGTTGATAGGAAATTAAAAATTTTATTTTATATATTTCTAAAATTTAATTTATGAATTTTACTCTCCACTTCG
Organism: Latrodectus elegans; assembly: GCA_030067965.1. Taxonomy (NCBI): domain Eukaryota; kingdom Metazoa; phylum Arthropoda; class Arachnida; order Araneae; family Theridiidae; genus Latrodectus; species Latrodectus elegans. Next base: position 70,302,915 of record CM057814.1, read on the forward strand.
AGAAACAGTGAATTCAGAAAATTTTGAAATAAATAATTCGCTTCATACATTAAAATATATAGAAACGTCTCATCTTGTTATTAACTATTTTATCTCTTATTTTGGTGGTTTTAGCATTTTATCTCTCTAATACTTGTTAATATCATGTAACATAGCATATTTGAAATTCTAACACTTATTGGTGAAGTTAAATTTCCCAGAATAAAATGAAATAATGTGCATTTTTAAGTATCAAAAACTTTCTAGGCTATTAATGATTTTTGATATTTTTATAAACTATATATTTCAAAAAATTATCTAGTAATTTGAAATGTATTTTTATGTTTGATTAGCAAACATATTTTTCCAAAATTTTTCTGTTATACAAATATTTATAGTAAACACGTTTAATATTTTTGTTTAATAAATTTTAATGAACTTGGAATACGGTATTTTTTTTAAATTTATGCAGATTTATTTATATTATACAAAAATAAAATCGCAAACCAAATTTAGTTTCTATGAATAAGTAAATGAAAGAAAAATGCTATAAATGAAATTAAAGTCCTATTTTTAGAGAAAAAAATTGGTTGTCGATAAAAATTCCATTTCTTGCACAAGGTACATTAACAAAATTTTAATTAATTCCACAATTATCCAGTAATAAACAAGGCGATAAAATTTAATATCTTCATAAAAATTTAATGGTGCAAAACCTATCTTCTAATTAGAAAGACATGGAGTTGCAGTGCAAATTGTTACCTCCATTTGTTTAACCATTTTATTATAAAAGTGATGTTCTATAAATATTTATTAGGAAATAAATTTATCACAACCAAATTGGATACTTAATGCACTGATTTAACGATTCTTTCAAGAGCAAATGAAATTACATAACTATTGAAATTTATGCATATCATGATTTACTATGCATTATTATTTTATATGCTTATGTATCTATTGCACACACACACAAAAAAACTATTAATACAAATAAAGTTTCCTCGTGTAACGAGTGACATATTATTTCCATAGCTTATATTCCATGTATTTATTCAATACATTAAATTCAAATTACAAGTATTATTACTTTTCTGTATAATTTCTACAGAATATGAGTTTTAGAAGTCAGAATCTTTTTGGATTAACAAAACTCCAACATAAATGAAATGGATTTCTATTTATTCCAGGAAAGTTATAAAAAAAAGCTATATGTTTATTATAAGAGCCCTTTTCTAAATCAATAAAACAACATAAATGAAATAAACTTTTTAAATTAGTTAATTTTTAAATTATTTATTGATCTAGGGTAAAAATGCCTTATTTAAAATGATTGTTTTAGTTTTTATTTGCGTATTTATTAACCTACCTGAATCAACGAGACACATGACAACGAGACTGATGACAAATTAATATGTGAAAAATTAAACTGCAAAATGTCCATGCAACACTATATACATCAACAAGGAATCACATACACTTACACATTTAACTCTGCAACTAATTGATGTGCGTATACTATATCAACGTGATTATCTTCATTGGTAAAGATGAGAATTCATGGTTTTCAAGGAAATGCGTATTTGAAAATAATAAATTTATTATATAGTGGAAAAAAATATTGTCGCGAAATGTTCATGAGGTTATATTATTCTTAAAATATTTGGGGAAAAAAAGATGTGGCTTAAATTATGAGCTTTGATAGAATAAAAAAAAAGCGATTGGAAATTCCAACTCATCACTGTTTGATGCAAAGTTAATTCTACTCTTTGGAAATGTACTTTTTTGTAAGTGATTTCTATAAGTGATGGAATGTAAAGTAAAAATAATGCTTATTTATTTTCTTGCAAAAGGTATAATTCCTCGAAGTTGAAATTGAGAAATAGATCTTACATGTACGTAAAGTTTATCAAAAATATTTTCCGAATCAAAATTTTATCGCAACATCACCCAAAGAAAAGCTGAATGCATTAACTAGCTTTAATTTGAGAAAAAAATATATGTGATATGAATATTTTATTACTTAAAAAGAATATTCATAAATATAAATCTTTAATTAGATAGCTAAATTTTCAAAGCCATTTTATAAATGCTGAATGTTTCGTATTTCGAAACGACTTGCATTAATACTTGGAATGATTATTTAAATTTTTTTCACAAATAAAGACTTCTTTTTTATTTTTAATGGTTTTTAAAGTAATTTCAAGTACATTTTTTCGTGACATCTTGACTCTTATGATTATCATCACGTATTAGTTTGGAAAGAGATTTCTAACTTTTCGCCATTTTACCACTGAAATTATCCTTTAAATTTTCTTATTTTCAGTAAAAATAAGAAATCCTATCTTAAATTATATCAAGGAATTTTTTGTATGCTTTTGAAAAAATTTCTATGAATTAGTTGTGGGAATCGTAAAATTTGAAACTCAATTCCTTTCTTTTTTTAAAAATTATTTTTCTGAATAGAATAATTCGTGGATTAATCATGCTATAGTTAACTACAATTATTTTTTTCTAACAAAACTGCTTTTATTAGCGTTTTACTCACTTTCGAAGTGTTCTTAAATACCTCTTAAAAGGTTGGGATTCGCCATTAAAAGAATTATCGTCTAAATTCAGAGGAACAATTTCTTTGAAGGCGCCACCTGTAGTTTCAAAAATGCACTAATCCAAGTAGATACCTGTGGGTGGGAGGAAGATTTTATGTTTTCGCTTTTTTTCCCCCGCTCATTATTACTATACCCTTGACTAAACTAATTCGATTAATCGAAATATTTTATCTACAGTCGGAAAACAAAAAGTAATTTTTTTTTCTTTTACTATCCAAAAAAAAAAAAAAAAAAAAAAAAAAATACATTTTATTTCTTTAATGAAGAGAATTCTTCAGAACGCGAATAAATAGATTTGTAATAGATTTGAAATAGGGCGTAGTATATATATATATATATGGCTAAATTAAATTCAAAATAAATTAAATTCTTTACCTAAATTTGAATTATTACGTACATTTTTAGATATTTTTAAAATAATATACATATTTTAAAAATATTCGAATTTTTAATTTTAAAGACGATTTTTCTGCTGTAAGAGCTTACTGATATCATTCTTAACGAAAAGCCTGTTCGAGCATTTATAAGTACATTTTCTTACTTTCTTCATTGCTTTCACAGAAGAGATTTTATACATCGCATTAAAGTATAAACTGAAAAACTAAACTTAGTGACACGATAGCCCATATGACACTGCCTATAGAAAGCGGATATGTTTTCATGACACAGGTCTTTAGGGTGAGAAGCATATGTCTCAGACAGGTGGTCAGCCTAACATGAAATTCATAGTGCTTATACTCCAAGCACGTGTTTGGTACTCAGTTTTATCGATTCACTATGAGGATGAAAAGCTAAGTCGATTTTGCCCAACCCGAGGATCTAGCTTCGAATTTAAAACGCGAAACGCTATTCTTACACCACATGGTATAAGAATTGCATTTCGTGTGGTATAAGAATATCTACAATACCTATCAAGAACTCAGAATTGGAATTGTGACATTTAGCAATGAATAGTGTTAATTATAATTGTTATTATCTAGGAGATCATATTCATTCAGCTTTTTATTTTGATTGTTTATTAGAATTGTAACATTTTCCTTTAACCATTCAAGCTTCAGAATATTGAAGTTAAATTTAATTCTTTTGGATACGGATAAAGGCATATATATGAATTTGACCAAGTAACAAGTTAATTCTTTAACAATGTTAAGAAAAAATATGCTAATGCTTATATATTTATAAATGTTTTAATGTATATTCTAATATATACTATTCTAATATTTACATGCAATAATATTTGACCACCACATTAAAGATTTTTTAAAATAAAATGCACTCCAAACTAAATCGCTATCTTTTATCATGATGTTGGGTAAAAATTGGTAGTTTTTTCCCCCCTCTTGATTAAACCAGTTGTCGAATCCCAGTGGCTTAGTGGTAGCGTTTCGCTTTCTCAAGAGAAGGTTCCAATGCTTGTTTCTCAGGTTGAGTAAGTTTGAATGAGACTTTTATCCTTTCAGTGACTCGATAAACTGGGTGCCAAGCATGCTTGGGAACTAAATACTAGGGATTTCGAGTTAGACTGACATTTTAACTGGGTCAAATGTCTTACACTCAGGACCTAAGATCAAGTCAGAAAAACAGGTATGAGCACTATAGATCTTGGTCCACAGGTGGGCTGTCGTGCCCCAGATTTTAGATTTTTATTTATAAACCAATCGAGAGTGGCCATGCTGCATTAATTATTGATGTGTGCTGAATTAAAAGAAATTGAACTATGCAGACCGAACTTCTCTTTCTGTTTTTAAAAATGATCTATCTATCTAATATTCGTTTGAATAAGATTTATATTTTAGGAATATTATATAATATAAAGATTCCATTTTGTGTTTTTATCTATTTTTTTTTTTAAGTTTTCTACCCACGCACACAAATTAGTATTTTATATTTTGATTTCTAATAAGCGTGTGCTTGTGGTAGAAAGATGTGCAGTACTCTGAATCTGTTGCTCATTTTGAATTTGTAAGCTAAACTACATGTGACCTTTCAGAGTAAGATTTCACCTTTTTGGAACCGTTTATGACATATCCAAACTTGTGAATGCCTTATTGAGAATTTTTTCAGCGAGGAATAGTATTGTTTAAATTTTTTACACTCAATATAAGCTTATTTCTGAATAAATGTATTATGTAACGAGTTATATAAAAATAATAAATGATATTATGTTCTTAAACTGCATAAAATATGAAGCATCTTAATCTAACCCCCCAAAATGATTCTTTTTGAATCCTTCCAATGTATGTTTAGAAAGTAGACTTCATTGATGCGAGGATTAAACATTTAAATACCAGAGATGATTTTAGTAAAAAAAAATACTTCCCATTCTATCTCGTGCATGCTTTTTTACGAAGTATATTTCTGGAGCTTTGTCTAAATTATTCAGCAACTCTCTAAACTCCGTCTCACCTAATCCTCATCTTTCCGAAGGCCAAATAACGTTGGGGAGTTCGCAAAGTATTTTTCCTCCTCTCCTGAGCAACCGAAATTTCATTTACACAACTTCGGTCGGAGACGAGGAAACCATGAAAGTTGCATGCAGAAATAATCACAGAAAAACTCACGTAGGCACTGGCTGTACTTGATGACTAACGAAAAAAGATGATCGAAGAAAAGATTAGTCGGTCAGGAACAGAAATTATTTCCCTCTTCTCTGCTATGCTGTATTTTTTATTCAAAAATGTTTTGGTATTATGCAAGCTTTTCGTTCTATGTATTGTAATTATATTGAAAGCGATAGATTTAAATTTGACTACTCATTTTTTTTTTTACTCACTCTATATTCAATCCATTTCTTTCTTTAGAAATTATTTATGTAGTAAATGAATAATTTACTACTTCATATTTTATTGACTTTTACAATTACGATATTTAAATTTCTATTTTTGGGGTTTTAACTTAGTTGATAAAGGAATAATAATGCAAAATTTTGTGCCCATTTTTTAAATCCCTTATAACAAAAATAATTATATAAATTAAAATGATGGGAATCTAATTATAGTAGTTATAATTAACTAGGAGGTTTGGCTACCTGTTTTGGAATACACACCAACAGGAAAGAATTGTTTTTGAATTCGAAAAACATTGAATCCACCCGTTTTAATCCACTTTCAATTATTTTTCAATTTATGCAATCATTTTAAAACAAATTTGAATTTTTTAAAAATATTTCAAACTAAAAATTATTTTGTGTATGAAGTTAATAAAATCTATGGTTTGTAGTCACTAAAAGCAAATATTTCCTGCTATTAACTTATTGCTTACATATATAAAACTTCTACATTTCAATAAAAATTAATTTCTTAACACTCAATTTGTAGCGAAAAACAGTAATGGTATAGACGTATTGAAGACTTGAATGACTCCATATAACATTTGGAAAGGGTAAAAAATATTTAAAAAGGGTAATGTTGGACGTGAACATAAAAGTAGTCTACATAGCAGTTTTTTAGGGGTGTTAAAAATCATGAATACTAAAAGTCTGCTACTTAAAATCATTCTGAAATATTAGTAGTTATAAGTGATTTCTAAAATAACAAAGAATAAAATAAAGAACAAATCAAATATAATATAAAAAACGTGATTAATTATCTTATAATATACTTTAGTTAATTCGCTTATAATTCAAGAGGCCTATGTGATTATTTCCTATATTATTATATCTCTCATCTGTATCAGGTGAAATATTAGCAGAAATAAATTAATATCGTTTTCTACATCAAATTGAGTTTGTGTCAGTACATCATCTTTATGCTTGATGAATTGATTAGTGTAGAGTTTAATCAATCCAATTTTTTTTATTTATAGGTCCTTAGACACGTTTCCATGGTGATAAGAAAATCATTTCAAGAATGTAGTTTATTTAAGTTTTTACTTGAATAAAAAAAATTGAGAAATTCCTATTCTGAAAATATTTACTTGATAGTAAAATGATATATTAATACAGATTTAAATTGTGTTAAAGTGCATTAAAAACTTAGGATGATTCAAAAAATCACCTAGGTGAGAAACAATTTGTTTAATAATAATAAAAAAATACCTTTTTGAATTTTCTAAAAAGTAAACAGATGAATTTATTCATTAAATGTGTTTTCAAGCGATACATTTAAAATACAGCTTAATATTTCCTTCTTTCAAAAATCATTAGGGCACACTAAAAATAATCACTGAAATACAAAAGAATCAAATAGTCCTTAATCTAAAAATTATCAAAAAGAAAATAATAAATTTAAGGTAAGAGAAAATTAAATTTTTTATTAAAACAGCTTTCTTTCTCAAGTTTTTTGTGCTTGTGTTGTTTGAGGCGCAGGCTTTATAGTCGCTATAAAAAATTTTAAAAGTAAGTTGAGTATTTTTACAGCAATACATTACATAAAATAATGCACCATTGAGAAATAAAAAGAAAATATTAATAGATATTGTGATTAATTTGTTTTCTAATTATTTTGTTTTTAATCACAAAGCCAACAGAAACTTTTTATTTAACTTATTTAGAATTTATTTGAACTATGTAAAATGAACATTGTGTATGGTTTTAATACTTTTCCCGTTGACAATGCTAATAGGTAATGTTATTGTTTAGTTTTTGCTTAAAAATAATTATTAATACAAAAGTTTTCTCTTCTGTTATTAGAAAGATATGTTGCTAATACAAAAATTAAAAACATGTATATATATATATATATATATATATATATATATATATATATATATATATATATATATATAAAAGAACAAAAAAAATGTAAATACATGAATTTATAGTTGAAACTAGAAGACTATGCTACATACCCCGTGTTTCCAAACTTCCCTAAATATTTAAGTTAAATTCTAAAAGAAAAAAAAATATGTTGTTAAAAAAGTGTTGTTTATTTAGTCTGCGTCTATTTAGAGCTTTTCACCATAATAAAAGCGTAGACAGAAAAATTTAATGTGAAACTACTAATGATATCATCTATAGTGTTACATTCTTATTAATAATGAACTACAGTTTTCAATAAATATATCAATTGCAGCATGGATATTTTTTCCCATAATGATTTATGTGTGTCGTAATTATGTAAATGACAACTGTATTATATCTCTCATGCAGTGTAAAAACTATATCTTTCTATTTAAAAAAAAGAAATAAACTATGCCATATCTTACTATAAGTACTTAAAATCCTTTGACGACATTAGAAAATAAGAGATTTAAAAAAGGATAAAAAACTGTTTTGATTTTATTTTGAAATTAATTTTTGTGTACTTTCCATCGAATGAAATATTAAGACGCAGTTGGACTAAAATTATTGTAACCGAAGTGTAGCTATGAAACTTTTAAAAAAACTTATTCTCAATATGTTTTTTTAAGATTTTATCAATTTTACTTTTAATTACTTAACTGTGCTAATTAGTATAAGCAATTCGATGTCATTTTACTTTTTCTTTTAAAAAATTAAAATATTTCTAGTAAGTAGCGATATTTCTAATATTTAAAGATATTTTAATAATGATAATAATGATAGTTTTGTCATTCCTTAATAAAAAACGATAAAGAAAAATAACTCATTCAGAACACAAGTGAGTGTAAAAAGTTCATTCTACAGAATCAACGATAAGATTTTTATCAACCTGACTGAATTGAAAAATAAGGTAACTTTATAAATGCATAGGAGACCTGTTTAACATTATCCGTTATTTTTTCCAAACTTTATTTATCGTTATCTTTATACATAAAAAAATGTTTAGATGGCCCAATCGAAACCCTTTTTCTATAGCAGTTTTTAATAAAACAATGTGAAAACCAATGCTGAAAACACTTCGCTTCGGTTTTTGAAACAGATAATAAGTAAATAAATAGTATACAAAAAAAAAATTATTGACTTAAAGAGAAGAGTTGCTTACTAATTAATCAATTTTTCCATAACATTCTTAGAATATTTGAAAAAGAAAATATTCAGTATTCACTGATCTCAAGTTTTTTGCTTTTATTTATCTGAGAAAAACAGATAGAACATTACCAATACAAAACCAGTATCTTTATTTTTACCTCATATAACCTCATTACCTTTATTAAACCTCATATTTCTGCCGAAATTTCAACCACTAATGAGGGAAAATATTGATACAAATGCTTTACAGAGTTTTCTAGAAATCGCTTTAATTGGTAATGACAAAGCAGATGAAGAAAAAAGATGCGGTATGGGAGTTAAGAACTCTGCGAAAATCTACAATATTTGGTTAAACATTTTATCCATTACTTAACTGGTATTTTCTCAAAAAGAGATATTTCTCCCTTTGTATTCCCCAAAATTTGCTGCTTAGGATATTTCACTTACATCCATGTTTTTCTAATTCAAAAATATAAAGAGCTAATCTGTCTAAAATTAAATAAAAATTAATGTGCCCAATAATTTACATCAGATAATTGATTACATTTTACATATTCATCGTTAAAGCCTGCAAATAAGTGAAAATTTTAAATAAATAAAAAAATCATAAGTATATTTTTAGAGCAAAATAAAGGAACACTATCTTTATCTAAGATAAACACTGCTTAACTTGTATTTGTCGATGTTTAAGTTGAATGGAATATTTCTATTAAGTAGTTTCAGCTCCAGAGTGTTATAGAACATTTTTCAGTCGCTGAATTATGCGATTTAAAGTCTCTTATGGCGACATCCAACTTGGATCTTTCCGGTTAAGATTGTGTTATATATACATAACATTTAAAAATGAGTTGTTATCTGTAGTATTAATTTTTAACAATCATTACACTTCAGCCTCAATAATAATAAACTAAACCTACTGTTTTTGAAGCAAGTTATTACTTTACTGATTCATATGCGTTTATATTTTTAGTTTCTTAGTAATATCTGTGCACAATGTGCTCCTTTTTTGCTTCATCAATTTTTGAAAAATATACCTAATGAATATTACTTTGATGATTATTGGAATATCAAATATTATTCTTAGGTCTACTTTCGAGATTATGTTTGCATTATTACCAATCTTACTTAAACTTATCAGCATTACTTTTTTTCTGTCAATAAGCTGATGAAGGATTATCACGAGCTTCTGTCACAAAAATTATTATCTAAACTCCCATTGGGCGAGGGAGTGTTCCGAATTTTCAATGAAGTTGCAGATATGCTTCACTTCTCCAGAACTAGTCCAAGCTTCATTTTTTTGTTCCTGCAACTTCCCTGGCAGATGCAAAGCGACGCTAACAATAAAAAAAAATAAGCATCGAATTAACAGCGAGCCGATGCGACAGATATTTATAGAAGGACATTACAAGAAAACTGTGTCGATGGGTTATCGGACACTCCTCCGGGGTCATCGGATATCGGGAAACACGTCCTTCAGCCCCACCCCACCCGCCCACGTGACAGGGTGCCTCTGGGAAGTAATCGTCTTCTATGAATGATCTTCCATCCAGATTACTTTGATGCAAAAAGAAATGCGAAGAAATAAATTTTTTTTTCTCTGCTTATAAGAATAATCGAATTTCTATCAAGCTTACGAAAACATTAGATTCAGCGTAGACGCCAGTAAATGTTTTTTTTTTTTTTTTTTTTTTTTTTTTACTGGAAAGTTTTGAATAATTGCAATGTAAACAGCTAAACGTAAATTAATTATTTATTCATACATTAAATGTAAACCTTAAAAAATAATTATAGCTTCTCGGTTTAAACAAATGCTAAAACAGACATAATTAGTTGAAGGTCTGGTTCATGGTGTTATATGATTTACAATCTAACTATAATTACAAATATTTTTGCTCATTAACTTTTAAGATTTACAAATTTTTGAGGTATGTGATGGTATTTAAATTAGCTAATAAATATATCTGTGATATTCCCAAGTTACAAAAATTTTATAACTTGCTATTTTGTTTATATGTCATGAAATTCAATAATAATGATTGTTATAAAATGAATAACAGTAATTCTATAGATTAGGAAAATACTCTCAGAAATATTCTATAAAGTTTGATCTTAGTGCTCATATCAATTTCTTAATATGAACAGAATTTTGAATATGATAGCATATATATGAATTATTGATTAGTAAAAATATTTTTCTATATATTTTGTGACTTTTCAAAAATAATACTGAATAAAATAAATACTGAAATATCATAACTCTGAAATAGAGTTTTCAGTACCATAACTCAGAATAAAATTTTGATAAAACGAAAACTGAAAAAAAATTAATTTTTTTTTATGATTAAAGACAGAAGGAATTTATTTTTAATAAATACGAGCTTAAAATCATTGGTATATTTTACAAATTCTACTTAAATTTAAAAACAAATTGGTTTTAAATTTAAGTGGAATTTGTAAAATATACCAATGATTTTAATGTAAAATATACTAATGATTCACCAAACTTCTAAGATGATGTACATGAAATACGAGTATTATCATGTTTTATATCTTACGAAATTCCTTTGTGATTCGCAGCCAATAATTCAACTTATAAAGTATACTTTTGCATGGAAAAAAAATTATTTTTTTAATAAAACTATAAATTATTTTCTCTGGTTAAAAAACTTAATTAAATTAAAAGCTGTTTTATGAAACTTAATGTAAGTATTATATGATGAAGTGAAAATTTCAATACTTTTAAAGAATATTTTTTTTAAATTACGTAACTTAACAGTATTACTTACAGACTCATAAAAAGGGGAAGACATGTTAGTAACACTTCATTTAAGCATAAAAAAAATACAGTACATGCAATAATAAGTAATTTTACATGTCGATTGGTGATAAAATAACTTACTAATCCAAGTAAATTTTAAATAATGGTGGAGTACTTAAACCAATTTTCAAAGAGTTCTTAAACTATGTAGAAATAATTTTACAAAAAATTACGTGGATATGTTTTAAACCTATTTTCTCTTGAGATAAAAATGATCATTTTGAGAAATAATTTAATTCTGACTTCCGAAATTTGAATGTGCAAATTAATTTAGTAAAATATTTAATTTCCATGAGGAAAGAATAACAAAATTTGCTTATTCAGTGAAATTAAAAGATATATTAATCCAGTTTGGATGTTTGGTGGAGAGTTTTTACCCAATATTTGCTCTGTAGAAAACTGAAATAATTAAATCGTTGAATATGGTTACTAAAAATCCGTGGGTTTTTTGTAAAAAACATCTTCTTGCTTACAACTTTTCTTATGAATACTTATATTGAAATAAAAAACTATTATTCGAATTATTTATATTAAAACATTATATATATACTTTCAAATAATTCTTTTAAATTAAAAATCTTTATGTAGGGAAAAATAAACACAATTTGCATGTATTTGAAGTTGTATTTAAACTTTCTAAACAAAAACTTTTCACTGCGCATACATCTGTAGTTAAAGAAATATGGTCTACAACATTAAATTTTATGGCATAATTTCTTGATATTATGCTTCATATATTTTTATCTATATTTTAATTAAATGTATTTAATTCATATACAGATTAAAAAAATCTTTGAACATGAAGGAAGAGAGAAATATTTCAAACATCAAGGAATGTACCTGATGTCAAAAATACAAATTTTTATTTCATTTGATCAGGCTAAAATTGTCTAAGAAGACAATCATATTTACCTTCCTAATTGGGATTCAATTACCAATTATGAACCTTGCAACTGCGGCTTTAAATTTGACAAATAATAAATAAGGCTAAGTTTTCATCAATTATAATTCTTATTGAAATTCAAACAAATAAATCTCATAATAATAAGTCATCAAATTAGAAGCTCATTACACCATGAGAAGTTAATATTTGTTTATTGCATGTTTGAAAGAAATGAAATAATATGAAAATCCTGCTTGATAACCTGTTTATTTTGTTTTGGTTCCTAATTTATTGCCTTGCTCTAATGAAATATGATATAAATTGCAATGCAGGATTGAACTTTATCATTGGTTTTGAACAGAAAACCTTTATTTTATGACTTTTTGAGCGAAGAAGGACAATAAATTACAACCGCATATAACATTCGATAGTTTGGTAGAATTCTACTTTGATTAATCGTATGGAGAGGTGCTTGACGTCGTCCTGATTATGTTGTTAAATGCTAACAAAAAATATTAAGAATAAAAAAATCCTGTAGTAAGTTCTTTTTTTTATTTTTTAAAAATATTCTTTTTTTTATTGAAATGCTATAGATTGTTCAGATATTAAGAGGAAAAATCAAAAATATTATTTATACTATTAACAAGTAAAGCTAAATAATAATAATAACATGAAAAATAAGTTTATTTATACCAAAAGTTGTGTCTAAGAAACACTTATAAAAGAAACAACTACATAAAATAATTTGGAGTTTTTTTTTTTTTTTTTTGATTATTTCATAAAAGGTCTATGCTTTTATAAATGGCATCTGGTAACTATACAAATAAAACTTAAAAACATATACATTACACCGTAGAGAGTATTTTAAGCAAAGAAGTCTAAAATTTGTCAAGAATGTACTCGTTAGGTACGTCAAGGTCTTGATTATAAATCAGCTCTAGTTGAGTACCTTTTATGTGAAGAAACTGTAAATGAAGCGCACAAGCTGATGTGCAACAAATAATGGTAAATGAATGATTCTCATTTAGAAGGAAAGTACATTTTACATTTGCTTGAATTAAAGTAAATAGGAGTGACTAATAAATTATAATATTTTTGGATGAGAAAAAATTAAATAAAGCCATGGTCATCTGAAGATCAAGATATACTATATTTACCACTAAAGACAGACCTTTTTGATCAAATAAACTATGAAGTTTAATTTGCGACAGCGGATTCTGTTTTTATCTCACTTAACATGGTTAACTTTTTTCTGTATCCACTTTTAAAGAAAGAAAAATAAACAGAAAAAAATTCGTTTGTCCTGTTTATAGAGAAAACAGAAAATTTATTCCATTTATCAAAGAAAAATCTATGAATTACAAACTCTATTACTTTTATTTTGATGATTAATAATTAGATATTTTCTTACGTAATTCATCTTCATATTAAAGTTTATGTTATTGTTAAGTAAATAGCATTTTTTTTTACTACAACTTTATCACCTTAAAAAATGTTTAATGTTCCTTTTCAATATATATGCAAGGTATTTTCTAAAAGTTAATCACATTCACATTAAGTATATCAATTTTAAACAAAATATGGAATCACTTCTTAATTTACAAAGTTTTAGTGAATGTAAATAATACTGAAATAAATTACCATCGTTAGCCAAAATCACTGCTGTATAATCATAGAGTCTGAAATTTCTACCCCGACTTTTTCTTCTTTTTTTTTTTTTTCTTCAAAGCGAATAATTGCGAATTGCAGAAATTACATAGTTTAAAAGAAATGAGATTTGTTCTTTTTGGTGATAAGTGGTTGCGAGCCAAGTGAAAGTTTTATAATTTGCTGCTTTGCATATAACTTACATTTAAACAAACATTTTCTGATAAAACTTTTGTTGCGTTAAGTTTGTTACAAAGGAAGATTCACATCGATTATGATAATGCTTAAGGTTAGTTTTATGGCGTGAATAAGAAGAGTTTAGTTCAAGTTCGATTTTTTTTATTTTGACATCAATAACAACTCTTAAAAAGTGCAAAGTTTTTTAGTAAATAGTTCGTTAAATTTCTCTGTATGACAGAAGTATCAGAAGTTTATTTAAATGGATATTTTATTTGTCTAATTCTATTCAGAATTCAAAATAGATTATCAGTCCTTATGAAATTAAAATCATTTTTCTCAGAAGGAAATTATAAGTATTAATATGGAGTTATTTTTTTAAAATCTTGATATCTTTAGTTATCGTTTCTAATAATTAATATATGTCTTATAGGATAAATATGGGTTTTAATTAAAAACAAAATACAGTCTTTGCTTAGAACAAAATATATTGTTTAAAAATTATTTTAATATTTAAAAGTGAATTTTAAATAAAGTTTCTAACAAATCAAAATGCTTATTATATATATATATATATATATATATATATATATATATATATATATATATATATATATATATATATATGCATTATAGAGTTGCATAGCTATGCAATATTTGTCTTTTGAAAGGAAACAGATCAATATAGTTGTGTTGTTTAGCTTTTTTTATAAACATATTTTTGAAATAGAATGTGTTGAAAAATAAATTAATGTTATAAATATTATGGATAAATATTTTTATTGCTAATAAAAATTTCTCAGGAAAAAATCCATTCAATATGAGTATAAATTATTGCTCTCAATTATTTTCTGAAATTTAAATTTTACTACTAAGTGAAATTTTTTCTAAGTGAAATGTTAATATTAACCATTAATTGGAAATTTCATTTTTGTAAATATATTTATAAGAAGATCTGAATATTGTTTAAAAAATAATAATACTCATAAAGCTTTTTGTAAATATTTCTTACTAAAAGATAATTTTTCTGAAAGACAAAAAAATATTTAAGAGTTTATTATAAATTAAAATAATTTATCATAAATTCTCAAATATTTTTAACGTTTTTTATCTCAAACTTAAAATTTTACAATGGTTATCTTTTTTAATATTCACATATTTATACGATATTCATTACACTTTAAAAATAAATACAGAAATTAAAATAAATACTTTTATGTATTTTTACATAACTTTGTGATATTAATCTTCAAACAAACTACTAAAGAATATTTTTACTAGAGGTTTCACTTTTTAATTTGATGATTTAAATTCTTTGAGAATTCTGATGTCTAGAAATAATTACTTTCTAAAGATAATTATTCTTTCATTGTTTAAATAAAAAGTAATTTACTTCGTGTTTCTTTTTTTCCAAGCAATTGTTTCAATTTCACTTAAGAATAAAAATATTTTCTCAAATCTTATCAACACTGTTTATTTTCCCAAAGTATTTTGCGACGTCGACAAAATTCTGTAGCTAAAGCATCTACTTTCGCGGCTGTGTTTTCTGCATTATCAAGATAATAAATTCGCTCTATTCATCATCTTTTGTTGGGCCATTAATCATTATTTTCTTGAGGTATATTCATCATTGTCTTCATAATTCATCATTCGGAAAATGATAACGCTCTCCAGAGGGAAATGCGATCTTAAATATGTTGTCGGAATTCTTTCTAATATTTTCATGACTTCTTAAGAGATATTTTTTTCATCATTTTTTAACCTGGGTAGCAATTAAGAAATCAATGAAAGCTTCATATTTATTAAATCACATTTATTACGAGGGGTGATTAATTTCAATTTTGGTTGATGCAACCCGACATAAAAATGATTGAAAGTTTTTTTTTTTTTTTTTTTTTTTACTTTTTCCATTAAGGCATTATTCTACTTATGATTACTTTCAATTTTAGAACATGATATAAATATAGCATCTGCTAACTTTTTTAACTATTGAAAATGAATGAATAACACTTTTTTTTATGGGATTTACACACATAATTTTAACAATAATTTAAGTTTAATGCATATTGGCTTATATTTAAATAACTTACCTTTAATATGTATAGTTAAAATTAAAATTATTTTATTTTACCATCCAATTATATGCTTCAATAATCACATTTTCAGTTGATGAAAACTTGGCATTTTTTTAAAATATAATTTATAATGAATAGCTTCAAATAATTATGAAACCAAATTGTAAAGATTTAGATTATATAACTTCCAAATACAATCTATATAAGCCAAATTTTAAAATGTCTACGTAGACTGTCTTTTAATGCGAGTTTTAATATGTTCTTGCATATTATTTTAAATGTTATGGTCTCACAGTATAAACTTCAGAATAATTTGAAATTTTTAAAAATGTTTGAAAAATATCTTAAAGCTATAGCTCTGTAGTTAAAATTTCTCTTTATCCGAAGCTATGCTTCACAGATTTAAATGTTGTTAGTAAGGCATTTAAAAAGTTTTTTACCATCAGAACTATTTAATTAAAAGGCATTTTAAACCATGTTCAGAAGATACTCCAAAAAATAATAAGCAGATAATTTATAAAGAATTCTCTATCTTAGATTACTTAATTACTTAGTGTATCCCTCATAAAGGATATACCACATACAAATAGTTCAATGATGTTGTCAACAGGTTGTAAATTTACAAAAGACAAACGTTCGTTTTTTATTGATAGCAGATTTTTGGGAAACAAAGATCAATAAATTTTCTAAAGTTTATCACATTTTAATGGTTACATTGACTTAAACTGGTGATTTTTTATTTAGTTTTTTTTTAGTTTTTTGATTTCGTTTTATTGAATTTTTTGTTAGTTTATTGAGTTTTTTGTTATTTATATTCCCAAATTGAAATTTAAAAAAGTTAATTAATTTTGTTGAAATAATTAATTTTTCCTAAATTTTCCAATCAATAGGTCCAATCAATGACCATGTCTATGGCCAGAAGACATAGAAAAAGACAGTTATCCTGTGAACAATCTCAACAAGTAAGTTTTCACTTCTTTTTAAAGATTAATGTGATTAAATATAACCACTGGTGTATCTAATATTAAATACAAAATTCTAAAATATGATTTATATAATCTTAGAATAATCTTAATTTATGATGTTTGATCTGTTGTTGGATATTAAAAACATAATTAAGACTACATAATTATATGCATAGAAACTAATGTAATAGATTTTTCTGCCTAAATGAAAATCATTTCATTTTTTAAATGCCAAGTAAAACCTCTGGAATAAAGGTTGATGAATCTTGGTTTATTTTCCACGTGTGTTGTAGTTGGAAGATTCTTCATATCAAATATTTAAAGAAATTAACAAAGATATCAATTAGCATTTTCTCAATAGTAGCAGCACTTACAAAGAAATCAAATATAAATTAACTTTATTGTTTTGAAAATTTTTCTAATTTAGAAAAAAAATTTGTATTCATTGGTAATTTTAAACCACATGTTGAATTCTCATAGGCATTTAATCCAATAATTTAATTTATTTAAAATCAGTTTAGCGACATGGTGCATGTTTTATCGATTTCCTGAAAATCATATCACAATCATACAATATTCAAATGAATTATGAATTCTTCTAAGAAACAGGATAATGGAAATTTCATGTCCTTTATCTGGGTTTTAGAATCCTTAAAACTGATAATTTCACTATAGATTTATTTATATCATTGATAATTTAAGTTTAATATTTAACATGAAAAAAAATAAGTATAAAGTTTCTCCTTATTTTGCTATTATACGTATTAAATGAAACTATTTAATAACTTTAAAACTTAAGATGATTGAAAAGAACTAAATCGTTGGAAAAAGTTATGCTAAAATGTGTTGATGAACAGAAAAAAAAATTATTCACGATTTTTTGTCTTTCAGAAAATTAGTTTCAAAAAAGAATATTAACATCTGTATTTAATTTTCTTTAAATTATAATTTTAATGCACTTAATATAAGCATAAAATGGATAATATTGATGATAATAAGTGAAAAAATACAAAACAAAATCATTAAATTTGTATAAGAGTGTATAAGTACAAAAATGTAACAAAAAATTTAATCTGAAGCAAAAAAATTCTTTTAAAATAAAGATGGTTATATTATTTAACCTACAAATTGAAGTTTGTATTATATTTATATTTTACTTCAATTCAGCATCACATAAAAAAGGATATCAATGAAGAAATTTTGCCAAAAAGTAAGTTATAAATATCTTCTATTTCCCATTATCTCTGTTCTGGATATTATTTAAAGAATGATACTTTTTTCCTTCCATATTTTACTATTATAATAAAAATTCTTTTAGGGGAGGAGAAAATATCCCCACTCCATTGAAGGTACCCATTTTCCTCAGAAAACTCTCGTTCTTTAGCAGGTCCAAACAATTTCGTACGCCAATTTTGGAGCAAAACAACGCCTCGTTATCGTTAAAGGAGCCATCGCAGGAAAAATAAGAATGGCGGCAGTTAAAATATTTAGAATCACAACAAAAGCACTCGGGGCTTCAAACGAGGGTGAGTGACATTGGCGCCGCAAAGTAAAGAGTCCATCAGAGAGTTAAGTCGCGGCACAGCCTCTTACCACATCATTAAATTTAATGCCGCTTTAAATCATTTTTTACAACTGATTCCCTAACCTTCATGTTGTCTCTGAAACAGTCCTGATGGGCACAAACAGTTACCCATCCTCCTTTCGAACCTGTAGTTTCTGGAATGCGGCGGAATTAAGCAATGGTGTTCATTTCACGACGATCGGGTCATATCTAGTCTTGGGAAGTAATAACGAAATTCCGAAAATTGTTACTTTTTATGACGCATTTAAATATTTATGTATCACGACTGCAAATATCAATTTCAAATTCCAGACTTCACTGGCTCCATTTGTTCTTCTGTAATGGTTGATATTTTCAAAGGAAATAAAAGTGTCAAATAAATGATTTTTTCAAAAGAAAAATTTGAAAAACTTTTTGAATGCATTATTAAGTGAAAAATTTTAATCTTTATAACAAATCAGTTTATATTATCTTTTATGATGTGTAATCAATATTTAACCTTGATTGTATATTAAGTTTTATGCAATAAAACTTTAAAATTCTACCTTTACATTTATGTCGTAAATGATATATTCACAACTCGCTCACGAGTGTCAAGTGAAATAAATTGTTGAGCAGATAAATATTTCAGTAAACATTTATTATTTTAATAAATAAAGAACAGTAACTTTAATACTTGGAAGAATTTTATAAAATAATTGCTATTTAAATGAAACCTCTTACGGATTAACAGCTAACTTAATTTTTTAAATAGTGTCATATGTTATTAAAGAATAGTAATATTTACAAAATTTATATTTCTGGAAAATATTCAGTCAGTAATACGTTTTATATTTAGGACACATCCTTCCTTTGGACATTAACCGACAGAGTACCACCAGTCTATTTCTTTGGTACCATCCATGTACCATACACTATGGTCTGGGACCATATTCCTTTTCCAGTGAAAAAATCTTTTGAAAAAGCTGACAGTGTCTTTTTCGAGTTGAACTTGTCCGATCCAGAAACTGTTGCCAAACTTGCCAATTGCCAAATGCTACCTTCTGGTAAGACTCTTTTCAAAGTTTTGCTTAAAACTCTTGTTAAACTTACATTTTACCAGCTCTTATCTCCACAAAACAGCTTATGTTTTGGAAAATTTAATTATTTCTAACCCCAGAATATATTAAAAAATTGGTATTGAATGCAATGATCTACTCATTAAAACTGAATGAGGCTAGTAATTGGAACTAACTTTTCCAGGTAAAAGTTTATCAGAAATCCTGCCTGAAGAATTGTACAGAAGGCTGAAGCGTCATATGGAATATGTAAAACTTATGATTCCCAATTGGATGGAAGATGAGCAGAGGGGTCTTTTTGCTGAGTACCTTTTCAAAGCTATGGCTGGTAAGATTTCTACGAATATCGACAACAATCCTTCTCATAGACAATTTTCTACTCTAATAAGGGATTTAAAGTTTTGCACAGGTATAGGTATCTACATAAATATTACCGAAATCTACTTTCAGATCATTTTATACCTACAGGTACGGTGACTACTTTTGTTTAGGAAATTTTATTTTAATTATTTAAACAAGAAAATACATATATAAAAAACAACTAAATACTCTTCAGCAAAGAAAATTGCAACTAATTTAACATAAATTCTAATACTACGACTATTAAAATTTTAAAGCATTTTAATGAAAAAAAGTCAGCTAGGAAATTAGCTGTATCTTTATTATTCTCGATACATGTATGCTTAGTAAATAAGAAAACTTATTTTACAAGATATATTCCTCATATTTTATTCTGCACCCCTTAAAATAGTTGACATTCACAATAATTACCAAAAAATTTTTAATATAACAACAGAAACAATTTACACTTCTTTTTTTGGTGAATAATATTTTCTATTCTTAGGTTGATATAATTTGCATAATATCTATTTAGAAATGCACATAATTGTTCAACAATGTAAAATCTATTAAACATAAATATTATCTGTGACGAGAAATTCAAGTTAATGACGTTTCAGTATAATGGAGTTGTATACCAACAAGATCTTTAGCATACAAATTATTACCGGACAAGTGTCAATGCCTTTACCAAAATTCTGAATTAACTAATAAGCTGACTTTTCTTAATTATTTAAGATTTAACTAAAATATAAATAAAGAAAATTTATATTTATTTTCAATTCGCAGGTTCGAGAAAAAGAAATTTTAATGCCTTAATTTGCAATATTGAAATCACAGTTAAAGAATGATAATTTACTAAAATATCAATTTTATTAAATTGCATCCATCTGATTAATAATTCTAATCTTTTTTTCACTGAGTAAGATTTATGCAGCTTTTTCTCTGAATAAATTGTAATGGAAAAAAATAAGTTCTATAAATTAGTTCAATTATTTTTGTTCAGTTTTATTATTCTACAGTTCTAATGCCTAATCTGATCATGTTGTTCTTTATCTTACAGTTCAAAGCTTCTCTTGCAGTTCTAATCATTGTATCTTACTATACATTGTACTAATCATAATATCAATTGTATCTTACAGTTCTAATCAGTTGCTCTTATTAAATCAATTTTATACATTTTTTTACAATTCAAGATATTTATAAGTAAAGATATTAATAAGAAATTTTTCTAAAAATAAAATTTGCTTAGATTCTTTTTAATCTAATAAAATCACAATCACTGTTTCAAACAATATTCAAACTTGGACTCAACACTGGAATATTTTATTACATAATATTACACTTATATTTATTTGCATCTGTAGAGTAAAAATAATCTAAGATTTTATTGGAATTTTAAGTAAACTTTTCATCATAAATAATAACTGATTACAACAAAAATTCATTAAAATCTGAACTTCAATTTAATGGGGCGACACGATATCATTCAGGCCAACATTAACAAGTCATTGCTTAGATCCACATTTATTATAATTAGAAGTGATAAATTTAAAATATTCTACTAATCAAAATGTAACAATTTAATAAAAATTATATAGATAAATTTAAAAGACTCCAAATTTTGAGAGAAAAATTCATTTCATGGTAAATAAATTACCTTAATTTTCTAATTTCATTTACTATTCAAACTGTAATCATCAATTACTCATCAAGAAAAAAATCCTTTTCACATGATCAGAAAAATAGTTTTAAATTTATTAATGAAGTTTACACATCAACACTTTTCCCACAATGATATACAGATTTATATAAATAAATATTCTATTAAAATTTAGGCTTCAAATTATAACGAATACTAAATTAATCTTAATAGGTAAGCGAATTTATCTATTGAGCTTATTAAATTGATATGATATACATAGAGATATTAAATGCAAAATTGATTAAAAAAATATTAAAATTGTATTTTTAATTAAATATCAAAACATATTTTGTTTTAAAATTTTAAGCCAGTTATTTCCTCTTTGCTACAATTTAACAGGTATTTATATTCAGGTTATTTCAAATGAATGGAATGCAAAAACTGTTGTGTGTAATACAATAAAATGCATTGTGTATGAGTTTCATTAAGCAAGAATTCATAAAAATAAATTCCGATCGAACTAATTTTGATTAACTCTTAAAAAAAACTTAAAAAATTTGAACTCTTAAAAAAAGATTGATAAAATATGATTTATTTTCATACAGCATTATTTTAAATTAAACATCTTATGAAATTTGTTCAGTTTGGGATGAAATCAGTTCTTCCATTTTTAAAAATAATTTTGGTGAACAGTTGATTCATTATATCATACTTCTTTTTCGAATTTAACATATATGTTAAAATAAGAAACTATAAGATTAATAAAAATTTGGTATAGCAAACTATTTTGAAATCAATGGTAATACTTCACTTAGTGTTATTAGTTTTAGCGCGTTATGAGATTTAGTTTATTCCCCTAAAGCAATAAACGATGATAAATTTCAGCAATGAATTTACAACTCGTAAGACTAATTTTAAAATTTTTTTTGTACTTTCTTGGGAGAGTTGATAAAAAAGAGCCTTAATGCGTGTTGGTATTCCGCAGCACAAGTAGGGCGTAGGAAAACCATAATTTATGATGGCTCTATGCAGCTGTTTCCTTCACTGCTGCTCAACATTGACATCATTTTCTTTGAAGCCCAGCCAGAATGTATCGTTCTGTCCCGAAGACCTGTCAACTTTGTTTTTCACCAGGTCGAAATTTAGAGGAAATGACAGTTTTTTCCAGCTTTATTTTCTTGTTATGTTCCCTTGCTCATAATCGCTTCAAAAACTTGTTTATTTTAATCTTATAAGATGCAGAAAAAGCAAACAAGTGTGTCGATATGTTTATCTATATTTGTACACATATATGCGTATACGTATATACATATAAATATATATATATATATATATATATATATATATATATATATATATATATATATATATATATATATATATGTATGTATGTAAACAAATTTAATATTATTAAAATAGAGATTATAATAAAAATTGATGTGCATAACAAATTTCAGGTTTTGTATACAAAACTAATAAAAATAAAATCAGAAATGTAAAAATAAATTAAAACACGTGATATTCAATTAAAAATATTTATAGCAAACATCAGAAACAAGTTTCCAAAATGTAAATATAAATCAGGTATTTTACATAATAATAGATATATTATGTGTAAAAAACCTGATTTAAAATACTTGCATTTAATAACCAGCCTTTAATGATATTATTTTGAAAAATAAAAATTTCTTGGAACGATAATAATTTACTGATAATTCTTAAAATTTATGCAAGTAGTTGCTTAAAAAATTATTTAGTCAGAGCTGCAAAAATGAAAAATGACTATCTTACTAGACTTTTCAGTAATTTTTCGTGTGTTCAATTTTTAAATGCATTTAAAAGTTCAATGTGTTTAGAAATATAATAATGCATTTTTTTAATATTTATTCTAGAACAAAGTAATGATAAATTAATGTAAATAGTTACGTAATTTATAAATCATTTTCCATTCGATTTTATAGAAATATTTATTCTAGAATAAGGTAATGATGAATTAAAACATGTAATTTATAAACCATTCCCCATTTGATTTTATAGAAATATTTATTCCTGAATAAGGTAATGATGAATTAAAACATGCAATTAATAAATCATTCTCCTTTCGATTTTAAAAGGTATTCTTTTACTTGAGAAAGTAAAAAGTATAACAAATATTCAATGTTTCTTATGTTATTATGAACCTTTTATTAGGCATATATATATATATATATATATATATATATATATATATATATATATATATATATATATATATATAATTTATTCAACTTTAATAAATGCACTTTCTTATTAAAGTTTTCTTCAAATAAATTTAGTTATAAAACTCGTGTTAAAAGTATGTAACAAAATTATTATATAATGTAATATTAATATAATATATATATACATATATATATACATATATAATATATATATACATATATATATATATATATATATATATATATATATATATATATATATATATATATATATATATATATATATATATATATATAGTTCTTCAAAACAAACTAAAAAAAAATCTACTAAATTTGTCACATATTTTGAACACGGGTTTTATTACGTAATTTGTTTAAAGAGAACTTTAATAAGAAAGCATTTTTCCATTTTAAAATCAATTTTTATAAATTAATAGCTTTAATTATGCAAATTAACAAATATATTGCTTAGTTTTATAAAGAATATCTAAAAAACAATAATTTAAGTTATCATTTTTTTAATTTTTACAAATAAATTTCTTGGCCATTAATCGCTCCAATTCCGCAAAAAATTTTGCATGTCAGGATTATGTTTTCAAAATATAATTAAGTTGATATTTTCTTAATTATGTAAAAAAGTTATTTCTAAGTCAGTATTTTGCTTCTGAGGAAAATAAGTCCAAGATAAGATTTCTAATAAATCATTTCAGCATTTTTATGAAAGCTTGGTACGCTTTTTTTCCTTTTCTCATGTTTTTTTTCCAAAACAAAACGTATTATTAATTTAATGGTTACATATGCTGATGTGAAACTTATTTGATGAAAAAAAGTCATTTAAGGTATGTTTTTCATCTGCATGCAAATGCGAATTAACTTAATAAGCTTACTATGTGAATATGATTTCAATAGCGTGGTATTGGGAAAAATCATTATAGTGTTACATTTCTTATGCTAATTCTCAATAAACTCTTTTATGATAAAAAAAAGTAAGTTACGATGATTATTTTATTATTAATTTGCATTTGTATAAAGCATGTAATTAGGATTGTATAAAAATGTATTGTGTAAAATAGTAATTATCTAAAAATAAGATTGAAAAATAACTGTGTTGCTGTTTGAAGACATTAATGGTGTTGAATCCAAAGCCAATTTTGCCATATACTGATTTACCATTCTCATAAATTTAACGATCTCTCGAACTGAGATGTTTTGTGAGGAATCCATCGAAGCATCTTTCTCTTCCTCAGACATATTTCACAGCTGTTCCAAACTATAAGAATTGTTATTAGTATCAGTGGTGTTTTCCCAGAGCGTTTGGTGTCACCTGGCACGGTAATTTATGGTATCATTTCTTTTCATGGTGTTACTCCTTCATTTTGCTTTTGCCCTTTTAAAGGGGCTCTCTATTCGCTTGATTTGCGATTCACTTTTCTCTGCAAACTGTGGCATGCCTATCAGTGATAGTAAAAAGAGCAGACAGTAGTTGGACAATATGTTCTTCTATAAAGTACGTCACTATATTATTTGAAAAATCTTTAAGTTGCACGTAATATTTTTGTACAAGACACCATTTTAAGATGACATGCATTAAAATGCTCGGACAATTTTTTTGATTGGATGAATGCATTTAAATTACTTGATGAACAGTTCTTGAAGAGCCATTAATTACTATCCCAAAATTCCTCTCATCTTCATTTAAACAATTCCCACTTAGTAAGTGGATATTAATAGTGATTCAGCATTCTTTTCTAAGCTTAAGTTCCAGTTAAAGTATCTCTCATTTACACAAAGTGAACGAAGAGTGTCAAATCAACTTCAATTCAAAAAATTTCATTGATCCGTATTTTAGTACTTGATTGGCAATATAGTGGTGTATGTATTGTTTGAAATTAAATCATGTAATCATTATTTTCAATATCCAATCATTAGAAATATTATTTGCTTGGCGAAAAATATAACCTCACAGGAAAGTAACCCAACTTTTTTAATACTATAAATATTTATTCTCATGCTATATAGCATTCATTTTGTTAATGTTTATTTTTTTTTTACTGCATGATTTCAGTTTTAGCAACATTATTTGTTAACGTTATTATCATTCAATTAGGTGACTGGGAAAAGAAGCGTCCTGTATGGGTTATGTTGATGATAAATTCATTGACAGAAAGCGATGTGCGTAGCAGGGGTATCCCTGTCCTAGATCTGTACTTGGCAAGAGAAGCTACTCGCTTAGGAAAGCGAGCTGGTGCTGTAGAACTAGTAGAAGAGCAGTGCCTGCCACTCAATGAACTGGATGTCTCTCAGGTTCTTATAAATTATTTCTTTTATTTTAATAACATGCTTTTATTAATGTACAGAAAAGGAAGAAGATAAGATTTATGAAATGTAGAAGTATGTTATTACATTCTTAAGGAAGGGCAGAAATAATTTAAGAAGGTATTTCACTTTTTAAAATTCAAATTTGATTGAAAATCCTAAAATGGTTCTTTGCACTGGAATATTGAAAGACAAAAATAATTAAATAGGACATTATTTTTAGCTGTTTTGTTATCAAAATATATTATTTGATGAATATTATATTTTGATAACAAAACAGCTAAAAATATCATCAGCCAGATGAAAAAATTTGGATTCTAATTTTGTTATCCTACTCAGAAGGTTTGGAAATGTTATGTTTTTGAATTTTTCCCTCAACAATAATTTATCATGTACAGAATAAAAATTTAAAAAAATTTAAATGCTTCAAAATTGCTTCCAAATTATCTTTAAAAATTTAATATATTCTGCATAAGTATTTTGATTAAACTTGAATACCAGAATTTACCTTAAAAAACATCCATTAATTACTTTGTTCACATTAAGAAAAACATAATTTCCAAGTATAGTCCAATAATGATGGAACAATAAGAAGGACTCTAAACAAAAATTAACGATGCGTTAGGTGAAAAATATCTTTCCAGATATTCCTGTAACTTTAATTTTCTTATATATATATATATATATATATTTTGCCTTAAAAAAAAGAAAGAAAATGAAACTCGACTAATCAAAATCCTTAATGAACGTATGCATTTTTCATCACTTATTCATCTTTTACCGAGTGGCAACAGCGGATTCAGGATTTCTTTCATCAGGAGTTGCTGTTTTCATTTTCCACTTTTAGGCCCAAGACTGAGGCTTCGCTGTGCCTAGAAGAGATAAACCCGGTTGATAATTTCGATACAAATAGCGTCGGTGGATGAGGAATAGAGATTAACATCAGAGGAATTCGCTGGTGTTAATGTGCTACGCAATCAGCGTTCTGGGGGAAAGAGAGGATTAAGTTCATCCGTCAAGCAGGCCTGTCAACAAGGGATGCTGCAGCGATAAAGCCTTCCAATTTCTTTTGAAAATGTGGATCTAGATTGTGCCAAAGAAGTAAATAAAAAAATTAAGATCGCCGGCACTTTCTTTTCATCAGGTAAAAGAGTAGATGGGGAAGGCCTTATATCACCTTCTCAAAGCGAGTCTATATTTATAGCCTTGCACTTCTTTCTGTTGTTATTCATTAATGGTGTGCACACACTTTCTTTTTTCGAAAGCTTCTCTCTTTTCATCGGAATCAGCCAGATGAAGAAACAACAAGTGATTTTCGTTCGAATGACTTCACATAATCAAGAAAAAAATTCTTTATCTTAATGTCTCTTAGAAAGGGACCAATGTGGGAATTATTTATCATGATACTTTTGATGCCAAGTCCATTGTTTCCACTAGCGGACTACTTGCCTCCTTTCTTTATTCATTCCCTATTTCTAATTTTCTTCAATGAATCAATTATTTCTTTTTTCATTCATATTTAAAGAAATTTCCTAAATGTAATAGAATTTTTTTTTAAATTCTAAATTCTGCGCATTTTTTGTAATTAAAGAAAATAGTGAATATCGTAAATCAAATATAAGGAGAATATTTTTGAATAAATTTTTTAATATAGTAACGAAACTTTTCAAAACATTAGTTCAATGCTTTCATCGCCATAAAGTGAAAGAGAAAAGAATTACAGTTGAATATACATATTTGCATGTATATATACATATGAAAATGTATAAAATTTTGACTTTACTTTATATAAGGAAATTTATTTTAAATTTCTCAAAAAAATTATTAATGTCAGTATTTTTACTTGAATACATTGTGCATTAGAGTGTATTATAAAGCAATGAAGAAAAAGAAATATAATTCATAGCTAAGACGAAGTCGTAAAGTTAAGTTGAAGTATGTTTTGTATGACATTATTGAAGTATGTTTTACTTTCTGTCTTTTAGAAAAATTTTTCAAAATGTATTTATTTTTAATAAATTGTTGATACTGTAGATATAGTAAATAAATTGTTTCGGCTTCTATGCTATTATCTTATCTAAATTATAAAAGAATATGAAGAGTGTTTCAGTCAAACATAGTTACAGTAGTCTGATTAAAAATTAAACAAATTTCATTTAAACAAAAGAAAAAACAAAGACAACTTTTGTTTATACGTAATCTTATTTAATTTATTTTATAACCTGGTTTTTCCATTCACTAAGAATTTTGAAATTTGCTAAGGCACTGAAAGTTGTAAAAATAAAAATAAAAAATAAGTGCATATGTGTTTTTTTCCTTATAAGAGATGATTTGCATAAAATTAAGATGCTTTTTTCAATTTCTTCTAGATTATTTATCTAGATTAAAAAAGAAATCTAGATAAACGCTTAATATACAGCTTACAGCAATATACTTGACATCAGACAATAATCTATCTACCTATTTATCTATCTATATATATATATATATATATATATATATATATATATATATATATATATATATATATATATATATATATATATATATATATATATATATATATATATATATATATAAATATATATAAATATATATATATATATATATATATATATATAAATATAAGATATATACATGAATATTAAATAATATATATATTATTTAAATACACTAACTGACATCTTGCAAGTTCAGACCAGAATTCCTTTTCTTAGAGTCAGAAACTGAAACATAAATACAACAGTAAGGAGAAATTATAGAAGTCGCATATCAAGTGTCATCTTATTTTTATCCGATTTACTTTTTATTCGAACAGCTAAAATTCCCTTCAAATGCTGCAAATTCAATTTGATATTTCGTGTATGTGTGTGTATGAATTGACAAATGTTAAAAACAGAATTTGTCAATTCCAAATATTGAATTTAGTTGCGATTTTATTGGTTATAAATTCCTTATACAATACTAATAATTGAACTTTTTTTTAAAGATATCATTTCGGAGTCTAAATATTATTTTAGTTAAGGGCTTTATTTCACGTGTTTTGTGACTTGAAATTATTTTTCCACACAATAGAAATTTTTTATTGCTTTCTGTATTGTGGATATATAAATCTTCTTATATAGAATTATAAATACTGTTTTATAGTAAAATTAATTTTCCAAAGATTGTGTAAGTTTATAGCAATGGAAGCTATCTTTAAAATCAATTATTTTTTTCGGATTTCAAAACTGAATTTAACATTATGAAATTATTGTCACTTTAAAACTAAGTATAGGGAATGATTTAAACTCTTGTATTTCTTAAAACATTCCGTCTTTAACATGATTTTATATTTGTCAGTGTTGATAAATTCGGAAAAAATGAAAAACTACCTAAATGCTAATAAATGAAAATTAATTTATTTGATACATGTCTTTTAAAGACATTTATTTTGATCCCTTAACCAATAGTTCATGAATATTGAAAGTATTTTTGGGTATTGGCAACATATTTTCCTGTTCAAAAAATTTTATCATTCATTATGAATTGTATTCATGAGTTACAAGAATGTTGGGTAGAAGTATAAAGCTCTCCTAGGCGTTTATTTCAAAAGAAAGGACTGAATAAAGGGGGAACACGACATACATTTCGTTTTGTTAATGCTGTAGCCAAAGTTTGAGCAATAGAGAAATCTAAATAATTTGATGTAAATGATTTAGCAACATTTTTTGGAAGCTATTGGTTTGTACGTCCTCTCATGACAGTTGGTAACAAGAGTTCATCCTGAATCCATTAGTCTGTCAAGCTCAAGTTTCTTAAGTTATCGTAGGTGGATGAAATTGTTTTAGTAAGTTTCAAGATGACTTTAAATACACATCTTCACAGTCATGTCATCGTATAGTCTAATAAAGTAGATATATACAAATCTACACAGCTTCTGCTTTATTATGTAAACATCTTTTTTATTTTGTTTGAGGGAAAAGATTTGGATGATACGCAGAATTTATGATTACATTTTTATAAGAAATATACTGACTGCTCAACTTGATATAGTGGTAAAACTGTGCTCTTCTGGGCAAAATTTCCGGGTCTCATCCCAGCTACTGTCAAACAAAGAGAGATAAATGTTTTCACACGTGTAGTGAATAGATGAAGGAATGTGTATTCCACTTCAGACCTGTATATCCATAAACTTCGGGTGGGTGCTTGGGAATTTTCAGAGTTTCCATGAGACAGTTGAATTCGGTTCGTTATCTATGAAAAGTCCTCCTAAAGATCAATTTCTCCAATGTACATTTAATTACTTTTGACCTTTAGATTTTTTGTTAAGGAGTTTCAAAAAAAACAGGCTAAAATTTTTTAACGAAAAAATATTTATAGCTTTTGTTTAATATGACAAAAATAAAGTAAACTATCAAATAAAAACGAGTTAAATTACTTTACAAGAAGTGAAATATTTTTAGTATATCTTTTGTAAAATATTTTATAATAAAATCTCACTTTTCTTTGATTTTTGTTTATTTTAAAACGAGACTTAATTGTATCTATAGTGCGGATTTAAAAAAATTTTATGCAATTAATTATAAACTAATCTTGAACATATAAAATGTATTGTATAGGAATATATAAATATATATATATATATGCGTATGACACTAATATGGATATGTCAGAAATAGATATATTTTTAGATTTCTCATCAAAAGAATAATTTTTCACTCAGTCACACCCACCACTGAGTTCATTTTCAGTCCAAAGGAAAAGCCTGGGCGGATTTTCCAAGCGTTTTCACATTTGCACAACAATAAATGTTTCCAAAGCATGGGTATTTGCACAACAATCCAAAAGTTCACCCCCAGAGATTCATCTCTCCACGTTTGCTGGACGGATTAGTCGGCGGACTCCCCTTTATAAATTGGGGAATTCTCTCCAAAGAGTCATGGCTCAGAGGGAGGGAATTTTAGCGACTGAGGGAAAAAAGAGGAAGTCGCATCTATTTGGGGAAAATACTTTCACCCCACATCCAGATTGCAATCTCTTTTTCTTTAATATTTTTTACTCTCTTTTTTTTCCATCTTTTTCCTATCTCTGACTCCTATAGGGTGCAAAATGGGATTTCCCCAAGCAAGTAAGGATCTGAAGGGAGCAACAAAGATGATTGCTATTTCTCCTCTTCCTTCTTCTTTTCTCTCCATCCTATTTCTTCCAGTCTCACCTTTCGTTCCTCATCTATCATTTCGGGACTTTTCTAGTGGGATAAATATACACTCTTTCTTTTCCTTGTACAGACGAGGGTCTGGGGTCTGAATTACCCTTAAGATATCGAAGTACTCTTGGCACGTTTTCCTTTCCTCAGATTTGGTGAAATGCCGATACACGTTATTGGTGAAGTATTTGTTCCGTTAGATTCTTACGCACGTAAACTTTATATCATAAAATCTGAAAATATTGTTCGTGGTGAAAATTGTTGAAGGACCACATTGATACGTGACTAAGACTTTACTGGATGCATAGATTTGAATAATATGAACACTTGAAAAAGGAGATTAAGCAATAACTTTTTGAAAGTTTATATTTTCTGTAGTAAAATGTTCTTTGAATATATTAAATTATTTATTTGAAAGAGATAGATTCATTAAATTCAATCAAATATTTACTGAAACCCGCGTTCATATTCGTTTGAATATTTATAAGATATTTGAAATGTAGATTAATACAATTTGTAATTTGACATTCTTATTTCGTGCAAATTTATATTTACTTTTGGGATGTTCGGAAAGTATCTTCGTTTTTCCTACATGGATCAGCTTTTTGCTGGTAAAAACCAAACACTTTATGATCGAAGTGTCTGCTACTACCAGAAAGATGGTAAAAGCTATTGGACTAGAATAGACAATGTACAATGAAATACAATATTTATTTGCTGCACGTTTTTCATTTTTATAAAAAACGAAATGATTTTCCGAAAAACCCAATAATTTAAATTTACCTTATACTACCAACTGGCTCGTAATTGTTTCACCTAATTAACTATTAAAACTAATTACTAAGATGAAATCTTCCGTATTGTAGAAGAGGCGACGAATTTTCAATTTTAAGTCAAGTTGTACTATCAACGTAGTTATCTTTGACCACGTCAAAAATAAATCTCGAAATCTCGTTATCATCGACATCGCAAACTAGATAGCTTAATGAATTAGAAAGCTACAACATGAATTAACTATATATATATATATATATATATATATATATATATATATATATATATATATATAATTATGAGATTATTTCTAATTAAGTAATTCTTCCACGTTGATGAAGTTAGCCCCTGAGCTGGCATCTTCTGACAAAATTGTATAATATTATATTTAATAATTGTGTTTAACATTATCAACAACTCATTAAGAAATATTTTATAAGTGGAACTGGAATATATAAGAATGCTCTTGAATTAAAATGCTTAGACTTTTGTTCCAGTCACCTTACAGACAACAGTTCAGAGAAAGAATTTTATAAATCAATAACCAATGTATCAAGTGAGGTCAAACTACAAAAATTTTTATATACCTCAAATATATATTAAAATATTGTTAATAAATATATTAAAAAAATTTGGAACATTTTTAATATTATGTTTTTAAATCATAACACCAAAATCAAAATTTTAATTAGGATTTCTAACAATATTTTTCATACTTGTGATTTCCTAAATAAAAAATGATATGAGTGAAACAGCTAATTTAAAACAGAGGCAAAAAATCGCGGATTTGAAAATTTAAATTACACAGATAATGTTTAAGCAAATAGTTTTCACTTTTTTTTTCTCATTTCCTTTATATTTTGTATAATCTCGCTAAGTGTGAGTTTTCTTTTTTCAAGGACATATTCTAACCCAAAATAACTTAGTTCTCGAAGTATTATAGTTGCCAGAAAGATTTAAGGATACAAATTTGATTTAAGGGGGATGGAGATGAAAAATGAATTGCGAGTGTCGTTCTTTCCCAAAGGATTTGAAGAGATTTCGGACTCACAATTACATCCTGAAAAAATTGCATATGACGATGTAGAGAAATAGAAAAAAGTTATCAAGTTTTGTAGTTGCGTTAAGTTTTTTATTTTTTTAATTTTTCTACTAATTTTGCAGTTAATGTTTTTATTAGTTATAAGGAAGAAGCAGTTTTCGTATTTATGTATTTCCACATTAAAATTAAAAATTTTTTTAAAATTTTAACAGAGAGAAATTATTTTCAAAAACTTAATTAAAAATATAAATCTAATATTGAATAACAATTTAAAAATAATTATACTTGTAGATTTGGAAAAGTATTTTTATTTAATTAAAAGAAACCCTCATAAAAGTAGGGATAAGAATTGGGAATTATTTACTAAGTAATTAATTAATTTTAATACTAAATAAATACTTTTTATTGTGCAATCATAAATAAGTACTTTAACTTTGATATTAAAATTATATTTTAATAAAAATTCATCATTTACTAGTTTGTAACGAGTGCATAACAAATTCAAGGATATTTCTAGATATTTTTATTAAACGATACAAGATTAACTTCATAACGTTGCATAACCTCTTTTGGTCAAATGAAAGAACTTCCTGATATCTAGACTTCAGAACAGTCTTTTTTTATTTATAAATCTAGCAAATGCTGTTAGAGACTGTTATCCTCATCTTGAATTGATATAAATAAGGAAGGCTTCTTTTAAATTTAGTTATTAAAGAGACCTTTCAAATGTCTCTTTCTGTCTCAGATATCGAGAATACATTGTATCTGAGAAAGAGAATTTAACATGCATAATAACTTTATCGAAACAAAATATGTGTTCTATATTTTTAAAAGAAATTTGATATTAAATATCCATAAATGCATTAATTATACCATAATAATATATAATAAAAATAGCTTGAATAAAAGTAACCTAAAAATTTAAAATATTTTAAATTATATTAATGTGCGTTATTATTAGTCACATTATCTGTGTGTTCATGAATTTTAACTACTTATAAGCACATTTAAATTATTTTACTTAAGCCCAGAATGTGTATACAGTATATATATATATATATATATATATATATATATATATATATATATATATATATATATATATATATATATATATATATATATATATATATATATAATTATTGCTAATCGGATCACATTTCAATTATTATAAAGCACTATAACTTTGAAAATAGCTCATTGTGGCTTAATTTAAAAAACATTTAAATGGAATAAAAACCTATCATTGTTAAGAAAATTCATATACTTGAAGTTTTACAGCTTTTCCCGTATACTCATATCAAACGGAATACTTTGGATTTCTTGGGGGTTTTGCACTGTGTGAATTACACATTTATATTGATATACAAAAGCTATGTAATCAAAAATATTTTTCTTGACGGGAAAAATATTCATGATTGGCGTTACTAAATCTATAGTTCTTTATTTTTTAAATAAGAATGTTACCTAGGACATACTTCTTAAATAATTTAGAATAAAGTTAATAATACAAATTAATAATAGAGTTAATTTTACATTAACTATTACAAATTAATAATAGAGTTAATATTTTTATAAATAAAATATTGATGCAGTAGGGAATTTTTTTTATTGATCCATGCATAAAGAAAGTCGAGCATGAAAAACGTAAAAATTAATTTTTTTTCCAAGTGGCATGAGATAAATCCCTTGACAGAACAATTATAGATGAACATACTGTGCTTACATTGTTACTCAACTATTTTGAATATTTTTTTTCCAATGGCAGATTGTTGACAGTCACAACTGCAACAGAGTCTATTAATCTATTGTTCCCTGATACCAAGGAACCGGCCAGACACAGCGACCTCTTATCCGCCGAATCGTTGCCACGGGTGCATCACAGGGGGTGGGCCACCATCGCACCCTCACATATGCCATAGGGACCCGTTTATAGGGTAGGCATGATTCATACTTAATTCACACACACACAAGGAAAGGACAAAGACAGGATAGAGAGAGAGAAAGTACATCCATGCCTGAACCGGGATTCGAACCCAGGACCTCCCTATCCGAGTACTATTTTGAATATATACTCAAGGAAAACTATACTTTAATTCGTTGTGAGTAAGTAATTTTAAATTTCATCTGATTGAACTAAGAAGGACAGATCTAATAAAATAAAGTGTGTCGCAATATCAAAATTTAGATATGCAATTAAATTTTGGCTTCTTAGTTAAAAGCTTTTCTTGACATACTAATGTTCATTTTAGCATCAGTTTCAAATTTCATAACATTACTTATTTCAAAATATTTTCCTTATTTTGCTTAATGTGAAATTTTTTAAAAATTTTTATTTATTTTAATTATATTCTAAATATTAACATTCCATAAAATTTTTGTTTCACGCTACCATCACTACGTTTAACAAAATTATATATTATTATTTAGTCAATATTCTTAGTTTTATTTAAAAATTCAATGACTTTAAACACTACGAATGCATTCTCTAATTTGAATTGCTAATGTTTCATCTAAATGAATTCGCTACTTTATTAATCACTGACCATATTAATTTTTCTGTGTCCAGTCTTAAAAATTAGTTAGTTTATTAAGTTATCTTGAGTTATTTATAAAGATTTATTTTACATATTGATATGTATTTTTCAGTTTAGCAGCATCATCTTTGCAGAACGAGAATTATACTTCTTTACAGTCGAAATATACATCATGTTGCATAATTTATAGTGAGAAAAATAGAAGCATAAAAAGATATGAATATAATACTTCTTAGTTATATAAAAAAGAGAGGTTTGATTATTATTTAAAAAAACAAATTAATTAATTAATTGAATTTTTATTTCCACATTATTTTCCCATCAAGCGTGAAATATTCTACGCTACACACACACATATATAAAACATATGTGTTTGTGAGTTAGAAATTTCTGAATATTTTCCGCTCTGCAAATATCTTAATTTTGACGCAGTGTAGTGTGGACAACATATAATTTTTAAATTATAATTATATGAGGAAAACTTCCAATCACCCACTCAACAGACATGCATCCAATTGCTGGATTCGAACCCGTGTCTTTCCATTCTTAAGCACATGATCTTATTATTAAGCCATGATGACAATAAATACGCAAACTTTATACCTAGTTATAATATTTATTAAAATTAAATATTTGAGTAAAAGTTAAAATGAATTTCGTATTATCATTCCACAATCAAAAAGTTTTGAAAGTATAGACAAACTATTTATAAATACATTAAATCTTATTCTTCTTTTATGGAAGTAATTTTCACTTAATTTCATTTCATGAAATTTTTGAGAATACTTCTCTAACTTCAATCCTCAAAATTATCAAAAATCTCTCCTTTTTTTGCCATTACCTCAAATATCTTCGAATAAGTCAAGAAAAAAATAGCTTGGAATATTTTAAACTTGTTTACGTTTTCTTAGAAACACTGTGAACCTTTGAGATTTTTCGCAGCCATTCCTTCTTTCACGAATCATATAATCATCAGTCGAACGCATCATCGAAGAGATTAAATTCATCCATCTTCACCGTGGAGATCTTCTACGGTGAGCAGAGAAGCCGCGTCACCATCCGGAAATCGGGAACATCTCACTTATAGCACCCACAAGGGATGTCCATAAAAGTGTCGTCGATGCGGGGGATGGTTTGAGCAAACAGACGGGAGAGCGGACCGACTCACCCAGCCTTAATTTGTCATCGCTGGCATTTTAGCTAACGCAGAAATGGCACACATCGTTATATTGATGGACGAACAGTTTCCGGAGCTAAATATTGCCCGGCGGGGCGATGACGAAAACTTCCCTTCTCTGGCGGGCTTTCATCCGATCGTCTGCATAAAAGAACAAAAGGAAAACTCGATAAATCCTTCGGTGAAATGGCTTTTCGTTCGCTTTCTCCTGTTTTCTGTCTCATTGCTAACTCTTGTTTCTCCATTGACATTTTAGGAAATAAATGCCCACCTCTTATAAATTCACAACTTTTTCAGAGTAAATATATCATGCAGAAAAATATATTATTCTTTTCACTTTATGTATTTAGTTGAAAATAAATTTCTAATAAACATTTTTTGATGTAAAATCTCTCTTTCAAAATACCTGCTCACGTGACAGTATGATAGTGGATTGATTTTTGGCAGATAACCATGAAAATTTTCAATAATTTTTATGACTACCTATCAAAATAAGTTATCGCTATTAAAATTTTATATATTTAAATTTATCAATATCCATTATAGAAAAAATACGAAACTTGAATGGAATCTTTTCCTTTCTACATACTTTTGTAATTTAATATTCCCTTAAATTCGTCTATTTACTTTATCTTTCATATTAACAGTTAACTATTTTAAAAGTTTAAACTAGTTATCTTTTTAACATTAGTATGCAGCAGTTACAAACTTCTTTTTTATTTAGATACACCGTGGCCTAATAATACAATATTTTTCGAAATGAAAACATGAGTACAATCGCAACAATTGCTACATAATTAAAATAAATTAATGTTGCATTTCTGAATGCATATTCTCGAGGTGAAGTCCTGGAAGTCTTCAGAAAATTTCTCTTTTTGACAAATTAATTTTTGAAATTAAAAATAATATTCTTTATCTAAAGCTTTTAGATGTATTAATTATTTTTATATAATATGCATTTTGTGTCTAAGATTTTTAAAATTTATAAAACATTTTATCGCATATTTAAAAATTATATAACATAATTAATAAATGAATCAGATGTAAAAATATTTTGAAATGTGCAAAAAAAAAGGGCAGATTTAAATGGTGAAAGTGCATTAAATGTGACTTATAAATTTTTTTCATTGTAAATTCTGCTATGATATTTTACAGTATATATATATATATATATATATATATATATATATATATATATATATATATATATATATATATATATATATATATATATATATATATATATATATATATATATATATATAATTAAGATTTAAATTATATCACAATATTATCTTTTAAGAGAATAATTTATTTTGTTTATTAAAATGCAGTCTTGTTAATTCATTTTTTAAGCGGAACTTGCTTTGAAAATGTGGTGATTCCTCACTCTGATATTCTCCATCACAAATTCTTGCGTAATTTGCCTCCTGGTTTGCCGTTATTAGGGTTACTGGGTTTAATTTAACGTCAAATTGCCATAATTCAAAGCCCCAGACTTGATTAATTATATTCGTGTAGTAGATGTCGAAGATGTGATAGCGAATTAATGGCGAAATGCGAGCATTGTAATAAACTTCCGGTAGTCAGCTTAAACCTGGATCAATCTGTTATTGTGTCTTTGGGTTACGCATGGTTTATTTATATACAAAGAACCTTTTACAATGAGTTCAAAATAACCAATATAGATTTAGTTCATTGATTATTCTCAGAATATGTTTCAAATCAATTGCTTAAAAGGAATGTAGGTGGCTTATTTAAAAAAAATTGAAAGAGATAAAAGTGATGTTAAAGGTTAAAAAGTATTAAAAATCATTTATTTTTGGTACCATCTTTCAATATTATCTCCTTTTGTTACTTATTCTTTTGTCTTATCTGTTCATTTGTTATGTATGGTATTTTTGTTTGTTTCAAAAATAACTAAAAATATAAACATTTTTAATAACTATTCAAGACTGAAATGATAATAGAGGCTTAAAAATAATTAAAGGTATAGAATATTGACACTGCTTAACCGTTATCTTACCAATGAAATTTTTTATTGATTTTAAAAATAAAATACTGAATACAAAGGATTCCAAAAGTAGAAAGAAACAATGCAGAAAAAGAAATGTCTGAAATAAATACTACAATATATATGCAAAACATATATAATTTTTAAGTCATAATCAAAGTTCAGTGCTAATGAGTTACATTTAGAAAGTATGTTATTTTAAATTTCTATTTACGAACTTCACATTCTGTAATTTGTTGTCTATTAAACTGAGAATGTATCCAAGGATAATTACAACACTGGAAGAAACATCGCTGATAATTAACATTCCCTTTTTGGCAGGCTTACACTCAAATATTACAGAGAAACTTTGAACACATTTCCAATTTGGCTTAAACTATATTCAAGAAATAATTTGGTTTCACCATTATATAATGATAAGATAGGGTTGTTCAGAATAAAGAATTCTGGGTTTGATTCTCGCCATTATCGGTTAGTTAGAATGTATTACAATAATATTTTTTAGCTTGTACATTTGTGAAAATAGACTTACATGAAATCAATGTATTTGAAAGTTTTCGTGATTTAAATCCCCATGATAAACAATATGATCCACAATAATAAAAATCACCAAAATTAATGGAAAAACAACATGTTAATAAGTGATAAGTAAAGAGAATTTTTACAAAATGCCTTGAGCCGATAGGTTATATACTAGACTATTCAAATATTTATTTATAGTTAAAACTAATCTTCTTGATATTATATGCTTTTAAAAAAATGTTTGATTGAATTTTATATATTATGCATGTAGAGATTTTAGAAATTTAAATTATACGAGAGAATTTAATAACGATATACTTTAATCTAGTCACAAAAAGCCATTTGAGATTGAGTAAAGAGAATTTTTACTTATGTATATTTTGAAGATGGAATAATGTGTCTTCATGCTTAAGACAAACAAAATAGTAAAGTTATAACTCACATACTTTATGATTTTAATTCTTTATTTAACTTCTGAATGAAAATAAAATTTATGTATTATAATCACAATGAAATTAATCATTCATGTGAAATTTATTTTATAGGTTATTTTCGCTCTAAATCATACCCTCATGAAGCTAGAGAAACAAAGGAATGGGCGATCTACCTTCTACAGTACAGATGACCTTATAAAGCATTACAACTGCCG
The DNA here is from genome assembly GCA_030067965.1 of Latrodectus elegans. NCBI lineage: Eukaryota > Metazoa > Arthropoda > Arachnida > Araneae > Theridiidae > Latrodectus > Latrodectus elegans. The sequence goes on from CM057814.1 coordinate 70,342,963, forward strand.
GAATCTTACTTCTGAATCTTTCAAAGCTAATGACTTGGTGAGTAAAAACCTAATTCTCATCAAAGTTTGCATTAATATTGAATTTATATGCCAAAATATTAATATTGAAATACATTATGAAATGCAATTTGTTTTATGTTCTTGAATAATATAAATAAAAAATGTATTATTAAATGTTTCTCCCAATGACATTTGGTCTAAGTGTGCAATCATAATGTATACAAATATATTGAAGCTTAAAATTGCGGTTAATTTGTAATTTATGTAATTCTTTTCACAGTGCAACAGTTAATCAGTAATGATTTATAATGGTAAAATTTAAAAGTGAATTATATACTTATCAAGTAATTACGATTTCAATAAATGTTGTTATTAAAATTTTGTTAAATAAATATGTAAAATTTTCTGTTTTTAGTAGTTTTTATGAAAAATCTGTTCTTAATTGTGAGTTAAATATTAAAATAATCAATAATAAATTAGAAGCAAGTAACAGCCTCAGTAGGATGTTAATTATTCTCGGTATTTATTATGGATTCTTCCTTTAATTTTATAATTATTCATTTAATAAGTTAAAAAATACCAATTCCTTTATAATGAAATTTTTTTTATTCTTATTTATCATATTAATTTCATAGATAAATTTTTAGTCCTTACAATAGGTACTAAAAAAGTATAGGTTATACATTTTTTAATACTAAAATATTTACAATTTTAGTATAAAAAATGTATAAAAAATTTTGTTTATTTTACTGTTTTGATGTTGATCATTTCAAAAACTGATTGATAAAAAAGTTATTATACTTTATCAATGTCCTATTGTGTTTCTTTAAAAACAATTTTGTATAACTTTACGAGCACATTTTTAAAAGTGCTTATAAATTTAGAAACAATCTTGAATTTCAGTATTTAATATATAATTGAAACAGAAAAATAGTGTATAAGTACTGTTAAATATCACGTTGTAATGTCCTTGCAGTATCCATTCATAACCTCACTATTTGCTACCATATAAATGACATCATCATTCCAGCTTTATTATTAATATCGCCCACAAAGGATTCAAAATGAAAGTATTGATCCAAATAACCTTGTCTATCTTCGCTTCGCAATGTATTATATTTAATGGAAACAACTAATATTTATTTATTTTTTCAAGAAAATGTAAGAAAACAAATGCATTGTTTAATAATATCATATATTTTGCTTTCTTGACGTGTTAAACGGTATGTACGTTTCATCACCTGTTACAATTTTAGAAATGATGCGGTGGCCACCATCATTTAGTAATTTAAGAGTTTCTTTACTGATTCTGACAAGCTCCTCTTTTTGGTGCCCAGTTAGATTATGGGGAATCCAACGGCAAACTACTTTTTTTATATGTAATTCTTCATGAATGATTTTGTGTATGGCTGCGGATCCAATGTTAAATTCCTTCTGTATCATTTGATCGGTACAAAGATTATCATCCATTAACGTTTTTCGTATGGCAGACACATAATCCGGGATTACTGCCGACGGCGGCCTTCCTGTGTGTTCTTCCTCCTGAAGAAAATTGCGACCTCTTCTAAATTCTCCAAACCATCTGAATACAGTAAGTAGCACGAGCCGGATATTCATCACCAAATGCTAATTGCAACCGTTGAACGCATTCTTTTTTATTTAATCCTGCTTTAAAATCGTAGAAAATCACAGCGCTAAAATGTTCTCACGTCAACTCCATTTTCTCTTCTGTTTAAAATTTATTCTACGCTAAACAAGTTGAAGTAAGTCAGTAAAAAATCGCCTTCTGTGTTAAAATACTTTGCATTTTAAAATTAAACCGTTATTTTTATTTTGTAAATTCTCGTCTGCGCGTATCTCAAAATTTTCAGAGTAACCCTCGTATTTGACGGTAAATATTCTACTAGTGAATTGTACTAGTATATTATTGTACTAGTGAAGTCTGGTAGCTTGAATTTTTAAAAAAACAATTTCCAAGCTCTCCTTTATTATATAAACACTAGTACTATGAAAATCCAACAGCATAATAATAGTATATTTTATATCGAGGTCTATTAAGATGTCTCTATTGGATGTCTATCAAGATTAAATACCTTGCTGTTATTTAATCTTAATAGACATCCTACAAGAGGCTTAGCCGTACTTACAGAGATATTCTTATGTGACATAAGGATTATAGATTATAACTGTAATTAAAAATTGGATTCATAAGGAGTCATTTCAATTTCCCCATAGATCCGGGAGACTAGGATGTTTTTGGTGGGAAGAGCATTTCATTTTAATTTTCAACTACTTTTCTTATGAGTATCTCACTGTATAAACTCTATTTCTCTCTAAAGTTTGATAATTTGTTAAATAATTAACCTACGCAAATAAACAACTGAAGTAATATTAATACATACCTTGTGATATAAGCAATATAAGTTAGATATTTAGTATTCTCGTTTGAAGAAGTATTTTTTTAAATGTTTTTAATACCTTATATAGTATTAAATTAATTAATATAACATTTTAAAACTAACATGGGGTATTTTACACACCTTTTGGATTAGGTTCAATTGACTTTCCAAAAAAGGTGAGATTTGTCTTTTTAACTTTTCATTTCATTTCGTTTAAAAAATTCACATTTTAATACAAAGAATAATTTTTAAATGTAAAATAGGTGGATTATTGAAAAATCCATATTAAAAATATTTAAAAAATTTTAATAACTTAATTTACATTCTTAAACAGCGAATTAATGGCAATCCCAATATTACTCCCCTTTCACCACAAATGAAAAAAAATCCTAGATAATAGGATAATTTCTTGGGTATGAATCAAACTTCTAATTTATTTGTCACTCAACCTATTCCTAGGGAACTACCACGGCGATTGACTTTTAATATTAGCTTGTTCTACAAGGAGTTATTTGTGTCGCCCACGGATTGCTATAAATGACACAATCGCCTTAAGTCTTCGTTAAATATGACACATGAAGCTCATTAAGGGGATAGTAAACAATCATTATGCGACCAGAACATCATTTAACGAAGATAAGAGGCTACAGAAGGCCTACTGGACAAATTTTACAAGTAATATTCTTTTCATTTTTTTTTCAGATATCAGACAATGACAGCACGGCCGATGAACTGCTGCTTTCTCAAGACATCAACCAATATTTCAGGAGAGAGCTCATCGACAAGCGGAATGCGAGAATGGCTGATCGGGTGCTTCAGCTTTTGAGGCAATATCCAGATGAGAGTTTTTTCTTTGCGTTTGGAGCAGGTACTGTTATAAACTAAGATTGTTTAAAATTTATTTTGCGATTTCAGTATAAGCAATTAGTCATATGTACCTTGATTCTATATATATTCATGAATTAATCTGATGAAAAGAAGATTTTCAGTTCCACTCTCTTTATCATATTGCTTTTGACCTTAAGGAACAGAACAATATATATATATATATATATATATATATATATATATATATATATATATATATATATATATATATATATTATTTTTTAATATTTTTTAACAAAAATTAATTTTGCAATGGTATTTGAATTTGAGTCCTGTAATTATCAAGAAAAACACAGTCATCAAAACCTCTGGCTTCATTTTACAATAATTTTTCTTATTTTCTTTCTTACATATAATACATGTATTTATTCTTTGAACGAACCAAAACTACAAACATCTGTCCTAACTATCCTTAAACAAAGAAACGTAATTTGATGAAGCACTTTATTTATAAGCATATAAATAACTATTCAATTTATTTACAGATTAAAAATGCATCAGGGTTTGAAAAATTTTGGGTTCAAAGAGAAATAAATAAATCAAAATAATTTTTCAAGCTAAAAAAAAAATCTGAATACCATTTTCTTATACATATAAATTCGAAAAACACACAAAATATTTATTAACTAATAATATTATATTGTTCCATACATAAAAAGTACACATATATTTTACCTAAATATCAAAAGCCTTCAATATATTAATTTTAGATATTGAATAAACCTTCATTTTACATATATTTCAATCATTTTTAAATGTTGGAATTATCAGCATCGTAAAATGTGATTCAATATCTGTTATTATTATTAATTCAATGATGTTATTTCAGCATAATTTAAAATATAAACGTCTGAACACCCTTAAAGAAATGCATTTTTTTATTACTGATGATATTGAATTCGGTAACTTGACCCAACAAAAATCATGCCAGAAAAAAGAGCCTATATTTATTAAATAATCCACAGAGTCTAAGATATATTTTCTGCTGTAATACGATGAGAAAAGAGGAAATGGCAGATCGGTTGTCTATATTTCGTCATTTGATCATGATTAAAATCATTAGCTGGTGGTCAGAGACTTTTTCGGCAAAAATAAGCAGCTGAAAAGAACTCCTAATATTTGATTTCAGCGAACGCCAAGATTTGTAACTTAACAGCCGAAAGAACTTAAAAATTTCCTTTCTTGAATTTTTCATTTAAGGAGCAAATTAATTTACATGAATAAATTAAATAAAATTAATTATTTGAAAATAAAAATGAGAAGAAAAAAAGAAAAGAAAAGAAATACACTTTATACACTCCTCTATCAAACATCAACATAGAATACGTTCTCATAAAATATCGTTTGGATTTATCGCAGTTGTCATTCCAAAAGAGTCCTGTCTAAATGAAAAGTTCCACTTTCTCGTCAAACGATGATCAGAGGCCGCCAAGTACAAAACTATTGATCAAGTTAAGTTTCTTTTTCTTGTTATATTTTCTCCTTCGTGCTAATGAAGGGTTATGTTTTGCGGTTCTTTTGAAGTCTTCCTTAATAACAGAGAAGAGAATACCGACTCCTTTATCGAGAGGAATTTTATCTTCCGGCGAATGGACACGCGACTGAAACGTCTGTTTACGTCGTAAGATGTGCGGTTTCTTATCAGGATGTTTTTAAGTATCTATTAGTCAAAAGCCTAGTAGGAGTGCGGCTATATAGGACTTTATATGAATGAGAGCTTTGATGGGCTGTTTTACTTTTACGGCTCGTTTTAATGATTTTCTACGGTGCCTCCACCACAAAGAGCTACTGACCGCTACATTAATGATTATGAAGGTTTATCATGCCTCTAATCTATAAGGATTCGCTTTTGGATTAGGTCAAACGAAATGGCCGATTCTATAGCAAAAGTGAGAAATCTCTGTAATTTATAAGTTATGCTTTAAGGAACTTAAACTTATATTTCTCTTACAGATTTTAACTTAAATCATAACATTTTATTTGATTCTCATATTAATGTATTAAAAAAATACAAATTATTATTTTTTCACATAAAACTCTCCATATTAAATAAAAGTAAGACTAAAGATCTTGTGAGCTGAGAGCTTAATCGCGCAATTTTCGTTAACTTATATTAAAGTAAATTTAAAAATCAGCTATATATATAAAGAAAACTAAAAAATAAATTATAACTGAAATAAAATAGTTTTGATATTAAAGGAAAATAATGTTTTATTTCAAAAAAGTATAAAAATTTATGAAGTATATGCTTTAAAAAATAGATTAAAAAGATTTTTATGTCATTTAGGAAGAAAGTTTACAATAATATAAAAGTTTGTGTTAATACCGGTGGTTAACAAACTTTAACAGATACTACGACTCAGAGGTCTCACATGTGGTATTTGCCATGGAATAACATCAAATTATCTGAAATATAATATTTGTAACTTAAATTACAATATTTTAATATACATTTAACACTTTTAATATCATACACTAAAGTAAATATTACTTTAAAATCATTTTTTATACTCTTAAGGAATAATTTTATTCAGTATCAATGAATCTATTCTTGTTGCTGTTTATAGTAGAGTTTTTTTTTTCGAATTGATGAATTGTGGAAAAAATGCAATAAAAATCAAATGTTCAAATCCGCTTTTCATTTTTTTCAGAATTCCTTGAATTTGAAAGATCCACAGCAAAATAACATGCAATTTTTGTTAAAATTAATACAGTTGGCATTAGTCTGAATTTTAAAATGAAGATAATTCTGCTAATTCCATAGTTGAATATTACGCTCGTGACCACTAACAAAAATGAGGTTCTTCAAGTAAGATGATAAGAATAAATAATATGGTTCAGAAATTAATTTTCTTTTATTAATAAATTTTATTTTATGTGAAAATCTGGATCCCTTTTATGGAAAAGCTCGAAACCAGTGGTGATACACTTAAAAATGATTGCCTTCGTAAATAGTGGACTGTAATTGCTATAAGATAATAAGGAAAACTAAGAAAATGATAGTTAGAGAGATAACTTCCAAGCTTTTTCTACATACTTTAAGAAACTAGAAATACGCTATTTATCTACCTGTTATTTAACAGTAACAGATATTTAACATGGTATCTCATTTATGAAGAACATGCTTTTACCTCCAACTCATAGTGAACCTTTGTCACGTTTCCTTTCTTTTTAACTTAGATTTTTCATGATTTATACATGAAAAATCTTATAAGAGGAATAACACGAGAATGCAATATCACAAGGTCTTACAACGTAAAAACTTAATCAAGATAACGTATAAGGTTTCCTGCAACATGGTGCCAATAAGCTAAGCACTGGTCTTACTATGTGCTAGTAATAGGAATGAGATTGATACCTCTTGTGGCTGCGCTCGCCAATGTATATAATAAACTTTAATTATTAGAGAAAAAAGATATTATTCAGATATTTTATACACATCTTACGATCCATAAATAATAAATATTTATTATTTTAATTCTGGATTTAAACAAATTTTTTATATTTATGTTACATTTTTAAAACATTTTATGCGTTGATACTTTATATTATGTTCAGTAATCATAAACTTAATTGAATTAATATTGCAAATTTATTTTTATTCGTTGTTTGTTTATATTTTGTTATATAACTAAAAATATCTTTGAAAAAGCACATTGTAACTAATCACTAATCTTAAAAGAAGTTTGAAATAAATTTGTAATATATATATATATATATATATATATATTTTACTCATTACGATAAAAATAGCTAAAGAGAGTATAAACTTAGTGTGCCATATTTTATTTACACATCTCTCTATAACAACACATTAGATTGTTAGTATATGCATAGAATATTATCCACGGAATGGCGATAGACAGAGAATTTTTGTGCTATCCTTTTTTCCCACGAATTTGAACTCAATCCAACAGAGAAGGAAAAAAACTTAAATATTATGCTGCCTTTGTGTCAAGAAATGAATTACGATAATTGCTTTGTTTAAAAATGTTTTTACCTTTAACTTTGCATGCATAGTTACAAGTGAAGTAATACATTAAAACTACAAGAAATTTATAATATCAATTATTTACACATTTAAGAAACGTTTGAATATTTTAAATCATGAAAAATTTAAATCAAAGTATTGTGTTCAGAAACTATTTATTTTTTTTCCCAAATGCAACAAATGGAATTTATTTAAAAATATAATTTAATATTTGTATGAAATATTTTTGCAGGTTTCATTGTGGTTTTTTTTTTTTTTTTTTTTTTTTTATCAATTTTAGGTCACTTTCTTGGAAATGGCAGTGTTTTAGACTACATTCAAGATGGCGGGCACCCAGTTGAACAAGTGGGACCATATGCAAAATTGAAAAAGTAAGAATTCATATTTAAAGCAGTTTATAAATTTCACTGAATATTTCATTGAAACATAACTTGATAACTAATAATTTAATTATAACAATAGTAAGATTGGTGGCTATTATTACTAAATAAAAAAATCCTTCATGAGAAAATTCAAAATTTTAATTTTATTTATTTATACATTCTTAATTAACTCTCCACGAAATTATGCAAACAAGCAAAACTGTTTTGCATTTCTGAATTTATATAATAAATATATAAAAACTAAATTGAAGACAAAAAATGATAAAGATGAATTCTCTCATCTTACTTTAATCCGAAAGTTCTTTCCTTAACCTGTCAATTTTCCTTCCGATAGAATCGGCCTACAGAGAAATGAATGGATGGATATTTTGTGTAATGCATTTTTAATCGTTTTGCTCCATCGAGATCGGCGCAGAGCATCCAAATGACGAAACCATCAAATAAATTCGAAATCAGGGTGACCAACTTCGTTACAACCCTTGTCATGGCCTCCTTCTGTTCCGTTGTATCGGGTCGGAATTATAAGGACACAAAAGATCTTCCCGTCGCCGATAACAATCTAGGCGCCACTTTTATATAGAACAGAGCTTTGTTGGTGGCCCTGTGTTTCCCACCCACGTCTTCACGACCCCACCCCCTTCATTTTTAAGTACTTTTCTTTTTGAGAAGTCGGATAAGTACTTCCCCAAAAATGAAGCTTTTATACTATTGGCTCTCCATAACCTTCCTATTATTTGCAAGTATCTTCCAATCTGTCGTTCACTCTTTTTCGGTATAAATATTATGCATTCAGCCCAAAGCGAAAGATGTCATCCATATTAGACAAGTCATTTTAATTTATTATAAAACGTTGGAATTTGTTGAAAAACTAATTTTTCATAGTAAGACATTTAATTTTATCATACGTCAAATAATCTGATAGTTAAATTTCAAATGCTATGTATAAAGCATTTTTAATCATTTTGCTTTATCAAAATTAATGCAGCTACCAGAAAATACTAATTTGAAACTTACTAAATTAAAATAATTCATTTTTAGCTATCAATTAATAAATTTAATTTCAATGCCAATTTCATATACTGTTCCCTTTCTTTCTTAAGTAATTGATGTCAAAAAATTAAAAAAATATTTTTTGTTACAGAATATATTTCTTCTTACTATAATTAAATAATAATTTTATTTAATTCAATTATTAAAATGTTATTTCCTTCGAAAGGCATCATTTAGATGAAATTCTAATTGCATTGATAATGCTATTTAATTTTTATTATATTTAATGCTTATCAAACATTTAGCATTAAAAGTTAAGTAATGATAGCTTATTATAGCTAAGTAATGATAGCTTATTATAGCTGAGTAGTGATAGCTTATTATTTTTTTTAAATACTCAGAAAGTACTTGCAAAAAATATTGTCTAATTTTTACAAGAACTTTAAGTGTTTAAATTAAATTTAATTTTTACAAGTGCTTACATACAATAACAAATTACCCTTAACACTTAATTTCGCAAGTTAAAATGGAAAATTGATAATTACATATAATCAGAGAAGCGGTATTAATTAGATTATATTTTATTGTAATGCTAACATTGCCATTTACTTGTTTCAAAATATGATAAAAAGAATTGGCTCAGAAACTTTTAAGTGACCTGTGTAGACCGTAAAGGCTGGTTGGCAGTACAACTACCTCGTTAGCGCGTGACAGATGATCCAAGAAGGAATTTCACACAACCCATGGACTCCCAATTAGCAACTTCCAGCCCAATCCCACCCTTCATCAGCCCCCTATCTCCTCCCCTGAGGGTAATCGGTTCTGATAAACACTGCCTGCTTCCCTTTCCGATGCATTTTCCCTTTCTAGCCAAAGAGAGGGAATTTATTTCCCCTCATTTTGTTCCTGTGTTCTTACCTTCATTTATTATTGTCAACCTAAAAGCAAATCCCACTTTTCTGCCTCATTAAAAGATTTTTTTCTTCTTCCCGGTCGCTATTAATTATCGAGTTCTAAGATATTTTTTTTTCAACTCAGCAATTAAGTTACAAGGTGAATATTAAAACAAGATTTCCTAAAGCTTACTCAAAGGATTCAGTTGCTTTAAATGTGTCAAACGTTTAAGATATTTTTTAATTGAAGTGTCAAAGTCACTGATTTTTGTTAGTGGCGTCTTAAAGTTAGCATTATGTATAGAGCTATTGTGCCAAAAAAACAAATAATTTAACACTCCCCTCAAAAACAATAATTATCATGAATTGATTGGTAAATGAAAATAGTTTTAATATATTATTTAATGTTTACGTATGTAAGCATTCCAGTATAAAAATACAATCTTTTTAAATTTATGATATAATGCATTACTTTTAATTAGCATAAAAAATTGAATTTGGGAATATTTAAAAATTATCAAATTTTTGATTCAATAATTATTTAAGCCCAACCGAAGTTTGCAACAATAATATAAACTGCTGAGTATGATATTCAAAAATTTTTCAGAATCCTTCTTCATCATTTAATTTTTTTATTTCTTTTCTTCAATTTTAACAAAATGAAAATATATTTTTTTTAAAAAAAATAAACATCCGATAAGCATTACCCATATGTACTCCATCGGTCTTAATTTATGACTTCGATACAATGCATTAGTGTACGTTTCACACTTAAGAAAAATTGTCTAAAATTTTTAATGAATTGATCAGAAACGCTCCATTAACATAAATTATTAATAAATTTCAGTGAAACATCATCTCAATTACTTACATCCCAATAGTTATAATCCCAATAGATGCTCATGATCCCAATCCCAATAGATGCTCATGATAGCGAGCATACTTATCACAAAATCATTATTCTTATTTTATATTTCTCATATCAATTAAGAAAAATGTATATTTAAATGAGAAATAATGAAAATATATTTAAGGTCATGAATGCATTCATTTAAAGAAATCCCTGTGTATAATTAATATTGTTACAAAGAATATTGCTACGACAAAGTATTAAATGGAAAGCATTACTTGACGAAAATGAGTACAATAATTTGGGCTTCACACGAATATCTCAAAATATTTTATTCTTGATTATCATAGTCAAAAAAGATTTAGAAAAGTCTGATTTACATTGAAATTTAGATAGTCCCAAGCCTGCCAGATCGTTGCACACATAATTTTTGCTGTACAATCTTTTTTTTATCAGAGGCTGTAATTTCAGCAGCTTTGAATTCTCAATTTCTTAGAGTTATTTTTATCGATTCTTATGGATTTCTTATTTAGTTGTTAAAATGCTGAGTTTTTATTTATATATAGCTATGTGCTTGTAGAATCTGCATCGATAGAAATGCGAAAGTTTTAGTAATTTGTTACTTTATTTCGTCAAATAAAGTTTTGTTTTATGAGAAAGATAGAGGGTGTATTTAAATTTTTTCAAATTCTTATTTTAAAATATTTTATTTTTATTTCTTATCAAAAATAAAAAAGAATCGATGTATTCTTTTCTTAAATTATAAAACACTTCTAATGGGAAAAATACCTAGTTAAAAGTATTAATTTTCACGAAGGGTTCTGTAAATTTTATAAGGAAGTTGAAGAAAGAACAGGAAGTAAAAGCTCTGAAGGAGGTATAACACCTTTCAATTTCAAAAATCAACAGATTGCTTTCATCCCTATTGTATTCGTTTGTTCTGGTCTTCCTGTTTTCGGACAATGCAGTTAAACCCCATCACTTAGACAGCTAAAATACCTCACGCCAAGCCTTCCCGCAAGAGGCTGGAATTTATGCTGGAGACATGGGACGGAAGATGCTGTATGTGTGGTAAAAGTCCATGATCTCTCCTATTGGTGGGGTGTTTGTAGTCATAACCCCACGGTGCGTTGTGACTTTGATGCCCTCTCGCTGTGCTCAACAAAAACTCAATTCATCGGTGGGAGACCACAAAGTGAAGTCGCTTACCTTTGATGACAAAGAGAGATCTAAAAGCCAAGGAAGGACAAGACACCAAGCTTTTACGATCCTGTTTACGTTACTCTTTTGTGATCAGCCAAGAGGGTTAGGGATGTTTGGTTTTTATATTCGCCTAAAATTAGATTTTGAAAAGATGGGTTCAGTACTTTGAGAGGTAGTTAAAAAAGTCCCTCAGACTTTTAAGAGCTGTAAATCTTCGATTTTTTTTTTCGGCCAGAAAAAGTATACAATTGATTGTTCACAAATATTACTTTTTTCTCATACAAACTGCGCACTGAATAATTAGAAGGTTTAAGGCTTGGGAATTATCTATTTAATTAGAAGCAAAGTACGATTTGAATGCTCTTTTAGGAAAAGTATGGCAAATTGTTTCGTTTTTAACTTTGACTTTTCTAAGCTATATCAACTACCTCTAAAGAACACATTCCTTGCATGTCATGTAATGTCATCAATGATTTCCTTCAGACAACTTACTGCAACTTAATGGATTGATTTTTTTATTTGTATTTTTCATATTCACATTTGCGGTGGTGTAAGCCGACTAATCGATCAATGTTATTAAGAACCATTTATATATAAATAATTTCCTAATACTCTTAATACTCTGCAGTAGCATTTCAAATGTAAGATTATTTTCAAATTTGTGTCTTACTTCAAACACGATAAAATTTAAAACATGATTATTTTACCAAAGAATTAAATAATAGTGATATCTTCATAGTTTTTAATTTTACAGATGATTACATAAAAGGAATATTATTGTAATTTTAAAGCTATTAAAACAGGAACCTTAATTATCTCTAGTAAAACTGAAACACACAAAAATACTCTACTAAATTAAAATAAGAATTCCTTGAGACTCAATTAATTAAGAAATGGTCAAAATAAATAAAATGATAAGTGAGATCACATTTGTAGTACCATACAGTTACTTTATTTTAAAAATTATACTCGTTATTTTGTATGAAATTTAGAAATGTGTTAAGAAAATAATACACCAACAATTTCTCAATATATTATTTGCACTACTTTTATTACAAAAAAATTAAAGGATATATTCAGATTTGGAAAAATTACATGAATTCACATTATTTCTCTTAATAATTTTCAACAATTCCAGATATTTTTTCTGGAAAAAGAATTGCAATTTATGTGTAAATAATATTTTAATATTTATTTTAGAATAAATTTGACTTTATAATCAGACTTCTATAAACTACTTTAATGGATTAATTTAAAATAATCATTGCACATTTTAAATTTGAAGAAATTAATGAACGTGTGTGATTTTTTTAAGAACATGTAATTTATTGAATCATAAGGCTCATTTTCTGTTACGTACATAAATTATGGGTAAAGAAATATATAATAATTAAAAAAAGGGTATTCTGTGGGATAGCAATGGAATTTATTTTGACCAATATTGGGATATTTTCATTGCTCTATCATAAATCTTCAGAGTTTTATAATTTTTTAATGATATATAATGATAAGAATTATAAAACTTTAAAATGATATATATGTTAAAATAATACTACACACACACATACACACACACATATATATATATTCATAAATTAATACTAGATGGATACATTGAAAATACTAAATGGAAAACAATGCATTGAAAATATTTGGAAAAATTTAAAAGAAAAATATCAAAGATATAAAATGGAACGAAGTACTAACATGGCCAGCTTCGTTAGAGGGTGTTAACCACATTGGCACAAAGTATGGCTTTTCTGCACTGGCCCAAGACGTAGTTTTAAAGAAGCCAGTACACCCCAAAGCCACACTAAAAGTTTAAACCAAAATATCAAACTAGAATACAAGAAGTAAAATTTAATCTAAATATATATAAGCCAAAATGCAATGTTGCCAAAATACATTTAATCCACATCCAGATACATGTTCAAATCTGCAAGAACTGTACCAAACACTATATTTAAGTCAAATAAATATATAAATTAATGACTACGTGTAAACACTATTGGCATTTCAAGCTTCTTATAAGACCTTCAAGGCTTGGATGACCCTTCTGTAGTATAAAACTACGCCTTACTGCATTCTTATAAGCAATGCTCGACTCGCCAAATGGTGTTTAATAAATTTAGTTGGAATGCCATTATGAGTTAAAATATTTTCTAATCTATTTATATGTTTATTGATGTTGTTTACATTATTACATATATTCTATTTTCTATTAAGTTGATTAAAAATATTTTTATAAATTTTAATTGAAATCTTTGAATTCCAGAAGATTAGTTTATTAACTTTAAAATTAAAAATTATTAGTTTTATCATGTATGTCAGTAAATATGTGGTTATCTTTTATCGTAATTGAAATATCTGGAAATTCAGTTTTTAAGTTATCAGTATTAGTTTGAATTAATTTTAATTCCTCGGGATATATATTATAGTAAATTTTAGCAAATTCTAGGCAATTAAAAATTATAAAATCGTCAATATATCTATAAGGAAAAGGCATTTGCATAATAAATGATTTTTCATAGTAATTTAAAAATAAATTTGCTAATATACTTGAAAATTTGGAACCCTGGGGATTGCCGTTAACTTGTAAATAAATATTTTCTCTCCTAATATACTTGGAAATTTAGTTCCACAAAAGCGTGTAAAAAAATTAACATTAACATGCAAACCATGAAAACTAATATTAGACTTTAAGTCAATTATGGGAAATATAAAAGTAGAACGCGCTAATTGATTTCTGCAGCCTGTGCTGCATCATAATGATTCCATTACTCATTTGAATTTTTTCAGAATCTGTCTGAATTAAGCTTAAAAATTAATTTTTTTCTTCTTTTAAAAAGTAAAAATCTTTCATCGTACAAGGGGGAAGTAATATAAGTAATATGAACTTCAACTATACATAAAATTAATTATATAAAATTTTAGACCTAATTTTGTGTGCGAGAAAATACAGTTCGTATTCAAGTCCTTGGTGAATCTTCCCGAAAATCCCTGGAAGTTGGATGAGATTAAGCGAGGTCCATTTAATCCTTTAGGATGAGCGGGGAAAGGAAAACGATGACGATGCTTCTATCGATGGAGAAAGGCTATTTATCAAGAGAGGGTGAAGCAATGTTTTCTCTCACTCGGGGCCACACTCTTTAACTAGCAGGTGTAGCTGACAGCACGAGCTCGGCCTGGGGTGCTAACAAGGCAAAATCCATGCTGATATCCTCTCTCCTCCCATCTCTGCCCGCAATTATTCGAATGCTGCAGTATCGAGGTCGAGGACTACTTTGAGATGCTGCTTCTTTCAGGAAAAGAAGAGGGCACGATTTGTGTAGGTGGACGGTGGGAGGCCATCACAACAGGTGTACAACTCCAAGTAAAATGTGTGAATTTTCTAATTGCTGTTTATTTCGAGGGGGGAAAAACTTGAAAATGATCGTGAAATTTGATTAATGGTATTTTTATTAATTGCAGCAAGATAAACACGTGTCTTTTTTACGTTAATTACAGTTTAGTGGTACTTATGTGGTTTTAAGAACATCAGGCAATACATATATTGAATGTTGAAAATATTTTATAAACTTTGTTCACTATTATGGCGCTTATTAGTGCTTATTATTCATATATATATATATTACTTAATAAATATGATTTATTAATGGGTTTATTTGTATAAAAGAAAGTAAATTGTAAAAATGTAATTGAACGATAAAATTTGTTGTATTTTATAGGAAACATTTTTGTTCATACTAAAATGCTATAACAGTTGTTAATAGTTTACTTTATATTTAATAAATTTTCATAAAAATCTCAGCCAAGACGGAAAATGCTTAGGATTATTATTTTAAATTATCTCGGAAATTATGAAAATTATTTAAAACTTTAAGGATTTAATTCAATTAAAACAGTTAAAAATAGAAGCAAATATTGCAATAATTTATGAAAAATGATTAAATTAATTATCAGAAAAATTAAGAGCCATATTTGAATAACTACAGCATTTTTTAATAAATTTAAGAAATGTACAATTTTCTTTTTATTCGAGTAAAGACTCGAAGTCTAGAGCATAGGAATTTGCTCTAGACTTCGAGTCTAGAGCAAATTCCTATGCTCTATTATTAAATTTTATTTAATAATAGATTTTAATATTTCTATTAAATTTTATTATTCATTTTCATTCCACTTAAGAATTTCGCATGAGGTTCAATATTAATGCACTACGTAACTCAATGAAATATTTATAATATGCATTGCTTAAATATATTGATGTGTTTTTGGCGGTATGATAGGGAATAATAATGCGTTCAACATTTAGGTTATTTTCTCGGGACAAAGTCAGGAAGAAAAAACTCTGCAATCTTATGATCACATTGTTTCAAAAAGCTATTCTAGCCACAGGCGTGTCGGGCGTTCCAACTTAAGGATGAGAAGTAATGATGGTCCCTAATGCGTTTTTTCCTCTGAAGTCAAGAAGGAAAAAAAATCCCATTCAAATTTGGAATAGGAGGCGCAAATTGTAGAGCCGGCACTCCACGCTCTTTCCCGTCTCAATCTTTCAACTTGTCACAGCACTAAGGCGTGACGGTTTACGGTGAACTACCGATTTCTGGAACGCTTGTTGATGAGCCCACCCTTTTCCAGCGGCAAGCGATAAAAAAGTAAAAAGTATTGCAGTTAATGATTGTCAGTACAGTGTAGAATGAGGGGGAAATTTGGCCACCCTGTGGTACTGATAGGGGCCCAGGACAGTAGCAAAGCAGTGACGTTGGGGATTAGAAAAAAGTTGAGTGATGGATAACGAAAACAGAGAAATTTGCCAAGTTTTAGAAACATTTTTTTCTCACGGTTCTCTCCCCTCTCCTTAAGCTTCCCACTCCTTTCTTTTCACTGAAAATACATCGGAGCCAACGACAATTCAAGGAAAATGTCTTGCTGGAGATGTCTTAAATGCAATTCTAAAATTACTAGAACTATCTTGGTTGGCGATTTATTTTACTAATTACAGATATTTGCATTTCCTGCTTTAGAAAACGCTCCACCCCTTACAGTAAATATTGCCATTGGTTACATGCATAAATATTAATTTATCTTAATCACTGTTCAAGAATCCTTAAAAACATTTTTTTCTAGTTGGATGGGTTATTAATTTATGTCCGAAATTACAATTTTTTAAAAAACCAAATTGAAAGTTTACAATTTTTTCAAGAAAAAAAAAAATTTTTAATTCCGAAGATACTAAAAAATTAGTTATGAAAAGTTTTCTAAATGGATTCAACATACTAATGCAATACAACTAATTAATTATTTTTTATATTTGGAACTTGGACCGAATAAAGACAACTTCTATCGATGAAATTGCACAAATTCTTTAATAGAAGCTGCACATAATAGTAAAGAATTACTGATTTAAATAAGTGTTATAAATAATCTTGAAAAATCTAACTATTCTTATTTCGAATTACAATTTTAAGGTAAGCTTCCAAACATTAAGTATATAATGGCTGCAAAAATAATGAGCTTTTTGAAGACAACAAATATTTAAGTTCCTCCATTGGGAAAAAATCTTTTTTTTAAGAACTTACATGGTGAGAAAATAATTCGAGGTGTATGTACATTTTTTAATCAGAAAATTCTTAAATTTTCCATTTTACGTAAAAAGATATCAAAACCGAAATTCGAAATCAGCCCAAGACATAAGTTTTAGAGTTTTCTTATTTTAATTCATAAATATCATAATCCAATACTTTAGGATTTTTTTTATTGTGATTTGACAAGTAAGGTATTTGACATTGACTAGTGGAGAAACTAACGACCTGAGACTCTTTTAAATCCTTTAAATATAGATTGTTTACATTGCTTTAAGAAAGAAATTGTCATTGATGGTGGCCGTAATCCATATTCAAATGTCACAAGGGAGAAAACCCGGAAAACTAATAAGCACTTACACCAACACATATGCAGGCTGATGTGTAACATCTATCACCTGTTACTCAACAATAGCTGAGATTGATTCCTGAATTTTCGATTCACAAGAGAGCTGTTAACATTTTTATTTATTATAAAAACTCTGATTAACATAAATATGAACCTGATATCGAATATACTTTCCTTATTCATATATATATATATATGTGTGTGTGTGTGTAAATGTGTATATTAAATAACAGTGATTATATTAATTTCACGTAAGATTATTTATTAAAAATTTTATTTAGTCTGTTTTATTCTCTCATAAATCAGAATTACAGGCCTCTAAGGTATACCTGTTAAGGTTAAATATATTAATTCAGAATAACAAAAATAAATAAAATATGGAATAATATAATTGGCAGTATTTTATATTATCATGCATGATGAGTAAATACCATGATTTATATTATTTATTTAATAAAATTATTACTAAAATTTTTATTAAAATTATAATTAAATTTTTAAATAAATTACTATTACATTTTTTTAATTAATTATTATCAAAAAATTGTAAACTATATTACGATTGAAAATAAAATTTGGGCGGAGTATAATATCGACATATTGGGATCAGGATACTTTTTTACAGTAAAACTGATTATGTTTTCAATCTTAGAAATATTAGAAAGATATGACTCACTCCATGTAAATTATTTAATAGAGTCTTTTCACCAGATCCTCTCTTAAACCAGGATATCAATTTTGCGGAAGTATTTATATCCGGAAGAGAAAGCTAAGTAGTAGTTAAATTTCCGGAACTATCTCTGAGGAGCGTGCAGACCTTTAATGGGGGTGCTTCAAAAGCCTTTCATACTGAAAACCTCAGGAATCTACTTACCCCTAATTGAGATTAAATGCAGCGTTTTAAATGTATATTAGGAAACGAGATTATTATAAATTGGGGAATCATCCTTATATCATTTCATGATTAATCATATCTGTTTCTTACTGTATAATTTTACTATATATTAAGATTACTAAGATTTATGTAAGTTCTAGATACACACACACACACACACAGAAAATGATAAGTATTCTTTGGTAATTAGGAATAAAGCTTTTTATATCTTAAAATGTAATATTTTTCCTTTTATTATTATGTATTTAATATTTGTTTTATCACAAATTATATATTTGCAATTATCATATAATAAAAATTATTAATAGCACTAAATATATAATATTTATTACAGATAATACATTTTTAAGTTCACTACTTGTATAAATTTTCGACTCAAAAACATTACTTTATTATAATTAGCATTTAGATTTATTATAAATTAACATCTTATGACTCGCATATTTATTGGCCATAATCATGTGGTTATTAAAGTTTTATAACAACTTTACAGCAAAAAATGCCACAATATAATCGGAAGCTAAGATCACAAGTAATGATTTTGTGAACTCTCTGTAATCCAGTAAAAGGTCACTGTTTTTTTTTTTTGTTCTTCAGCGTGAAACACATCTTGGGTTCGATTCCATTCACTGTTGAATAACAGGAGATGGATACTTCTGCTTTCTACTTGCACTCCTGTCGTAGTAAATTGTTAAGAATTTTCTGGTTTTCTCCCTCGTGACACGTGAATATGCCTCGTTATCAATGAAAAAGCTCTCAGAATTAAACTTACGTAGTGGACATGCGAATGTTTTTCAAAAACTTTTGGCTGCATAATGCGTGGTGTCAAGTCGTGATTTTCGAGTGATTTAGCAAGATTAATAACATTCAATTGCTAGTCTTAGTGCCGGATTGGAATTCAAATTTATTAGGTTTTTCAATAAACAACAAATATTTTCAATAAACATAAATAATACAATGTTTTACTGTATTTTTATTACTTGTTTTACATTTAAATAGGTAAAATATTGTAAGTACTTAAAAAAATTAAAAACATTTTATTTGCATAAAAAATAAAAAGAATATAGATCACAAAGATATTTTCCCGATTTACCAGTGATACATGAAGGTTTTTGTTACTACAATATCCCAGCAAAACTCTAATTATAATAATATTTTGAAAAACCTTCATTATAAGAGTCATATTCTTCAATAAATTTAAAATTATTAAGCTGAACGGAAACTTCCAGTTTATAAATCAAATTCAATTCTTTTTATTTTAAAAAGCTTAGATCTTACTAAAAGCAATATATTTGTGTGCATTGCTTTTTATAACTAAAAAATTTTAATAATAAAAATTAGAGAACACAAATATATTACTTTTAATAAGGCATATAAGCTGCTTTAAAAAGTAAAAACTTTAAACAAATAAAATTTTATCTGACTTCGCTTATTTGCAAAATAATTCAGGTCGAAATCAAGTTCAACAAAAGGGAATGATTCGTATTTCTGAACTTATTAGTTTCTTAAAATTGAAAAAAACTATTATTATTTTTTTTTATAAAATATATTTTTGACTCATCAAATATTTTTTGCAATCAATGATATTAGCTCAAAAATATTTTTCATGATTGCTTGTTGCTATGAAGTCAAAAGCTGTGTGCATAAAAATAATATAATTAATAAAATAGTGCATGAAAATAAAATAATTAATAAACATGTATACAATTGCATTTAAACTGATAAGAAAAATGATGATTCTAAATACGATTCAAGTTAAAATTAATATTCATAAATAACATTTCATGCGAATACAAAAAATTAATCGCACCATGTTCTACTTAATTCCACTACATCATTTAATAATAATTAATATTTTATACAAAAAATATATAAATAAAAACGAAATTGTATCAATTGCAGAAACAATAAAATGATCGTCTGAGATTAATGTAATAGTAGGGTTCAAACTCGTTTTTGGAAAAGCATAATTAGAACAATGATTCTTGAGACACACATTGAAAGAAATTGTTTGTTTCCTACTGTGCAATTATTCCTGGTAATTGAGATAATTCGAGAGCTATTAGTAATTTGAAGCGGAATTAATTCGTATTAACTTTAGAATCTAGTTTCTAGAATCGAGGGTAAAATAATCAATTTAGAAGAAAAGTCATTCGACTTAATTTTGATCAATCTCTTTTTTTAAATTTTTTTTTCTGTTTTTTGGATGAGTATAAATAACGATCGAAGTAATATTACATTCACTTACTTTTATGGTACTTCTGCAAAAATAGATTTTTGTGAGAATTAATACATCTGATATTCATGTTTCTTAACATTATTCCTTCTCTTTATCTTTTACAAAACTTATACGCGTGATTCAATGTCAAATGTGTCTAAAATTTTATAGTTTACATGGAAGCCGGTTGATAAATTTGTAAAGATATTGCTTTTAAACCTGGGAGATGGTGTGTTCGATATTGTCATTATTCAATGTCAAATATTTCTTACATCTTCCAGTCCCAATAGAGCCAGTTTGATAAATTTATAAAAACATTGCTTTTGAACTTTATAAGATGGTGGATTCGATCTATTTTACAAATATGTTATTAGTTTTCAAGTAAAAACAACTGTCTTTTTACTATATATCAAATCATAAGATGGAGAAATAAATAAAATTTATTCCAATATAGCTTAATATATATTAATTTTATAATTCCATTAAATTACAATTTATTAAAATTATCAAATGTTTTGTACTACAGACTTATTAATAATGACAATTACAAAGCTGTAATTATTTATGTTTAAAATTTAGTTTCAACTAAAAAATAATAATTAATTTTAATATAATAAACTAAAAATTTAAAATAATAAATTAAAGTAAACTTTAAAATTTTGGTAATTTGTAATAATGTGATAACAGCACAACTTTTGTAATTTGTTAATTTTGTAAGTAATTCTAAAATAAAATGAATTGTTATCTTTTTTCCCATAATTAGTTCTTAAATGCCGCTAAATTAATAATTACTTGAAGTTGGGTAATATCTATTGCCCAATTGTTTCAAACGTGGCTTGAACAAGTGTAAACATATTAATACTTTTTATTAATAGTTTATAGACTATTATTTGTTTTAAACAAAAATTATTTATAATTTGAGTTCATTGATAAGGAACAATTTAAGATATCCGTATTATGATATTTTTTGGTGTAAATTCAAAAATAAATATTAAATAAACGCATAATTATAATAGATGCATAAGCTCAAAAAATATAATAAACTATTTTAATTTTCAATTTCCATTATGTTTCCCTTAGTTAAGGTTCACTTTCTATGATATACTGTTTCATTCTCAATAACAACGTTGAAATTATTTTCCATATCATTTGTTATTTTTTATTTTGTTTGTTATAAAATAAAATAGTTTTGCTTTTGAATATCCTTTAGACGCAGTAAAAAAAAAATGGAACATTCTCTCTCCTAGTTTACAATGTTTCAATTCTTTTCTATAATCTTACAATAATATAAAGCATCTAGTAGCTTCATTAAAAGAAAAAGTCTTTTATTTCATAATTTAGAAATGAATTTTTGACGAATTAATTAAAAGGAAGTGGTGTTTGACATTAGGAAATTGAAAAAAATAATAATAATAAACTAAATAAAAATTATTGCAAACATATCTGCAGAAAACTCAATCTCGAAAATAATGGCATGGAAAAGGATTAATTTTTTGCAAAAAAATTAATTAGAAACATGTTCTATATATTTGTCATCTTTGCTTATTAATCCTAAGTCATTATGCATAAGGCTTATGTCAAAGTACTTTAACTACTGAATCACATTCTTGCTATCTTTATTTAGGATACCCTGAAGGTAACCTTATTTTTGTCGGATTTGCACGTTCATTAGTGTCGGCATAAAAAGTGTTTCCCGCGTAAAAAAAGCATAAAAGAAAAATTTGATTACTTTGTATATATTTTTCCCCCAGTTTTCTTAATCCTTTCTTTAAATTAAATTATGTGTGTGTATGGCCCCGTTCAATCTATTTTATTTTAAATATAGCTTTTAAAAAACTTTACAAACATTAAAATTTAATTATATATAAAAAGTAATTTAAAAAAAGGATTTTTCATTAAATCATTGGGATTAGGAAACTCGTGAATTTTATAATTTCATAAGCTTAAGCAAAATGGGAGAAATGCAATTATGTTTTAATAAATTTCAAACAAAATTTCTGTAGAAATATTAGTAGAAAAATTTAGTTTATCTGAGAATAATTAAAATTGTTTGCATAATTTATCAATAAAAATTTCATTGATTTTTTTTATCCATCAAACTTAATGATTTAATGAAGTTTTATCTTTATTGATGCTTTTATATTAATAGTACTTACTTTAAAGCAAGTTTTTTGCATCTAAATATTTTGCTAATTAATAAACATGTTTACTTAGAAAAATCTCAACATGAAGTCACTCTCATATTTTTCTGAAATTCCAATCTTTAAATAAAGAATGTAAATAACAGTCCTTAAAAGTATTTTTGGAGCCCATCAAGACAGTCAAAAATGTATCTGCCAAAAATAAAAAGATTACTTGTAGTGTATGGAGAATGATATCACAAAACTGAGAAAATTAAATCGATATTCAATTTGCACTTTTTCCCCAGTTCTGCTGATATTGTTGCTCAAACATATTCAGATAGGTTAGTTAGCTCATTTGTAATTAGTTCGAGTAGATTGATAGATTAGCTCAAAAGCTATATTTAAATTTATTTACTTACAATCAAATTATAATATGGAGGAAGTGTTGAATACTACGATACTAATTAACTTCTGTAAATTTTTAAAGACTAAAACATTTTCATATATAGAAGAACTTGCTGAAACGATATTGTCTATATTTATAAACAGAGATACATTCAAGAGCAATACATTTTTTGCATGCAGATTAACAAAAGCAAATATACATGCTATTTGATTGACGCTAACTAGTAGACTGCAATGAAAGTGTCAACATGCTCAATTTTGATTTTAAAAAAAATAATAAAGGGTAGATCTGATACTGTGTAGAAGAGGGTCATAGATAGTGCTGTATTCCCGTATCGTAAATAAAAAAAAAAAACCCGGAAATCTTCCAAATCTCAAAGGAATAGAAGGCAAAAGTGCGATATATCTCTCTCGTTGTTCAACAGTGGCTGGAATCAAACCCAGGAATTTCTGCTCTAAAAGACCCTGTTATACCACTAGGACATGGTGATCCCATTGATAAGACCCATTCATCTTAGTAAACTGATGCTAAATTTAAATGCACTTGCAACTAAGGTACATTATATAAAATTACCGCAATAAGTAAATTGAATAACCTGCCATTATTTTCACAACTATTCTATTGATTTTTATTTATAATTTGCTTGAGATGCAAAATCAATTAAGCAATATAATCATTTTAAATAATGCGTCTCTCCGAGGTTCTCAGTATGTCTTTTGAAAGAAAATAATGGCACTTCCCTATTTTAAATGAAACCAATCCTCCTGTAAATCTGTTTTTTCAGCTAGACGATATACGTACGGAAAAAACCATATAACGAGATTTTATGTGATTTTTTTTTCACAGTTAAAATACCATTTGTTTTTCTTATTTTGTTATTATTATTCATTGAAAAGTTTCATTTGCTTATGCAGTTATAAATTATTATTTTCATTTGCTTATGCATTATATATTATTATACTGTTGAATTAACATGCATTACTTGCATGAAAAATGTAATATTTACAGCGCAAACATGGTAGTAAACATTGTTTAAAAGTGCAAATCAACATTTCTGATGCCAAAAATAAGAAAAAAAAATGTAAGTGATTTTGCAAAAGTTCTTTTTTTTCCCAACAAATAATCTAATCTTTGAATATTTTGACTTTTGTTTTGAAAGAAGGCGATTTAAAAATGTCTCGACAATTTGCTAGAATCATAGCTTAACGGATTATCTGGAGGTTTGTATCCGTCCAACACAAGGATATGTACTGAATGCTGTTAGAATGGCAGAAAGATCATTTCAAGGTGGTTTAGTTCTTAAAAGAATGTTGTATTTCGATATGAATTAATTCACCTGCTTGCTATTACAGCAAATGATGACCTATATATCCTGGCAACTACACATATCGAGAAGAAAAGCCACCATTACCAAGTTCTTGGCAATTGGTAACAGGGTGAAATGTTTCAAGTCAACACACACAATGCACAATGACTACATCAGAGTAATTTTTATGCTTGAAAGACAATTATGCTTATTCCTATAAGCTAATGGATTGAAGAAGTTGGTTGTTTGAACTAACTCGTTGGATTCAAAGGAATTAGAATCAAGTGCTGTTTATTGATGAGTAACGATGTAATTTGGAATGGGACATGAAACATATTTTGGTATTCAGAGACAGGCATGTATGCGTTATGGAAAGGAAATATCATAAACGAGGTTATCTGAGAGGATGAGCTGGACTCAGTATTGATAGACTTATTAACATGCATATGCTTTGAAAGGGCAGTTTGATGCCATAGTGATATGCATATTTGATGCTAAAGCATCTTATCTTATAACTTAGAAACTTATTAATTTTTCCATCTTAAAAAACTTTTAACAGAGACATCATATCCTGTTTCAATCTTCTTGGTTGAGGTGTTTCTACAAGACTTACTTCTCCCTTTTATGTCCGCTTCTGCATGAATAGAATATTATCCTGCAAAACAATTTCAATAATCTAATCATATCCATTCAAAATAAATTATAGTAACTTTAGTGGTTCAAGAGGGCCAAATGCTATATTAAATTTCGGAAATTATTTTGAAACAATACCTTTTTTTTATATTTAAGTTCCATATACTGTTGCTCTGAAGCATTTTTACATATTTTTCTTATACCGCCAAATAGTTGATTCTTTCCTATTGCTTTTTTCTACATTAATTTTTATTTTACGTCCTCTGAATGACTTTAGTGAAAAGTTGCCTTCGCATGATTGCTTGCATCCTTGATTTTTATAAAATGTATTCGCTATTTTTATTTATAAATTATTATGTTATTTTTTATACATTAGAATTCATGAAAAGTTTTAAGGAAGATAAAAACACTGAATTAAAAAAAAACTATACATCAAATTTTTTCACCAACTATAAAAAATGCTATGTATCACCAAAATGATAAAATTAATAATCTATTAAAGATATTAGTAAAATTCACGTTAAAATTGATTATAGCACACACAACAATTATAAATTTTATCCAGAATTTTAGTGATACTTTAATACCAAACTTTTTTTGGTACCGAAAAAAGTATAAAATTACTTTTTCAGTATCAAATTAATATATGATTTACAACATTAGCTTTTAGCTGCATATAAATATTAAGAATGTAACAAAAATATTTTTTAATATTTTTAAAAGCTATATGTAAGAAAATTTCATTATTATAAACAACTTTTATAAGGTGAAATTAAAAACTTATTAGAAGGAACTATATTTAATGCCTAAAGAATTTTCTAAAATTATAAAGTATAAAGTATTTTCGCTGTAATCAATTAATTTAAAAATAGATGAGCATATGAAAAGATAAGCTTAGTTATAAACTGCGTATGAAAATCAGTTACACGTATATTATCCCAATGATCTAATAGTAATCAAATATTGGATTAGAAGTAGAAAACATCCTCAGTTGAAAAACATCTTCCTATGCTTCACTATCATGAGGTGTTTGCTTTTGAACGATAGAAGAAAAAAGATCTTACTAAGAAAAAATTTTTTTTACAAAGCTACCAGTCGATGTTATTATTCTGGGCACACCTGTTTTCATTGATATGAAGAAATGATACCGATACAAAAAAAAAAAACATGCTTCAAGTATGATGACATGAAAATTGGAAAATGGGTTCCATTAAAACAGAAAGGAAAAAACAAAATTGCTGTGTAATGTACAAGGATGAGAAATAGGTGATATTCACATCATACCTACGCAATCGTTGAGATTATTACTTCGATACCAAATGTGCATGAGCAGAGCTTCTTCAAAAGTGCTTATCTGAGTCTTTTTCTACTTTGTCTCATGAGTAAAGGCATGATTCCAAGCAATTTTTAGCAAAGGAATGTTATTAAAGGTAAAAAAAGTCCCAAATCGAATAATAAATGTTTTTCAGATTCATTTGTTTCAAACATACTTGAATCCAGATAGTTTTGCTATTATGATTTGATGAGGTTTTGAAAGTCATTTGAAGAAAATATTTTATTTCGAAAAACATAAAAATTATAGCATTCCGGAATTCATAACTTTTGACAGTTTATTTTTACTTTGCCCTGTATAAATTTTACTTTAAGTTGAGCAAAGATTTATTACTTAAAGTACATACAAGTATATAATTCATTAACTGCAAAATTACATCCATAAAAAGTAACACGTTAAATGAATCCATATAACATCGACAATGGGAAAGATTTGATTGTTAAAAAATCAATATCTTTCTTGATTGTTAAAAAATCGATATCTTTCTTGATTGTTAAAAAATCGATATCTTTCTTGATTGTTAAAAAATCGATATCTTTCTTGATTGTTAAAAAATCGATATCTTTCTTGATTGTTAAAAAATCGATATCTTTCTTGATTGTTAAAAAATCGATGTCTTTCTTGATTGTTAAAAAATCGATGTCTTTCTTGATTGTTAAAAAATCGAAATCGAATCTTTGAAAATTTTTCTTTAAAAGTTAACAGAACTTTGCATTTCAATTGTATTTGTTTCAAGGACAAGGTTTGATATCATGCTTTGAAGTTTTTGTGCTTTTATATAGAACATATTTCCATTCTTTTCTCTTATTAAGTACAGCCTGTTAATAAATTATGTCGAACTGTTAAATGGCTTACTGCAATAATAAGTCTAGTTTGTTAAGTATCTTCACTATCTTGAAGAACTTTTCAGAAGCTCTTATCAACTTATCATGTTTTGCCGAAAAATCTGGAAAATTTCAGAATTACCTCAATTGTTTAATCATCAACAAATAAAAAGTATTCCTTGAAATCTTTCCACAAAATTTTTGGGAATATTTCTTTTTACCTGAAAACAAAATTTTATTGAATGAAAAATATTTCAAACTTAAGGCTTCTAACTTCTCTTACAAATACATAATTTTAATGAGATGAATTAGATTTTAGATTCGTTATATATTTTTAAGAATACATTGCAGTTAAGAAGATTTTTTATTCGATAGCTCATTCGTTTCGTAGTTGTATTCGTATTAATATTGCTATAGAACAAAATTTTAAAACAATTATATTAAAATATAGAATCTGTTACCAGTTTTTGTAGTGTTAAATATTGAGAATAAAACCATAACGTTTCTCACGTATATCATATTTTTCCTTATATCGAAAGAGTTCGCTTTGTTTGGTCATAATCTGAAAATTAATTTACTGTAAATCCTGTTTTTTCAATTTTTCTCAATTTATAATTAAAGTAACATTTCATAACATTAAAGTATTTTTCTCAATTTATGATTAAAGATTTACAAATAAGTCAGTCATATCATATCATGTGTTTGAAATCAAATCCGCCTTTTTAGGTATGTTTCCCACAATCATCAATATTAGACAGAAAGTTATTGTTTTATACTATTTTATGCGCCAAACGTTAGCACAATTTGCTTCATTTCAAATTAAGTGCTTATTAAAAATTTAAAAAAAAATTTAATTTCAACCTTTAATGCAGATTGATTTAATATAAATGTTGATTTTAAAATTTATTTTAATATAAATATTCATGGAATTTTGAAATTGAAAGAAATAATACAATGCCATTAATAATTATAAAATATTAAAAAATAAATCTTTAAAATATTAATCAATTTTGCAAAGAAAGTTCATAAATAGGGAATGGGGAAGAAAATATTGTTAATCAGTTAAATGTATCTAAAAATATTACTTACATTTTAGATTACAGTTTTGAAAAAATATTTATTACTATTGAATTAAAATTTAAGAAATCACTTAAAAGAATAAAGCCAACCATAGTTAAAACTGGCAAAGTAACAGAGCTTAAAAATAAAAGTGTTACGTGTATATATATATATATATATATATATATATATATATATATATATATATATATATATATATATATATATATATATATATATATATATATATATATATATATATATATATATATACTGAAAACAAATTATTACTCCTTCATTGCTTCATTGGTTATAAATTAAATGCATTCAATTTTAATTATTTTTACCATGGATAATATTTTTTAAAAATTTTGCAGTAATTTGTATTTATAGTGAATATAGTTGCATTGCAAATGAGATTGAAAATATATTATCTATGCATTTTTTTGTTCGAAATACACACCATCTTGTCCAACTACAATGTATCATTCATTTGCATCACTGTAGCAGGGATTAAAGATTAAAGCTGAGTTACAAGCACCCTCTTACTAACTCATCCAATCAAAATTATTAGAGATCTAAAAAAGTTATTTATTACATAGTTTAATACCTGATAATTTTATATCTAGTAACTATAAAAACCACTTTTTTTTTTGAGAAAAAAAAAAATTTTTTTCGCACATTTGTTGAGTAGCTGACATAACTCCTGATCACTTCCGAATCCATGCAGAATAACCAATTATTTGAGTTTCGGTATCACCATTTCCAGCTGGAAACTTTTTTTAAAAAAATTACACCGATACAATTTGTGCGTTGAAAGCTGTCGAAGATAAGCTGCAGTTGCCTGGAGCATCTCTTAATGTGGCCTTACCTCTGCAGTTCATAAGGCAGAAGATGAAAAAAAAAAGAGGCATCAATGCCCAGAAAAAAAAAGGACTAGAAGAAAAAAAAAGCCACAGAGCTACGAACTAATCTTTCGAATCTCCAGGGGCCACGTTAAGAGAAAAGAAAAGGAAAACCTCTCCTACAATGGTCTTTTGAAGTGGACCGCCCCAAAATGCAGCGTGAAACTCACCTGACTGCTTTCTTTGGATACTTTCCACATAAGGTCACCCTGGGGGTCATTCAGACAACCCCTTAAGGTGGAGTGGGAAGACGCAAAAATCTTATTTCCTTTGATCTCAGCCGCAGTCATTGCGCAACCCCGTTAAGTTCTATCCAAGTTTTTCCTCTCGCACGCTCTTCGATGCGATGTTTTTCCTATCCCCCTCCCTCTGTGACTTGTGTGTCGGATTTATGTAGTGAGATGAGTTGGAAGTGTTAATTATTCTAAATGCTTGTTTATGGTGGGGGTTGTTTTTGAATGAAGTGTCAATTAGGCGTTTTACAAGTTTCGGTTAGGAAGGATCTATGGGGGAATAAATTTGGATTGCAGTAGACCGCCGCTTGCTGTCTTTTAACATATCGTATTAAAATATTCATCTTATTGCAAATTACTGGCTATCCTATCGCTTTTCTGTCCGTGTTAAATTTGCCGTCTCCTGTATAAATATTTGGTTCAAACATAAATAAAATAATTCATGGGACTGCTACGAATTTTGACGCCCTCACCTAAGCTTACAGCTCTTCATGCATTTCTCTGAATCAATATCATGAAATTATTTTAACAAAGCAGAAATGTTTTTCTTCTAGAAAGACAAATTGCTACAAAACCTGTGACCTTATTACGCGTGTTTTTTTTTTTTTAAGTTGTTTTTAACAATTGTTGTACAAGAGCATTCCATGATGTTTTATATCTCTAAAAATTATAACCAATACTGTAAATCCAAATACGCATATCATCAACGATAGCTTTTCGATGACTCACATGGTTTTGTGTCCTCAAATTTTTGAGGTTCTACTGAATTAATTAATTTTAAAATTTAAATTACGTTCGACTTAATGTAATTAATAAAATATTATTAATTTTAATATCTTAATCTGTTGTAAACTTGTAAATAAATTAATCATATTTAATGGAAACCCTCATATTTAATCATATTTTAATATTTTCCCATTGATGTACTTGTACTCACTCTCATTAGAGATTCATTCATTAGAGATTCATTTCATGAGAGAGAAAATTACAGAACCTAATGTTTTGTTTACTTAAAAAATAAATTTCTAAATCAATTATCTATAGTTACTAAAAATTAATCTTTAAATAACTTGTTTATATTCAAGGTTTTCACTTAAAAAGGATTTTAAGTTAAAAAACAAAATGCATTGTTTTTTAATTAATAATTCTACATTTTGAGGTACAATTGTTATTTTAGATTCAATCAGCTTGAAAAACAGCTGTATAAATGCTGTCTATAAATAATTTTTTTCAATGCAAATGCCTTAGAACTGTAATAATTGAAAGAGAAATCATTAATAAAAAGTAGTTTCTGAAACAAAACATAATAATTAAACGAAAAATAAAACATTTTTTTCTTCCTTGAAGATAATTCTCTATGGTGACATGTTTATTATTATTAAAACTATATAATAAATCTTATAAGTGTTAAATTTTATCAAATCTTATTTTAATTTAAAAGATATAAAAGATGAAAAATCTATTTTATTCTTAAATCACAATTTTTTTTTTTTTTTAAATCAAAGATGCTAATATTGAGAAAAATTTATTCATTTTTTTATAAGGTGTAATTCTAAAGACTATTCCATTTTCTTTTATACAATTTTTCAACTTATTCTCTCTACTGCCCTATTTTAAATTGTAGCGGAAAATTCTATTCTACTCGAATATTTCTTATCTAAACTGCTGTAAAATATTTAACTCATAAGGTAATGCGTTTAAAAGTCAAATATATGGTAAGTTATATTATGATAAGTTGCTAAGAAATTCGAAATATTTTCGATAATGATATGAAAAACTCTGCATTAATAGAATAATGTGATATTAATCGAAGAAACTTCATTTAAAATTTAACAAATTCAAATAAAATGTTATTCAAAATTTGAAGTTAAACTTATATTAAAGTATGTGAACTATTTGTTGATTTCTGAATAAAATTTTTTTTATAATGAATTATTCTCCTATAAAATTAGAATTTTTTTCTTAACAGTTTCCGAAGACCTCACCATCATAACAGGCAACGTGGACCTCACCATCAACCTTCCTCAACCCACCTAAGCCCGTGGGAGGATAATCCAAGAAGACGCTACAAGAAAAGAGGACATCATCACCATGGGGTCCAACTTTTGAGATCTGTCACAACAACACCCCCTTCTCGTGTCCGAGTTAATCAACAGAGACAGTTCAATGACTTGTGGGTGAAATTAGATAGATCAGACAGGTAATTATCGAGAACTACCACTAATTTATTTTAATTTGATATCCAAATTGTAACCAATAATCAATACAAATGGAGAGACAAATCAATAAATTAATTAATGGAAAGTCATTTTCTAACTGGTGGATTTCGTATTGTTACTTTCACACAGAAATAAACCAATAAGCATGATTCAATCATAATTCAATAGAAATTTTTATTAGAAACAGTGAAATTAAATTGTATTAATTTGAGACGTGGTCATCAGAACAAACTGAAGATTTTATCATTATAATATTACCAATGGTTTGAAATTATCAAGATTCATTAAATCATTAGATAATTTGATATAATTATATTAAGAAACGGTGTGTAAATTTTAAGAAGTTACGAAATTTGCAAACGAAAAACTATACCAATATTACGTTTATATGCTAACTCAAAATTTGAATAAAAAACATATTTAAATATAGTAAAAAATAAAATTCTTACAAGCGCAAACATTCCCTTAAAACAATTTCTCACGAAATTTTTTTTTATAAATTATTTTAAGTGAATATTTTATATTGCTTGCTCATTTTTAACCTGCAGGCTTTGGTAAAAAAAAATTAAATAGTTTTGCAGTGTTATTGGTATGATTTATAAATTGAATTATTTAGAATAATCTTCAATAAATCTTATAAGATTTTAATATATTTTATATCAAGTTTTACACACAATGTGTTTTTTTTTATTTTTTAAAAAAATATTTAGGGTGTTTAGAAATAATAAAATTTTATATTTAAGTTGAAAAAGTGTTTTTTTTATTTGAATATTTTTAAATTCTTGATTAAAAAAAACAAGTCATAATCTAAATGTTTTATTTATTTATTTTTTTTTTGTTTTGCTTTAGGTTTGCAGAACAAAATAATCCCGTTACACCAAGTACTCGAAAAAATTCCAAGAAGAAACATCAGCAATGGTACCCACCAGAAAATAATAAAAACGCAGCATATTGGTTGACTTTGAATGCATTCACGTGGATAGGATGCCTAACATTTGTGCAATATCATAGACAATTGATACAAATTTGAAATTTATTCAAATGTATAAAGAAAAATATTAAGAGCCCAATTCGCTTATCTACAATAACTTTACGTCTGCTGCAAATATTTTCATGTTCGTCTTCAATTTTCAAGAATTAGGAATCCAATTCTTAAAAACATATTTTCATCTGTTAGAAGACGGGAAAAGAAACCTTATTAGCTTGCCAAGACGGGAAGTTTTTTGCATAAATTTCCGATAAAATGATTGACTTCAAAATAAGTAATGTGAATGCTCCAGTGAACATATTTGATGAGCAAGATTTGTTGCCAAGAATAAAAACTTTTGCATCATTTTAAGGAATAAAAAATTCTAATAGAATTATTTGAAAAAACTTTTCACGAAGATTATTTCTGTTCTTTAATAAGTTTACATTTTATTTTAAGAGAAAAAAAAAACATTTAATATCTTCTCTAACAAGTTCATTTAAAGAATGATAAATCATAACTGAATCTTGTTAACGGTAAAACATTTTTTTTTTATTTAGTTGTGAAAAATGTAGTTTCCCAAACACTTATTTTAGAAATTATTTTTATTTGAATTGAAATCTCTTATGTAAAAAATATGGGACTCTAAAACAAAAGTATTTAAATTCCGAAAATTAGAACAGGTATAAAAGGATGTAACTGAAGCGAAACGTGATATTTCTTCTGATTAATTACATGAAATGGAACAAGCCTTATAATAACTAAATAAAACGTGCTTCTCCCCATCTGCTAAAAAAAGTCAGTAAAAGCTTAAGACATTTTGCAACAAATAAATAATAGATAAATATATTATCATTCTATTAATTAGACTCGTTAAATTTTCAAAGGCAAAATTATTAAAGAAACGAAATTTAAATCAATTTTTTACAATTTATTGTCTAACAATCAAATTGCTTATTATTTAGGTAATTCCTTATATTTACGAAAAGGAATTTTTCAATTTATTTTTTTAACACTGGAATTAGAAATAGCTCCATTTATAAAAAATAATTATTGCCTATTTTAATTAATTATTTTTCAAAATTTAATACTTTTTTCTTCCCTTTATATGTTCATTAATTGAATTTTCTAGAATAAAATACAAAGTTATTTAAAAAAAAAAAAATTCAATTTTTTAAAATTTGTTTCCAAACAGTCCTTTTGCTCATTGCTTAACTTGGTATTTTTTATATTCTCTAATTAATTTTTGAAATTATTAATACTATTATTTTAACATTACAAATATTTTAAGAATATTAATTGAAAAGGAATTGTTTTTTAAAAGTCACTTTCTTTACAGAGCAAATATAGAAAATATATTATTTTAAAAAATTAACTATACTAAATTAATTCTTTTTTAAAAGTTAGACATTTTTGTGATTATTATGTTCATTAACTAAATTTTATAAAACAATAATAAATTGTAAAATATAGAATATAATTCTATACACTTAAGAAAGTGAAATCTTATGTAAAGTGAAAAATCGTTTTATTCTACGTCTCTCCATTGTACAAAATATTAAATTTGACATTGATTTTTATAATGGCATAAAATTCATGAATATTTTTATGACTTATGACTTCATGACTTATTTGTAGTTCTATGCAACATTTTTTCCTCAAAAACGTAATCTATAGAGATTTTTTTTTTTTGACATTACGTTATGTTTTGTAGCTAAAGATCATTACTATGGATGGAAATGTGGGTTCATTCATATTCAATATTATGAGATTTGTATAAAATGTATATTATTTAATTATGTTTCAGTCTCAAAATATCAAGTGTTATTTATTTTTTGTTATGTAAATATTAGAGTTAACTGTAAAATGCAGTTCAGAATGTTTATCAATTAAAAACACATTACTGCATTTTGACTTTGAATTAAATTAAAATAAAAGTAATTTTATAAAAAAAAAATTTATATTAACTAATTTTGTAATTTTTTCCGTAAAAAATTTTTATATGTATGCCAATAGTTTACTCAATAAATTTAATTATTATTCAATTAGGAACTTACATAATCAAAAACTAAATTTTTGATTATGTAAATTTAATTTGCATGAATATCTTTCTAAAATTATGTTTCATATAAAATACAGAATCTCTTTTAATCGTATAAACAGTTTTTAAAAAAAAATATTAAGTGCAAAAATTATTTCATTCAAATTCTAAAGTTGAATAATATGTAAATTTCGAGTTTATACATTGTAATTTACATGCATTTAAATTTTTCTGAATTATTCTCTCCCTAGTACTGTGCTATTATTTTCGTACTAGAGTTTCTGGCAATTTGCTGTATCTAATAAAATTGTACCTTCATCTGTAAATACGAATATTCATACAATTTTCTAGAAATAAAATTTGATGTGAAATTCTGATTTATTTATTTGTCTATTAAGAAATAATTATATTTTATCATAAATAATGTTAAGCGTATTAAATTTTGTTTTTTAAAAATGCATTCTATATTTGAGCTAAAATTCTTAAGTAGGTACTCGCTTTGTCTGCAAGTAAACTCGAAACATATATAAGACATGTATGTGTATGTGGTCTGTGTGTGTGTGAGCCTTAATTGACCTTACATAGTAGATAATTGATACTATTATAAGTTATTAGAACATTTTTAACATAAGAAATTTTTAGGAATAGTATTCATTACTTATTTATCTTGAAGGAGAATACTTTAAATATTCATGAAGCCGTCTCGACAAATATCTCTGTAGAAAGCAAAAGCAAAAGATACGTGCCTCATATTAAAATCGAAAATTGTGAATTCCAAAGAAGATAGTCTACCACTAGGCATAAGGAGCCATCTAAACGTAATATGCTAGTTAAAAGCCAAGGAGACCCCATAACCTTGGCGACAAACTGACAAAAAAAAAGCGCAGAACTAGAGAGAAATTTCAGAAATAGTTTTGTTTACCATATCTTGTGTATCAAAGTAGGGTTATCAAGATTGGCGTAAGCCACAATTATCGCCAACTAAAATCATTCGCGCCAGGGTGTGAGCTGTGCTAGGATCCAACCAATATGCTACATAAATAGATAACAAAAATTAATATTAAGTAACTATGCAGATAAAATACTTCTTTCTTTATATGTAGAACTAGAGTTCAAAGTTCAACCTGGTTGAATCATACATCTTGTTATACAGTATCATTTATATCCCAATGGCGTCACACATTCGGCTCTTGATCATATTCTTAAATAATGTTCAAAGATGTACAGAGAAATGTTTCATGTTCCCGATTTTTTTCTCTAATATGTCCATAGTTCATGATTATAGACACATTAGTAATTATGTACTATGTATCATGGTACATAATTTACTTTGTATATATAAGTAATTATGTGCAAAGTAAATTATATACTATAACACTTTATATAGAAGACTTCACATTAGTAGATAAACATTGGAGATTGTGCCAAATTAAAATAAGCTGATGTTGTTAAAAATAAATTTTTTAGCTAAGTTACTGATTAATCACTTCTATGACTCGAGAATCAACTATGGATGAAATAAATTAAGTTATTTATACAATACAGTTATTTATAATTTGAAGTTATTTACATAATACCATTAAATTTTTTATAATTGTATGCTACATATGGCAAATGGATTTATGTGAAAGATGGTTGATGTACATATAATCTTATTTCAAATTATTGTAAATTTTTAGGAAGCCAAGAGGTTATTTTAAAATTAATATAACATTCAATATTCAAAAATCACTCAAAGAAATAATATAAATTAAGCTGTATATTTAGATAACATACATAGAGTCAAATAAGCTTTCTCAAGTTTGTTTATTTAAATTGGTAAGACTAGGCTATTAAATATCTTGGCCAACCACCTAGTTTTTTGAACCACTATCAAGTAATGAAGACTATAAATGAGCTATTATCTTCAGCTTTAACTTAGTATTAGGTTGCATCTGAAATGATAATTTAGTTTGTTAGTTTGCTTTATTTTCATCGTTTTTAATGGGATATTTTCATCAACTTAACTTGCTAAATATAATAAATCAGCAAGTCATTTTGAACTTTGGTCAAGAGGTTTTGAACCCTGATTAGAAGACTAAATTGGCATTTTTTTCTCAAACCATTCTATTATCATCCACCTGTAGACCCTATGAAATTTCGTAGCGTGCACAAAATCTTCTCAGAAAGATTCTGTTTTCAAATCCGTTTCTTTATATGCTCAAAAAAGGCGATTTTTCTTTCCTGGCTCCTCATATGATATGCATCCAATTGACTTTAGGCTGAAAAGTTCTATAATTTTAAAGGCAGCAATTAGTTTATTTCATTCGCCCTCAGTTTAAATCTTATTTCCAAGATTAATTGTTGATTATTTTCTATATATACATCATTAATATGCTTATCATATATTCTATGTTTGGTCGGTAGAATCTTTGGGGTTTATAAATAGCTTTAAAAAATCTTAATATCTGTGTTTAAAAATATATCAGTGCAGTCCACATTGGTTTAAAAATTTCAGGACCGATAATTCATGCGAATGAAACAGAATTGAATCAAGCACACTTGGGCTTCTTTGCATCCAAAAGCCCTAATTTTTCCTCAAGAGGACTGCACAGCTTGAGACATTTGCAGAAGGTAATAGATACCAATGAGAATTACTCTAAAGATTAGGAGTATTTATAACAATCATTTTCTTTTTGGCCATTGAAGCGGCAATAACACCTTTAGTAATTTTATAGATGATTAAAGAGATACTCGTATGCTACAATGCTTACAATTAGCAAAATAATTCAGTTTATTTTCTGATCTGGAAATAATTATTTTCATAAGTGTGATTTTGAGTAACCGTGATTTTCTTTGTAGTATTTCATGATATCTTAATTACTTCCTTAATATAACAAAGAGCTCCAGTAAAGCAAATTTTCTAGAAATTTGAAGATATTTATACAATACTGATTGTTTCGAAATTCCTCGATATATTGTCAAACGCAAGTGAGTCACTTTATTTTTTCAGAGCCACTGTGGAAAAGAATACATTGTTTTGGGGACCATATATAAAACAAACATTTGGCTGATGATCAGAAATATAGTTTTTTACATTCACTACTTTGGAGTAGTAATCAAATAATTTTTTATAATAAAGACAGGGTCACTAACTCAACAGAAAAAAAAAAACTACTTTCATTAAGTTTATTTTACTTTCATTTGCTTAGTTTTTACCTCAAAAACAATTAAAACTTAAACTGATCAGAATTTGTCGCCCTAATTTTATTTATTGTATTCCAGATTCCTAAAATAGTAACTCTTATATAGTTAACTTTCCACTAAGTGCCAACATGAACAAATTATATTTGTTAAATGAAAGCTATCAAAAAATAATTCTTAAAAATATTGCTGCACAAAGAGTAGATCAAATTTTTATTAGGTTTAAATCTGCTTGGTTATCTTCGTGCTCACTTTGAAAATTTTTTGAAGATACTTATAAGCTGAATCACTATATCTCAGATATATAGAAGAGCCTCTATCCTTTTTAGAAATCTTGAAATCTATTCACAAATTTCCTATTTAGAAGCATACTAACAAAATAATGAGACATTTATGCATATTTTTTCCAAGATCAATTCTATCTAGTAAGTTAAAATCATAAAACTTCTTTCCTTAATTTCAAATTTTCATGATTTGTGTTTTTCTATGAAAGCCTCCGAGTCAAAAACAAGCCACAAATAAGGGCATGGTTTAAAACCGTGTAACTCCATCTTCAGATTCGAAAACAGCCTGTTTGCGTTTAGTAAAGGAGACAGTTTAATTTTCAGATAGGTTCCATGCAATGTACGATTGATCTTTTCTTTGAAGATTTGATGTCCCAATTCTTTCAAATTATAGAGAAGTTATTGATTTCGACATTTTACTCAACATTTTAAAAAGTCCAACATATTTTACATAAACTTCAAGAAAAGTGATTTTTTGGTTGATTAAAATTATTTTGATCTAGTCAGCTTCCATCGCAACGTTCTTCCGTTGACAGGTTGAGAGGAGCCTTTATTGATTGGCAGTAGCAATTCATATTTTATTTTGACAGTGATTTTGACTTGCGAACCACAAAACTTGTCTCGGATTCTTTTCAGCCAAAATCCTTTTCCAAACACATTTTTGACACCATGTATGTGTCAACGTGCAGTACAAAGCTGTTTACAAACACGTTGTGCACAATCTGCAAAGGCATGAAGATTCATCTGCGTTTGCACACACACAATCTAAGTCATCTTTATCTCGGTATGATAAGCTTTTGAAATATCGTATTCATAATTTTCTTGATATTTTGATCATAAAGTTACCTTTTATAAATGTGGATTTTCAAGTTTGCATAATATATATAAGAGTTAGTTAGATCTTTATTTAAAAGTACTGATTGTTTATCTCAAAACAGAACTTTGTTCAAATAAAAAAAAAAATATTTAAAAAGATGCAAATAATGCGCAATGGTAATTAAGTTTCAGAAAATTATTTGAATTAATCATCCTCTTATAATTAAGTCGAAATTGCCTTAAAACAATCGGGATTAAAAATAGGAAAAAAATATAATTGGCTTTTTAATACAGAAACCATATTTTTAATTAAAATTTTTCATCAAATAAAAAATTATTTCTACCTTCATAGTTCCTAAATTTAATATTATAATTACGTTTATAAATATATAAAAAAAATATTTTTACGTTGAAAGCTTTTATTTTGTTATTTTTTTTACTTACTACGTTTTTTATAAGAAAAATTTGCTCTTCCTATTTATATCTGTGATGATCATACACACTTGGAAGCCAGCGAAAAGTATTTTAATAAATAAATTATTGTATTCGCATTGAAAAAAATTCTCTTTCGTAATTTTGTTATTTCATTTGATGTTAAAATAATGTGATATGATTTAATTTAATGTAAGCTGCAACATCAATAAATGAGTCAAAGCTTTTTTTATAAATTAAAAATTAATAATTTAAATTGAAATTTTAAGTACTTAATGTTTTAATTTTAATGTTAAATTATATGTTTTAATTCAACATTCATTGAGTTACTAATTCAATCGTTCCCTTTTATCAAATGTTTTTATAAATGTAAATATTCGAAGATGGTGTCATAAATCAGTCATTGATAACGATATGCAAATTGCTTTCAAATCTAAAAAAAAATTATACTACTTATTATTTCATTAATAATGCTTTAAGTTGATACTGCATAAAAATTTTAGAGCAGAGTTCATTTTTGAATTGGCCTTATATATAATGGATAAGCCAATTGTAAATCTGTTAATTAAATTTTGATATTTAGTTTTTTAACTGTAGATGGAGCCACTAATGGAACTCGTGCTGAACTATTAGAAGTTTCTCCATCACGTAGAAGAGGTTTTGGCGACTATTGATCAAATACTTAAAGTTCAATGGAATCTGATTAGAATATTTTTCTTTTAAAATTCTTAAAATCAACTCTCATGACGTATGAATATGACAATGATCAAAATAAAATTTCTATGATTGGTAAAATACAAGGAAGTTCAAAGATGAAATTGATATTAAATAAGAATGTGATTGATGTATAAATTTTATCATTTTGTTATTTTAAATAAAAAAAAGCGTTTTTTGTAAAATTGTAAAACTGTGTTGCAAATTTTGCGAAACCTAAAAATACAAAATATAAAATACTTAAAAATTATATGGTGCTGCCATCTCTTAAGACTTTTCTCATTTAAAGTACACTGCACTAATAATTTAAAAATTAATTTAATGTTTACATTTAAATCTAAATGTGTGTGATGAGTTTAATTCTACCTATTTTCATTCAATACAATTTCAGAATGAATAAATTAGCGCAAAATTTTATTTTTTCAGGTTTTTTTTTATTTTTAAAAATTTTTTCTAGAAAATCATTTTTTTGTGATAACTTACTTCACAATTTTGAAATATAAAATGTAGTAAATTTATACATAGAATATATTATTAAATTTTTATAATATATAAAATTATTTAAACTTTTTAAATATAGATAAAAATTACTAATTTTTTTTTTTTTTTTTTTTTTTTTTGATTATTTTGAATGGGCAAATATTCTTATATGATATGCATACAGTCCATCTTTTTCTATGCATACTTTCTGGAATCTATCAAGATTTTTACAAAATTTTAATCGCAAGTTAGGTTACTAGTTGTTCTATGATTGGAATTAAAAAAATCTAATTGAGTAATATGATTTTTTTGGTTTAAAAATAAAATACGCGATTACCTAAATTTATTTATAAATTTATAATTTATTTATAAATCTCAAGTGCAGAAACACCTCGTAGAAAGAATCAAATATCCATATCTCAAAAAATCCTGAATCACTACAACGTGTGCCACAGAAAAGTTTAAACTAAGATTTTAAAGAACGTTTATGTTGGCAGCAGCAGAAAACCGTATTCATTTAAAGTACATTAAAAAAGACTTTCTTCAGAATGAATTTGAATGTATTTTTAGTGACGTTAATTTAATCTTACAGCGAGCACCAATTTTCTTAAGGTGATATGATTCTATTACTGAACAAATTTTGGCACACGTGCTATATCAACCAGGACGCCAAATTCTGAGACTGGCGATTTTTTGGCGTATTTTCGTATGCATCTGGCAACCTCGTTTCTATTACGTTATACATATGAGAGCTATAAAAATTATGCAGAAAATTCTATTTTGGTAACACTAGTATTTACATCATCGAGCACGTTACAATATGTCATCTTGGCAACATTTCTTCATCGTTAAAAAAATTCAGAATTTGAAATCATGAATTATACGGTACCTGAGATCAAATGTTTTCGTTAAGCAATTGAGTTTTAAATTGCTCTTATCATAAGTTAAGAAATGTGAATAGATTTAAAAGGAAATAATTCTAATATAAGTAATTTTAGTAATGTTTTAAATCCAGCACTAAGTCTGCAGTTTTATGAATTTATATTTATAAAACACTTATCTAATTTGAATATCATACAAAGTCATATCAATCGTTGCATTTTAAAAAGGAAGCGATTAGCACTCAATGAAACATGTTATTGAAATTATGTGAATGGAAATTTATTATATATATGAACTCATTCTTTCAATTAATGAAATATTTTGCCGTATTTTCAAAAATAAACGTTAGGTAATAATACTTTAAATAATAAAAAATTTGAATAGAGTGAACTCAGAATTAAGTTTCTTTTAGTGTTGTCCTCAATAAAAAATACACAAGTCAGATTTAAAGATCTCCGAAATCAGTCATGTGGATTGAAATTATAAAATTATGTATCAGTTTAACTAGTAAACTTCTCGGTGACAAAACTGCTTTTTTAATGAAGATTTCTTAATAATTATTTGTTTATCATAAAAGTTGCGCTTAATTTGCTTTTTCATATATAATTCGGCCTAAATTTTGACATCAGAGGGAGTTTCGCTGACAGACCTTAATTTATCACGAAAAACCAAGCATTAATTTTTCCTTTTATTCTTTATTGAAGAACAAGTCATAGTGAAAAGTTATGGAGTTCAATATTAATTTCTTAATTAATCCATGAATTAATTTTTTAATAAATGATTGTAACATAGGTGAACACACATTCATGTAAGAACACTGACATCTTTTGAAATTTTGTGCAATTTTTCCAGTTGTATACATTGAAAATATATGTTTAGAGTTTGCCATTATTTAATGATTTACCTTTTTGAATAGTTTTATTTACTATTCAAGATTCAAATCCTTTCTATTTCTTTACAACAATATTTTTCATTAGTAATAGTTTACTGTACGATAGCGGTATTTTAAAATTTTAAGCAATTCTTATCACTTATTGCATTGAAAATTATGATGTGATTTTTTTTATAAAAGTCAAATATAGATAAAATAGTTTTGTCTAACAATAGTAATTGTTATTGTTAGGTTAAAATTTTTATAAATACATTTATATTTTTGTCAGTTTTATTCATAGTTTTGATATTTTCTAGAAAATATTTAATTTATTCTTAGAGTCCACTTAAACTAATCATTTTCACATTTTGATATAAATAGGAAGTACAACTAAAAATAATAAATATAAATTTTTTCCAATATTGTTAATAAATGCTCACATTAACTTTTAATTCATATTTTAAATAGATAATGTTTTTAAAATTTTAAGCAACAATTCTGTAATGAAGGTTGAAAACCAATAGGAACGAAAATGAGTTTTGATAGAATATTTGTGGCACCACTGAATGTTCCCATAGCAAAAAAAAAAAAAAAAAAAAAAAAAAAAAAACAAGGTATTTTAAAATTGTTAACCAATTAGGTCTTTTTTTCTACTTGACATTATAAAACAATGAATCTGATAATGATTTAAATCAAAATTTTCGTAGCAAAAACATCTTCGGACAAGAACATCGAACATTAAAATCCAGTAACAAATTTGTTCTACTTGAAGTAGGGAAATAATGATGGAACAAGTGTTCCACTAATGGAAATACTTTCAAAAATTTTATATATATATATATATATATATATATATATATATATATCAAATATACTTTATATTACATATTTTCATTAGGTATACAAAATGTGATAGTGTGTTTTCATTGGTATGCAATTAAATTGTATTAATTGCCTTAGTGTTCCTAATTAAAGTGTTCCTTATTTAAATACCTAACTATTTTTAAATAATTTATTTATATAGAAATAATAAAAGAGACAACAAATAATATTTTTTACATCAAACATTTATTTAACACATGGA
The DNA here is from genome assembly GCA_030067965.1 of Latrodectus elegans. Classification (NCBI taxonomy): domain Eukaryota; kingdom Metazoa; phylum Arthropoda; class Arachnida; order Araneae; family Theridiidae; genus Latrodectus; species Latrodectus elegans. The sequence continues at coordinate 70,386,399 of CM057814.1, forward strand.
TGATACAGTCTTTCACAAGAGAAATTAAAGATCTAATCATGATTGCAAGTAATTTAACAATTAAGTTTCCTTATACTATGAACACAAAACATTGAAAAAAAATTCAGTTCTGTTTCGCGTCCTATAGAAACTTAAATAAATATCAGTCTTGAAAAATCACTATTAAAAAAATTAAATAGAATGCAATTTTAAACAGTAATCGCATCACATGAATGAGCAACTCAAACACTATACAAAAATATGTTTACACACAGAATGGGGACAATAAGGCAGCAAATTACATGAAATTAAAAAAAATCACATTTGGCACACCACAAACAATTCTAAATGGAAGAACATGGAAATGCCATTAACTTTGGCACATGCCTGTCCAAATGTAATGGATAAGTTTTGCTGCCTGAAATAGGGCTGACATATGACACAGATTAGAAGTTTAAAAAATAGAGATTATGAAAGGAAAACAATAAAAAATGTTTAAAATCTACACTAATAAATTAAAAATAATACTTTCTGATTTTCATATTCATTTTCAAATATTTTTCAAATTGTAATATTAAAATATGTATAGTACTTCAATTTCTATACCAAACCCAATATTAATTCAGATTAGATTAAATGAATGTTGTTCTAAAAAATAAGACATAGCTTCCTAATTTAAAATGGAAGACATCAGTATATGAAGATTTTGTGTAGAGGGAGACATTTAATTTTATATATAGTAAATATTTTTACAATCACACATTATTAACATACAGAATTTAATGTTGAATTTCCTATTAATGTAAAATAGATTAGTAAAATCCCTTTAACGATAAAATATTTTAATTCATCAAATATAAAAACAATTTTTTTTAAAAAAAAATCTGATGAGATATTTGATATAATTACAAATTAAATGATTAAGTAGAGACATGAAAATAAGTGATAAATGTTGAATAATGTTACTAAAGTTTCAAAACTTATTGTCATGAATAAACGAAGAAACATTAGATTAGGATAACATCATATTCAACTATTGATTTAGAGATCTACAGCAGAAAAGATTTGCTGAGTAGGAAAATAGAACTCTAACAATAACAGGAAAACACTTCAGATGCTTCCACAGTTGTTATTGGTAGGCTTCTATTCAACCCATTGTTTCCCATTATCACAACAGAAACACTAAATTAGCCAAGGGAGTATGAAGATCTTAAGGGCAAAAGGAAAAATAGGCTTTCAACTTAAAGAAAGTCGCCTTCCAGTTGAGCAAAATCCTGCAGCACAGACGCTGCATACTGGAGGCGAGAGAGGAAGATTGGCTTGCAGCCATGTTGACCAATCGCATTTAAGGAATAAGTTGTTGAATGCCGCTCCTCATCAATGTACATGACTGTCCCGTCTCCGCTTATCACAATCTTCGTGTGATCTTTGAAGAAATTGATCTGAAAAAAATATTTATTTTAAAAATATATATAAATGTTTGGAAATAAAAATATAAAAAAAATAGTTGGAAAATATGTATTTCAAGAATTCTTTATTTTTTTAAAAATGATAAAACAAAAGTTTATTTTTTGAATAATACTAAAGTGAAACCAAAAAGGAACACAAAAAAAGATAAGTATACAACAGTAATATGTTTAATTTGACAAGGAATATTTTTTAATACAAAATAAAATACCGCAAAAATATAGATAGTTAATAAGTTCTTAACTTCATAAATTTTTTAATACTGTTCAGATACAGTATAGCTTATTAAACACATTTTGGTAATTATTTATTCTGGATTTTCATTAATATTAAAAATAAAGGTAATATAAAGCAAAGATGGACAAAATAAATATTGATAAAATTAACTAATTATAATGTTTAGCAGTTAATTAACTTTGTATTAGCAAACATAACATGCAATACTTAATATTTAAAAAGAAAAATGTTCAGAAATTCTGTAATTGCACACTTTAAAAACATACATATTCACAAGCACCTTATTAAATTTAGCAATGTTAATTTTTACTAATTCTCATCATACTTCAGATAAAATTAGATTCAGTTGCATGAAAAGATTATTTCTGTGTTAGAAAAAGTAAATACATTGTCAGACATAGGATATACCTGAGTAAATGACCTTTTACTTTTCATGTAACTTGGAGGTAATATGTAAAATACTTAATTTATGTACAAATTCAATATTACATATTATATATATATATATATATATATTTTATATATTGCAAATAAATAATTTAATTTTCTATATATTTTCCCTGAAATAATTGATAACATATTTGTCATATAGCAATGAAGTTTCTGAACTCTTTATTAATTTTTTTTCCTATCTAAAAAATTAGATAAATTCAACATAAAGGATTGCGTGTATAATATTTAATTTAAAATTCAATATTATGAAACTCAAAATCACTAAAACGTTTTGTGTTAGTGATTCATGAAGATCAAACTTAAGTTTGAGATATGTAATTTTACTGAAATCACAGAGAAATAGATATATATTAAGCAAAATCTATTCAAATATAACTCAATATTACAAACAATATAATCAATTGGCCTTTCAAATTATAGATATATATATATATATATATATGATATATATATATATATATATATATATATATATATATATATATATAAATATATATATATATATATATATATATTATAAACAAACAGCAATAATTTAACCTGAAGCGATTACAATAAGAGTCATATTTTCAATAAAAAATACAGCAAGACTTATAAATGCACCCTGAAATCACTGTTTTGTCAGAATAAATTTTTAGCATAAAAAGTGAAGTGAATAATTTTCAGTTAAATTGTACTAAATATATTAAATCTTTAAAAAAAGTGTTTTAAACATCAGAGTATCATAATAAATTAGGTACTGCATGTAGTATATGTTTTAAATCATTAATGCAAATGCTTGTAATTTAAATAATAATTGATAAATATTTTAAAATTCTTTAATATTATAAAAGATTAATTTAAAGAAAGATGCAAAAAATTAGTTTATAACAGTGCAATTATTTAAAGCATAAATGGCGATTTTTTAAAAAAGAATTAGTGCAGTTGCATTAATTATTTTAATAGCATAAAGTTCTCTAGATTAGACATAACATTTATTCTAGTAATTAACATTAATTATACTTATGAATTAATACTGGTTAAATCATAAATAGTGCAAATACAAATGTGACCACTTATTTACCTGCAGAGTTCCAGAACTGAGCTGCATGACTACAGCATTAGCAGTTCGTAGCCATCGTTTCATGTAAGGTATCTTTTTGCGGACTAGATCTTGAGACTGTGGCTCTCCACCCTGGAAAATATTAGTCATATATTTATAGGTTTTAAAGTATTATGAATTTTTCAAAAGTATACCTGATTTATTTTTAAAGGCAATTCTTAAACTTATTGTGCTAAAAGAAATATAACTTTTAATGCTAAAAAAAATATAATGTTATAACCAATAAACTTTTCAAAAAAGAAAAAAAAATTGCTAGTATACATTATATGCAATAAATTATTAATATATGAATGAAAATTATAATAACTCTAAAAATATAAATAGTTTTTTAAATTGAAAAATAAATATTTTATGAGCTATATTTAAATTCAAATGAGAACAAATAATAATTAAAGTCTCAGGATTAATATGACAAATAACTTAGAAAATCCACTAAAAAATTGATAACAGATTAAATGAAATCATTCAGATTTGAAAGAAGCACATAATCATTGACTTACTTCACTTAGGTTTTCATCCATATATTCAGCAAAATACTTGAACAAAGTGAACTTTGGCTCCAAATGACTTGGGATGTTGGAATGACTGTAAGTATTACTTTTACCATTGGTATCATGAAATTCCACTTTTCTGCAATATAAAAAATAGTGTTTAAATCAACTGAATCTAAATGCACAAAATGATTTGACAGCTATATTTCTAAGAATTAACAATTATATTATTATTATTACAATTATATTATTACAATAAATATTAAAAAGAATGCATATCAAATCAAAAATTAAAGAAAAATTTATTTTTTCTTCCCTTAAAGCAACATATTCATAGTATATAATAATTAAACCAAAAATAGTAAGTGCATTAATAATTGAATAAAACTTCCTTAATTATATAAAAATGATAAAAATATATTAAAATAGATTGAAAACATCATTTGGTTTTAAAAATAGATATAGTTAAAATGTTATATTATTGGGAAAATGATTTAGATTAAATATTTATAATTAACTTTTGAATAATATGTAGTCTTCATTTTGATTAAATTACTCTGATAACAAATGCTAAAATTAGAGAATTCATGAAAAGTATTATGATAATAATGATATATATCAATGAATTTTAAATAATAATCATAAAATTTTTTAATATATAGATATTATTTAACAATGCTTGACACAGATATTAGATATTATACAAAATAATGAAATTATAGCAAAGGAAAACCTGCTTAAAGTAACAACAAAATTAAAATACTTAAAGCATTAGAAGTTTTAAGCTATTTTAGCTTTAATAATCAAAAATTGTATTATTTGTGTCCTATTACTTCTATTTTATAATAATTGAGTATATTGAAACAAATAATTATATAAATAAAATATTTTATATAATTGAGTATTATTTTTATTTTACTATAGCACCTAGATTTTTAAAGAAGCAGGCTCTTGAAATAATTTAAGCCAAGAATTACTATAAACCAAAACACGAAAATAAATAATGAACTTATAGTTAGGGCTAAGGAGGTAGAACATCAGATATATTTTAACAAGGCTGCTTTTTTGGCAATTGAACTATTGTTTATAAATAAACATTTATTAACATTAAAACACACAAAATTCTTATCATTAAAACTATCATTATTGAAATAACGTAGGATTATCACTATTTCAGAAGTCCTCTGGGAAAATGATAACATAGAGGTTAAAAAAATCAATCTTAATTATATCAATTAGTGGTAATTTAAAACACACTTTTTCTTAAGTTGTAACATTGAAGTGACAATTTAATAATATCATGCATTAATATAACGCATAGTTTTTTTATTTCTTAATAATTTATTTTAAAATATTTTTAAATAACAAAATTTTTATCATTTATAGCATAAAAACTTACGATCGGTTAGCAGACATGCTCATCCTAGTAGAATCATTGAAAATGACTCCAAATGTGTGGTCTGAAAGCTGGAAAGCGAATCCATACTTATTGGAGTAGTCCACCCATTTTGAAATGAATGGACTTATATTATAATTCAGCGCTGCTGGATTATTATTAGCACCTATTAAAAAATGTGGATTAGAAATTAATAAAAATTAAATTCTTTTTAACTTAAAAAATAATTTCTAGATTAAATTTCTAATATAGATATTGAAATTTATAAAATAAAAAAAATGATAGATAAAACAATATATTTTTGCAGCAAACTTTTATGCTTAATATTTATAAACAAATGTTAAACTTTCAAAATGAATTTACATTTATATTACTAATCAACAATTTTAAATATAAAATTTATTCAATGGGAATCAAATATTTCTGAAAATAACTATGTAGGAACAATATTGATACATCAAAAATTTAATTTATTATAGTTGAACTATTAAAAGAAATAATTAATTAAATACTTATTACTTGTAGATTTTAAACATTTTTCTATAAAGTATTCATATTGTTCATTGATAATCATTTTTAAGCAGTTTCGATATGAGAAAGGAGACCTGCTAATGAAGATTTAGTCAAAAAATTAAAAGTCTAAAATCATAAATAACTAAAACAACTAAATAAAAAGTTTCTTTGAATTAAAATTTAAAGGATTTAAAGCTAAATATTCCTTATTATTCAATTTATTAATATTTATATAAAAATTTAATTAGATTTTAAACTTATGCATAAAATTAAAAATCAATTTCATGAGGATTTGTAAAGCAAAAACCAAATATATCACATTTTTATTCAAATATATGAATAAATGTGAAATTTATAAATAAGTTTTTGTTTGTTTGCTTGGGCTTTTCTTTCTGATGGCAACAGAAATAATTTCAAAAATGAGATAACAAAAATTGTCTTCCTAATTTTTGGAATATTATCATGTAAAGCAGATTTCAAAACATGTGTGACTAGTTTATAGACATTTTTAAGTGTAACTTCATTTATAGAAGTTTACAAGAATTATTATATTACAACTTTATAAGAGATTTATATTTTTATTAATTTAAAACAATATAAAATTTGAGAAACATAAATAACTTAATAGGAAATGTTTATTAATTGTAAATGTTGTCAAACATAAAATAAATAAATAAAAATAAGTTATCTTAAGTCTGTTGTCTTATGACTCAGAAGATACCCTCTGAAAAAATCATTTTTCATTCATTAAAATGATAATATATATTTTATTTTTTTAAAGTATGTATAAATATTTAAGTTTTACACATGGTACACTATTGACAATACCCTCTAATTTAAATCCAATATACCAGAGAAACTAAAAATTTTTAATGTTAAATATTATGCTACTAGACAGCTAAAATTAACACCCTGAAGAAAGCATAGAAATCATTTAAATTTACATCATGCCTTTCCAAGAAAAAGGTATGTAAATTACTAGCAATGCAGCCTATATGAATATCAGATGACTGCAGAGTCATTTCCAAGCGGATTCCATGCAAGGGGATAAGAAATCAGAGATAGACTGCAATTTTGTTGAAAGTGTTTAACGATGCCTCATAGAAGAGAGAATATCTTGAAGGCAAATTTGAGAATAGTAAACTATTGTGGATTATTTTTTTGGAGAAATTGGTGATCTTGTAAGACAAAACCAAGAAACAGATCATATATGCAACTGCTGATTGATTTGATTGATTTCATTTAGATGATTTGATTTTTTATCAGAGAAAGTAAAGTTAACAATCGTACGTTTTCTTCTTCAACATTTTATTCTTAAAAGTTATTTTTAAAAGACAGGGATTTAAAATTGCTAAAATTTAATTATTAGAAGTCTTTTCTTGTATTTTCATTAAGTATTACTAAAAAATATTAAGAAATAACTCTTTCCTCAATTAGGAAAATATTTTGTTAAATGCTGTATAAATTTATAAGTTCATGAATAAAAATACTTTATTTCGGGATAAAAAACAAAATTATGAATATATTACTCAATATGCATATGAAGAAAATACTCTTAAAATAACCAACAAAACAATAATTAATAAATAAAGTACCTTCAGGTATGGATTCTAAAACATTTAGCAGCATATGAAACATTGATGCAGAACTACAATTATCTTTCGGCTTCTTGATAACTAAAGATGTAAAATATTGGTGTATAATCACAAAATAGTAATTTAGTATGATATAAAAATATTCACAAAAAAATTAATATAAAAAATTCTAAAATAATATTAATTAGCAAACAATAATGTAAAAATTTAAAATAACAAAAAATATTAATAGTATCTTACAGAGACAATTAAGCATTAGAGCAAATTAGAAATATAAGAAATTTTAACTTTAAATTATTTACTTTATAAATATGCACAATCACTATTAATAAGTACAATGAAGCATGATATAAAAGTATGTAATTTATAAATTAATTGCTGAAATATAAATTAATTTTAAAATTTAAAAAACAGATTTTTTTAAATAAACATCCTTAATTTATTATTATTATTATTTTGCTGTATACATAAACTGATTTTTAATTTATTTTGTATAATATTTTTATGTGTTTATGCATGTGTTAAACTTTTTAAATTGCAAAAGGATTATCTTAGCTAAACATTGATGTTAATATTCAAAATGTTTCTCCAGCTACACATTCCTTACTATGGCTAAAAATATATTCCTTCAAATTAAAATTTTCATTAATATATTATCCATTATAATAAAGCAAAAAATGTGCACCCATTAAAACATCCAAATATTTGATGCATTGAATGCAATTTTTGTATTTTTTCTTTTTGGTGAAAAAACAAACAAACAATGGAAATAAAATTTTACTAGTTTTATTACACCACCAAAAATATAATTCAAAGTATATTCATTGAATGCTCATATTAAAGTTAATATTACCTTTATCTGGACAGAGCACATTAGTAAGTTTCTGTCGAATATTTGAAGGAAAGCAATTGTCTTTCCTACAAGAGCTATCATCAGACTTTACATGAATCTATGGAATGATAAGGCAGAATAGAGTGAATTAAATAAAAATAAAGTTAGAAAAAAATAGCTTCATGCATCAAAATATTTTTACATAATGAAAAAATATATAAAACTATATATTTTAATAAATATAAAAATTTTAATCGCTATATTCATAATATTATAAGTATAAAGATTATAAGCAATTGATTTTTTTCAGTTATTTATTTATTTATTTTAAATGGAATACAAAATAAACATTATATATAAATAAAATTTAAATCATAAAAGTTTAATAAAAATTAAGAAATAATTTTACAACACAAGTAAAATTATATACCTTAGTTACATATTTTTTTACTTTTCTTATATATAAATTTGCTTGTATTAATTTTTATGCAGAAAAATTATATACCTTTGGTAAATCTGGCTTTGGACTGAGTTGAAGGTTAACAACGCGATTTGTAAGTTTATCTACATCTCGTTCACTGGAAGCCCTGAAAATAGAAAAAGTTTCAAAATATCATTAATATGTAAAATTTCCTTGTACCAGAAAAAATGAAATAAATCTGAAGTTATGTTTTCAGTATAAGTTTATAAAGACATCGGAATAAGAGAGATTTAAACTAGCCAAAACCATAAAATGACATTATGGAACCGAATATATTAGCAGTTTTCATTAAAACAGTGGGCAAAAACTATTTTGATATAAAAGCTGTTTTGCTTTTAATATGTACTTGTTTAGTTATATAATTAATTATACTTTTTATTTATTGAAAAGTGGTATGTTTTGAATTGCTTAAGATCTTTACATATTATGATTTAAAAAGGGGAAAATTTGTCTTATGAATGATGTATGTAATCAATTATAAAATTATTCTGTTATTATATTAAAAGTTAAGAAACTAGAATTTTTGAGAGAAGAAATTGTGCTAATTTTTTCCCATAAATTTTTCAAGGGATTAATATTAATATTTGAGGAATCGTGCTTTTTAAAGGTGGTAAAAGTTGACTTTTCCTCCTTATATGTAAAAGGATTCAATAATTTTCATCTTTTTATTTCAATTTTTTAATTAATACTTTTGATTTAATTTCTTTATAAAATTTTATTAATTTGGAAATTAAAATAAATTTTCGATGAAAATTTAAATCGTTTCTAATTTTTGAAGCATAAAATTGTCTTAGAAAGTTGCATAAAAGAGAAGTATTACCTAGGATTGTCAACAATAGATGGCGCTGCGTTATTAAAACTTTGGGAATCAACAAGTTTAAAAATACTTTCAACCCTAACACCATCAAAGAATAATAAGTTAAAAAAAAAAAAAAATATTATGACATAATCTTCTATATGCAAGTTGTAAATAAGTTAAGTATAAAAACATTAATCATAATTGAAAGATAAAAAACTTTAATGAATTCGAAAATTTATAATGTAAATGTAATTAATAATTATCCATAAAGAAATAAAGGTTTCCTTGAAACAAGAAATAACTAGAAAACGTATTTCAAGCGTACTACTAAAGCTGCCACTTATAAAAATCTTTACTTTTGAGTTATAAATGAAAAGATTTATTATAAATGTTCTTCCTTAAACTAAAAAATACTTCATATAAACTTGGAATTTGATTCTCCGAAGTCGTATCTTTTATATAAATGTTCCGCAATCCAGCGTTTTCATAAAATGAATATTTTTGAATTAAGTTTCAATTATAGAGGATGTATTAAAGTGGAATTTCTCTTAATGTTCTTTTTCTGAAATATTTTTCATTTAACTTGGTTTATTTATTATTTAAAAATATTTTTTATATTTTCAAACAATGCAAAAATTAAAATTTACTTCGGTATGTTGTGAATTAACTTTCTTACAAGACTTGAAACATGCATTATGACAGAGCAAAAGTACTATCGTTTTCTAAAATCCGAACACAGACACCGTCCTCAGCACGAACTCGTAGCTTAAAGAAAGGCTGACTGTTAATGACATCGACTAATTGTCCTTGGAAGAATCAGACAGCAGAATTGATGGAAAATATTGTCTTAATTTACAACAATTTAACCTTCAGATGTGATAGAGTAATAAGATTCATAGATGATGACGCTGTCCTTTCGTTTTTATTACATAAGATTAAAAAACGACATAGTTTACAATACTTATAAACAATATAAGAATATAGTATAAATATCAAATATTAAATTTAATTGAAGAGTAAATATAATCTGGAGTTTCATATTAAACAATATTTTAACACTGGAATTAATATATAAAAATTCGAAAAAGTTTAAAGATTTTTCCTTTTCTAAAAATTCTTGTAATACTATAGCCGACCGCCCTGTCATAATAATGCAAAAAACAAGCATTATTATAAATTTGTTAATAGATCAATACAAATAATCAGATTGTTATCAAAAATATTTATTCTTTTCAGATAACATCTCAAGTAAATTAAAGTGGTTGATGGTTATTAAAATAAGGAATTTATCCTGATGTCTTAACTAGGTTAAATTAGAGAATATTTTTCTACTATTTATTGAATTTTTAAGTACGATTAAAAATATCAAAACGATTGAAAATATTGATTAAATAATATAACAATTTTGTTAACTGCAGGGATGAAATTTTTTCATCGAACACAAATTGGATGGTATGTTATAACTTGACACAAAATTAAAATAAAAAAATTAGGATGTCAAAAATTTTGGATTTTTAAACAGTTAGAATCACGTAAATACTATGATTCAGTAGTTATAATAGTTTCCATTTTGTTTCAATAAGGGAGTTTTCGACACGTGAACACGACCAACCATATCTATGCAGATGTTCAACCTGTAGGTAGAGATGTAAAATTCCCGGGAATTTTGAACTACGGAATTTACTCAGGAATTTTGGGGAAAAACCTGGAATTTCAGGGAATATTGGGAATTATGAGGGAATAAACTCAACCAATCTTTTTTCATTTATTGGTTTGTCTTGTGCCTTGACTATGAAAAGAAATGAAATAAACTACGTATATGTACAAAAAATATCGAAAAAACAAAAATACTTGTTAAAAAATAAAAAATAAACAATTTTTTAGATATATTTCTCAGGATTGTCACAATAAGTATTGATAATTCTGTTTTTGTCTTTATAAATTCATAAATTCGTACTGAGAAAGGAAAAAAATGTTTCCTTAACATTAGTTTTTGAAGTTATTCTAAATTGGTCATTAAAACTAAATTATTTTCTTTTCCTGGAAAACTTTCTATTACTGTAATTAATAGTAGAGAAATCATACAAATTAATTTTTTATTTTAGGAAATATCTGATAAAAATATTTCAAACATTCTAAATCTTCTGAAAATTTTCAAAATTCTCGAGAACTTCCAAATTTCCCGAGGAGTTTTCATAATTCCAAAGGAAAATAACCGGGATTACTCCAGGAAATAAAACCGGTTTTTCCCTCCTTTACAACACTGCCTGTAGGCAATTTATGCGGAGGATATTTTGAAATACTTGATAAAAATCTTAGTCTGTTAGGCAGTCCCTTACGGATAATGTCAAGTGGTATATATATATTGTTTAGTTCTAGACATAAAGACACCCAAACTATAAACAAGAGAAAAGCTGACACACTTTAATTTAAAAACATTCCTTTAAGAAAGCATAGTATATCGTAATTTAAAATTCACAAATGACAACGTAATTTTGATATTGTTACACTCACGGGTAACTTATTAATAGTATCAAAAACTTCTTCCATTTGGAAACTTTCATCTCAACAAACTCTGTTGTTGAAAATATTCAATCATTATGGATCAGTCTTACAATATAATTTTCACAATTGCTTAGGATTAGAAGCAAATAGAAGTGTTTTCTTTGTTGTTAAAAAACATTCCTTAAAAATTCGCACTAAATGAGAAATTTGTAAAAATGAATTTACTGATTAAGTTGGTTGCTAATTACAAATATCTTCATCTGCGAGTCTGGAAACAATTTATATAAAGCAGTATAACTCAGTTTAAAAGGTTCAGAATCATATTTTCAGATGAAAAATGTATGAACTTGACACAGAAAATCAGGGAAACTTCGTGCATTTGGCGATAATGGGTTAAAAACTTCCTAAGATGCCAAAATCACGTACCACACGTAAGTGCAACTCCAAAATTATGCCGCATTGCGTGAGAGGAGCTCCCGTGAATGGAAAATTTCCAGACTGGAATCTACATCTTAATGAAATTCACTACAAATGTAACCTGACGCAGAAAAAAGTAAAGAAAAAAAATTCGAGGAAAATAAGATTTCGAAAATGGGGATGGGAGAATAAATTCTACTCTTCGCTACGAATAGAAACGAAATAATTACATTGGCAGCAGATAATTAATCAAATCTTTTTATTTCATAATTGTTAAAGTGAATTAACTTTTTTATATTCTAAATTTATAAGCTCTATAATTAATGTAAGTTTAAAATACGAGTTCATTTATGGAAACAAAAGACAAATTTTACAAACGTGATTTACAAAAAAAAAAAAAAAAAAAAAAAAAAAAAAGCCAGCTTTTTTTGTTATTAAAATTGAAATCTCAAACAAAATATTTATATAGTTTTGAATGGCTTCATATATTCTTATGTGTAAAGTTAAAAAAATGCATGGAAAAGAAAAGTTAACATAAGGAGATATATAATGAGCCAACTTCATAAACCTTTCATATCACATGATTCGTATACGTATTTTTCAGCGTGTATTAAGAGAAGAAATATTTTTAAAATAATGAAATTCAGTGTTGATGCTTTTATTATTATGCTACAATTAATTTTTTTTACTTAATTGTGTAAGTCCGTTTCTGTACAATAGTGGTGCATGGTGCTTCAAAATTTTTAAAAAATGCTTTCATTATTAAATATATTGAAACTCAAATCATTTTTGTGTATCATTTATTGAATTGAAAGGACAAAAAAATATTTTACTGCTACAATAGAACATCTTTTACGAT
>CM057814.1:70404524-70437024 GCA_030067965.1 Latrodectus elegans
TAATGTTTACGTAAAGCATAACTGCAAATTAACTTTTTTTAAACTGATTTTCAATTTATTAGCTCTTTATAACTAGCAATAAAATTATATATTTTAACTTAATTTAGTCACTAGTGTGTCAGACTAGTAAAAAAAAAATTCAATGATATTTAAATTTAGTACAATGATATTTATGGAAAAATTTATTGGTATATGTAGTTCACACTTTTCTAAAATAGTTCTAAGCAAATATTTTTAATAGCCTCAATATTTATAAGAAGTAAATGAGAATAATTCAAATAATTCAAGAACACGCATACATAAAGTTCAGAATCCAAAGAAGTATTTTTTTCTGATTAAAATGTAGTTACAGATTATTCATATCAAGTAAATAACAAATTTTATATATATATATATATATATATATATATATATATATATATATATATGCTCATTTTGAAATAAATTTCTAAATTATATTTAAAAAAATCATGCTGTTAGTAATATTTTTAATTTCCCTAATGAAATTTTATGCACGAATAGTATTTATAACTTTTGCCCATTATAAAATTATAATTTATGTAGTTTATATTAATTATGTTTGTAAAAAAAATAATAAATATGCAGGATTTAAGAGCAATCTATATATCACATTCTAAAAAATTAACAATTCGATTAATTCTTTGATAAAAGTTTGTGTTAGGAATTAAATTTTTTTATTCATCCAATCGCTTATGAGCTATTGCGTAAAAAATATTTTTTATGAACATTTCTCAAATTGTTCATCAAAAGAAAAACGCTAAAAAATAAATTAAAAAAAATAATGATATCCAAGACTATAGATTTTTTTTAAAATGCCATCATAAACAAGTCCCGAGTTCCGCATTGATCCTTTTACCATGTTCACAATGAGTATCACTCATCGTTTCTTAGTATGAAAAGAACACGTCACTCAGGATAAAGCTAGAAATCTAAGTCAACAATGTGGTTTCCTACACATTATTCCGTAGACCCTACATCACATGACACCTGGCTCTTTCGACAAGCAGAATGACGGGGAAGTAAACATTTTGGATCGACTATTCAAATCATCGAGAAGGTAACAGGAGTGTAGTTCCAAAAAGTAACTTCATTTATCTTTTTTGGAGTAGAAAGAGCAACGAAACAAATAAGGTTCTGAAATTCAAAAAGAATGTTTTTGATTGAACATTTGTGGATATAAATGCTTTGATATTTAATAGGAGTTTTACTGAAATATTATTCACGACTGCTCAATGGTAAGTATGATTAGTTTGTCTCTCAATGGGAATTTTTGCACACGGTGGTTAATTAGACGAGTTAATTAGATAATAGTTTGGAGTTCATTCCAAGCCAACAATCGATGCCCAAGGTGGGATTCAAACACAAACTATTGAATTAAAAGCCACAGCGCTATCCATTGCCAGCTCAGCAGTACGGTAGGACAATACTAATCGAAGTGGTAAACACAAGCCCTAATTTAAACCACGGTTGAATAACGATATACTAATGTGGGGCTTCGCTTTTAAGTAGTTGGTCACTCAACGATAATTTTTTTTACACATGATGGTAAATTGGGCGAGGATCTCAATTTAAAATGGATTTCGAACCATTACAAACATCCTAATCCAAGGTGGGATTTGAAACCATGAACTGTTGAACCAAATGCAAGAGTGCAAACCATTTGACTACAATTTCGGCATTAAATAAGGTAAGTGTATAAGTGATTCCCCTTTTCTCATCTTTGAAAAACGTGAATGATTTATTATATAATAAAAATTTATTTAAAAGTCCATAACGCTTTGCATGCTCAAATGATTTACAATGTTTAGGATACAATTCTTGTCCTCGATGCGTTATTAAATATTCTTCTTCATACACACACTACATTAGTGTTGGAACCAGGTTATACAAATGAAGGGTTATAGGAACGATTCCAGCCACTGCTGAGCATAGGGAGATGAATGTTACTTTTTTTTATCTTTTAATTCTAGCCTAGGCTGTGCTCTTGGAAGTTTTTCAGAATTCCTCATTTATCACATTAAATATGGTTCACGATTAAAAATCTTTCCGAAAATTAAATGCGCCATGAATGCACACGTTTTACAAATCTTCGACTGTTATCGCATTATGTGTACGTATATTTAAATTATATATACTTATTAACATGTTAAATATTATTAAAGAATATACTTGCATACAAATAATCTTATGTAATTAATTTAATATTTTTAAATACTTAGCTGCAGTAATTATTACACTTTACATGTTTAGGTTTTTAGAATGAATGATACACCAGAAATATTTAAGTACGCAAATTTCCTCTCGAAGTACATACTGTCCGATATAATCTGCTTAGTGAATATAATGAAATTTACATGCATTAATTTCCTAATTTCTATCAACTTGTAAATATGTAGATAATAAAAATGAATAATAAATAATTTGAATGATTAATGAATAAAATAATAGTTAATTTACATATACGCTATAAATTTTACTATCTCACACGTACAGAATGATCTCTCAGATGGTATAATTTAAATAATTAAATACTCTCTCTATATATAAAAGTATTCCTAACTCTTATTTCTCTTCACAACAACGCGTCATTAATTATTTCTAATAGTTAATTAGCATTTATAAGGATATTAAGATACAACTTAAAAGCAAAATTTACATGTAAATTGACAATGTACAATTGTTATGAAACAAAAGCAGAAGCAATTCGGATACTTTACTGCAAAATACTTAACTTTAAATATATTTTGAAATGAAAAAACGCATTTTCTTATCCTGAATACACACAACGTTATTATCTCGATTAAGCCCCCTTTATTCCAATTATATTTGTTACAAGTACATAATTAAGTTTCGCCAAAGTTATGGGTCTACATTCTCTCTTCTAAGCTGAACTTAATTAACAAACAGCAGCGGTAGGAAGACAAATCTAATAGTAGAGCGATACGATTAATTTCATTTGAATCAACATCTGAATGAATCATTTCTTTTTATAACTATTAGTCTAACAACTAATTCCATAGCAGAGCTCGAGTAACAAATGGATATTGATATCTCATCAAATGATAGAGATAAATTGTTTACTTTGATATGATTGTAGTTTAGATTACATATTGTAACCAAATTTCAGATTAAACATCGCAATAATTGATTTCTAGCTAGAAAAGTTTACATGGAATAGCGATTAAAGTTTGCATCGCAAACAAAAGGATAGATTTTGGGCATTTCAAATGTTGAGGATAATTAAGGTCACACTTCTAGAGTTTTCAACATATATATATATATATATATATATTATATATATATATATATATATATATATATATATATATATATATATATATATCCTAGTATATCAAGGGAATGTGTTTATTTTGCAATATATAATATTAATAACTCTTGAAAATTAATAGGTTTGGTTAATTACTTCAGGGGTCGTGACAAATCCATAACTCTTCTCTCACTTTGATATGTGGAATTTTTCGAAGTTTTCTACATATTAATGTAAAAGAAATCCAATGTTATCCAATAAATAAAATATTTTTGACTTTACCAGTTAACTCAAAATATTATGAGGAATAATTTTTACATTTATTAATCGTAAATTTCTCCTATTGGTTTAAAAGATTGCAAGAAAAATAATAGGCACCATTTCGATACATTACAATAATTTTATAAGGTACGACAAGCTCTTTGTATTGGGGAAGAAAATTTTGTTTTGTTTCTTTCATATATATTCCAATGGAATTACCATTAAATAAAAAATTTTCAATCCTTGGCAGTGTGTGTGTGTATCTGGAAAAATCATAGTAAGGAATTAAATATATTATTATTCCTTTTGCGATGGGATTGGACAATTGTTCTAAGAATAAGTATACTCAACTGTGAGAGATACAAAATTTTTTTTCATATGAGGGGAAAGCCAAATTTTCTGTATAACATTTTTGAAGTATATTTGAAATTTAAATACATTCCTGTACCTTAAAACGAATCCTTAAAAAATATTTTCCAAAATATCTTTATAAGTCTCAGTAGCCTTTTCTTTTGAATAGTGGCTATATTAACAAAAAATCGAAATAAAACATAATAGTTTTATAAGCACATAATAGAAATCAAACAAGAAAAACTGAAGTGAAAATCAAATATATATGTTTTTGGATATAAATGCTTTTTTCAAAGATACTATAGAATTTTTTCAAAACATTATAATAAAATTTAGAATCAAAATTTATAAATTTATTTAATCTAATAAATACTTTTGCAAGGAACATTAATATCTTCGTGTGACAATTTTAATCTTAAATTGATTTCATTTACTAATAATAGAAGAAAGTAGTTACTTCAAGACATAATTTTAGCACTCTGAAATCGAATATAGACCCTGATTTCCAATAAGTTGCGATCATATTTTTATGATAAATCTGTGGCTCATATAAATTGCATAATATAATATAAAACAACGTTCATTTAATATTTTATTACTACAAATAACAAAAATTGACCTAAAACTTTCATTAAAGGAGTTAAATTTTTTAGGTATGTATCTAACTTGAATAACCGAAAGTTTGCGATGAATTTATTAGACTATAACTTAGAATTGGGTTAGAAAGATTCAGTAATTTGAAGATGTGGATGATATATCTGAGCTATTTGACTCTCACAATACAGGCACTTAAAGCTTTGCTAAATTTTAACAATAGGAAACAAAAAATCGATATGCTTAGAATATTTTATAATGCATGGGAAAATACTTAGTCCCTTTATATGAGAAGCAATCAATACAAGATATATCATTCATTTCTAACTTTTTAAAATGTAATTATCTATGTTTAGTCATACAAGAGCAATGGTTGAAAGACTTTACCATCCATGCTTGCATGTAATCTTTATTCAAACATTTCCGATCGTTTGTCCAAGCATTGCAGAAGAAACTTTTATCTCTCACAAACACACTTAAATGGATTGCTCATACCATTAATATTCGGAATGGCACATTTTATGCAAAGTAAGTCCTGTAAGTATGCAATATGCTGCATTAAATGCTATGAATATGCATTCGGGGAACGTTCGCAAGAATGATCATGGAAATGAAGTTAAGTTGACTTGGTCACAAGAAGTCTACATTAATAAAGTATTGTATGGTACGTCGCAGGTGACTAACTCTTGAATTAAACGTAAGACCATTTTCAAATGAATGAATCATTGAAATACTTTTGGAAAATACCATTGCACATTCCAGAAGTTCATTACAAATATGATTGTAAAATGAGCTAAAATATCGGTAATGTGTTTATAACAATAAAATACTTAATTGTGATTGAATCTAGTCAATATTCTAAGGTTTCAATGCCCAGACTAATATAAAAAGTAAAAACCGAAAGACTGAATTGAAAATTTACCTAAAAATGTAAGACTGAATCCATGATTGATACCAGAAACCTCTAGATTGAATATAAAAATTAAATATTTTTAATGCGAATAATATGCACACATTATATTTTAGTTCAATTTTCAGAAATATTCTCATCATAAACGCGTAAATTTTATCGGCATACTCACAATTAAACTTCAAAATATTATTTACAGTATGACTTTCACCATACAAGATTCAAAACAGATATAAGCTGTTAGTTGACAGCTGGCATAGAAAATAGTCTATTTCATTTCCCTAGTTTCTTAAATAGTATAACAATAAAGCATTTATTTTCAGAGAATCAAACTATAAGCAACTTTATTGTACCTTAAAACAAATTATGATTTTGATACTGCATTATTACAGGCAATTATCGACAAAACTACTTTGAAACGAAAATGTGTTTTAAATTATCATAATTAATGATTTTATCGACATAAAACTTCACAAGTGTGATAAGTAGAGAAAATCCCTGCGATAAT
Organism: Latrodectus elegans; assembly: GCA_030067965.1. Classification (NCBI taxonomy): domain Eukaryota; kingdom Metazoa; phylum Arthropoda; class Arachnida; order Araneae; family Theridiidae; genus Latrodectus; species Latrodectus elegans. Next base: position 70,410,438 of record CM057814.1, read on the forward strand.
TATTATTAGGACCTATTGATTTCCTTTGTAAGTTTCAATGAAGATTATATATACAAGACATTTTTCTCAGATACTTTCCCACATGAAACATTTATTACATTTAAATGTATATAGTTAAGTAATTTTTACATGTAAGCCACAAATAACTAGTAAAAACTAGTCTCTTATTAAACAAATCGGATATCATTGCTCGTACAGTAAACGGAATCATTAAAGACGTTTTATGTGCAATAAATGTGGCCTATTATTATTGAAATCGCTCTCACACAATGATTATCAATTAAGAAGAGACTTTTTATGCACGATATGCATTTTAACGAAAAAATATGCGTTTTAACTGACTATACTTTTTTTTTTTTTAACTCTAATTTGAATGAAAGTAATATTACCTCCCAAGTAATTACATAGTAATATTCAGTAATTCTGCACAGGCAATCAGAAGCCATTACTTGTTCTTTTTACCGAGAACTACTCATTTAAGTTGGTGGATATATATTATAATGTTTCTTTCATTTTGAATGTAGGTAAATATAACAGACAACACAATAGGATTTTCAGTTTACACAAACAAGAATCCGAATTAATTTTATGTAACCCCACTGAAACTCCATCATAAAACTAAATGATAGATGAAACTCTAACTATTAAAAAATTATTAATAAGACTTTAAAATTTATTTTAAATCTAATTCGTATAAGTTTTATATTAAACAAAACTTTTAATTATACATATGGGGGAACTTAATTACAATGGTTTAGAGATACTAAAAAGGAAAATTTTCTGGATTTTTAATGCACAATTTTCCTATAAATCATATCAAACTACTTCATACTTCAAAAAGCATACTTATAAATTTCATGTTATTCTTCTATTTTCTACGCCATTCTTATATTCTGAAATGACAACATTACGAGTTTCTTTTGCATCACGTTTATTTTAAGATTTACGTTATTAATGAGCCATAACTTAACTAAATTTAGTTTTCCTCAGAAATAAGGGATAAAATTTCGATAAATATGTCACACGAGCAATTTATATTTCATAAATTTAAAAAAAAAAAAAAAGGATTTAGTTCCTTTATCTATAAGGAAGTGCACAGTAAATAACTAAAAGAGTTTAATTGAATTTATAAATGACATAACAAAAGAAACACGCCCAAATAAATTCCCTGCTTGTCTGAAATCAAATGAAAATTTAAAGGGTTCTTTTTATATGTCTTTTCAATTAAAATTGATGCTCCATATCTTAAGCGAAATGGAGAAATATTTTATTATAACCCTTGCAACACTCGCTGAAGTATACGTATCCAAGGAACTTAAAAGTAATTGTAAATGAGATATTGTACTCTCAGTTATTATTGCTAAATTTACGATATCACAAATCTTTGTAATAGAAATGGGGCCGTTCAACCGAAGAATTGTGAAATTTGTGTGCTGTAAAGAGATTAAAAATGCTTATAAATCTGTGAATTTTAACCTACGTAAGAATATTCCTGAATTTTCATAAATCCACACTAGTTAATATTTCAAAATTAATAAATTGCTTATAATAATGAATCAAGACAGATATTGTCAAGAATTTTGCTATCAAAATATCAAGAATATGCGCAGAATTAAATTATAAAAAGGGAACAAATCTAAAGAAAATTATTGAATATTAGTTCTGAGAATAAAATACTCAGATTCAGTAATGGTATTTAAGTAATATTTTTCAAAACAATGAGTCAGAACCCAGATAAGAGAAATAATTGAATATTGAATTCCAAAGTTTTCTGGTAAAAACAATCAAATTCAATTTATACAGATATGTGTGAGTTGAAGATAAAAAAATCAATCAGATGGTTTGGTAATTTAAATTAAATTTGCGGAATAAAAGCTTTGCGAGAGAAATAACAGAGTCAAAATGTACTTTTATATATTAATATCCATTGTCAAAAAAATATTAAGATTATAATTTAATTTTACAAAAAATTTTTTTATTTCAATACTTTTTGTTTTCCAAGATAAAGTAAAATGTTGACACACATAAATAGAAATGATAATTCTTTATTTTACTGCTGTGAATAGATATAAAAATACTTTTTTAAAAAGTGAAACAATTTAAACCCCTTAACAAAGTTAAATTCCAAATCAATTTAAATGTCATCATGAATTTTATATAAAAAAAGTAATAAAAGAAACGTCAAAACGAATTTAAGATTTAAAATTCTTCCCAATTCTATTAAGAGTTTGCATGTAACTTTTAAGAATGTTTTATGTTGATTATAATAAACTTTTTCAGATTAGAATAAACATTAAATAAATTGAATTTTTTAAAGTAACGTCTTCTGTCGTTGGTACTTAATATTTTCTACAATTCAAAATAATTCAGTGTAGCATTTAATCAATGCTAACAATCGAAAATTTTCAACAAAGGTAACCGAAAATCATTTATTTGGTGGTCAATTTATTTTGAAAATAACAGTAGTGAAAAATGATGACAAAATAATTATTTATATTTTACTTTTTAATAAAATTTTCGTAAAAAATTTATAGTTTTAACAAATTTAATGTTTAAACATAATAAATGAATTAACCATGAATTTTTACATTTATCTATTTTTCTAAAAACAAGTGCATAAAAGAGAGAGAACTTTCTTTTTATAAATCTTTCAAACAATATTTAATTCAATTTATACTTCAGTTGCATAAAATGTAAAGATATTTCATTATTTAGATTGTCATTTTAAGAGCTTTTTTTCACACAAAGGTTATTTAGACTGGAATTTAGTTTTTAAAGTAGCATCCGAATAATTGCAAACATCCACACCCAACAAGGGAATCGAACCCAAAATGCTATGAGCGAAGTATTTTATACATGGAGATGATTAAATATTGATTTATGCAGCTGGAAACTTCATCAATAATCAAGATTCTATTAATATTGAATAAGCCTATTAAGATTGAATGAGAAGAAAAAAAAATATGTCGGTAATCGTCATCTAAAAATCCCCCGAAAATATTTCATAAAGAATTAAAAAGTTATTAAAATATATATTCTAGAGGTTTCAAAATTTGAAATTTTGAAAATTATTATATTACCAAGAGAACCAATTCTTATACGTAAACAAGAAATATGATAAACATAATTTCTAATATATACAAATTCGAAAGAATAAAAAAAATTTTTCACACAATTTGTAATATACAATTCTACAGGTTTGTACATATTCCAGTAAAAGAATGACTATTTTTGAATATTATATAAATCGTAATTTCTTCTAATAATTTGTTTAGTATCTACATCGATAAAAATAATTTAAGACCATCGTACGATAAGAAATCCTTTTCGAACGTTCTAACATCTGCAAATTTACATTCGGTCGCAGTTAGGCTAATCTGAACTATATATAAAACAAGATTTATTCAAAGAATTCCTATGATAAGACATATTTTACGACATAAGATAGGAAGAAGTTTGGAATGACATATTTCAAGGAGAGAGCGTTAATCACGATTCTATCTACAAAATACAAGAGAGATAGTTGTTACCAAGGCAATAATAAATTTATAGAAATAATTTAATTGTTAGGTATTTTTTTATTTTCAATTTCAACAGAGAGAGAGAACCATATATTTAATTTTTTTTTATATAATTACTTTAGTTAATTGTTTTATTTCATTCCATTTACGTTAGTTAAAAATGCAATTTAATATACTATAGTTTCTTACATATAAATTACTAAATAAAGTTTAGAAGAAAAGTAATAGTTTATAAAACAAATACTTTTATCATATTCATTCGCATTATACGTTATTATGATTTTTTACAATACAAAAACATTTTTGAAATGACAAAATTTTGCCATCTATCATATTTCAAAAATTCACTACAAATTATACATTTACTGATAATGAATAATCCCATAATTTTAATAATCCGATAGCTGAAGAAACATGACAGATTATATTTCTTTAGCAATCAGTTCCAAGAAATGTAAAAAGGCATGACAAATATATGTATAGTAATTACACATCCATACTCCGGTGCAAATTAAATATTCGATGAATAATGTCACAATTCCTCATTTCGTCACGTCTAAGTAAAATTCATTTAATATTTTAATTAATTATCCATCTTCACACATCATTTTAAATGAAATGCATAAGTCATTGCTTTGTCGTTTTATACCCTATTGCAAATAGGCGTCTTTCGTTTACGCGCGCGCGTATACAATAACAGAAATACATATACAATAACAGACAATTACAGTAACAGAAATACATACATAATACATAAACAATTATATACAATATAATAACAGAAATTGGGGTTGAAAAATTTTATAACACAAAAATTTTTTAATCTTTTTCTATATATATATAAGTGTGCCCAAAAGATTGTCAAAGACAGAGACAGTTGTTTCTTTTCTCTAGTGTAATCAAAAATTCTTTTTTCCATATTGAAATGCATTCTTTTCAAGATTTAAAACAAAAATCCTTCCTTTATTGTTTCGAAATAACGTACAATTCACTAGTTTAGTGTGTGAACTTTTGACTGAACAATTAGATAAGTATATATTTCCTTTTCCCACTTTTAATTGGAACAATTAAAAATGGTGAGAGAAAATTAATACTCAATAAGGAAATTAATAATCTTAAAAATACAATCGGCCGGGTGCGCGCGATTTCTTTTAAATCGATTTGGACGTCGATATGAGATCCTGCAGATAATCATCTCCATTTTCATAAGAAGGACATTTCTGAAAGATATCAGTTTTAAAATAACTTCAAATTTCAGACTCAGTCGAGCAGCTCAAAGAAAAAGCCACCAGTAATTGTCCTTCAAGAACTTTCAGACTTCTGAAACATCTTTCATAAAAGGAAGATTTTTATGTGACTGATCGGTCACAAATGGATCAATCACAAAATTGGATATAATTTCCAAATTGTTCTTTTCCCATGAATTCCACGACACTCAGATATCACATCAATTTGAATGTCTTTTCGTGGAATGCGAGTAAACACCACTGCGTGACTGGGTATCATTATTTGATCAGACGCAAAATCTTTAAATCCCGGAAGCATCGGTGGATCTTCCAGCAATTTTACAAGTTCACGCAAATGATATTGAATTTTGTTTAAAATGCCCGAGGCTACAAAGACAATTTTGTTCAAACAAAAATAGAAAATTTTTATTCCCTTTGTAAATAATCGTGCCTTAACTGTTAGGGTAGTATAAGCAGATACTATCTTTCCAGTTGTTATATTTTATTAAAAAAAAAAAGCCAAACTAAAACCAGAAAATTTTTAATGTGCTGCATTATCAGCTTCAAAATTAGATAATATATATAATATTACTGTAATTTTGATAGAAATATTTTTATACTCAGTCTCAAAAAAGTTACGCAAAAACTACGAAAATCCCTTTTCGCAACTAGACAGCTGGATTTTGATTATCCAATAAGTTTGAGGACAAATTATAAGGATATACGATGTGATATAATGTGCATGGTTCCGTTATTAAAAACTACAGTAATAACTTTGTTAAATAGAAATTGTAATTATTAAACACGATTTTAATGTGAAGAAATCAAAGATAATTTATCAGAAATATTCATTAATATTTAGCGCTAAAGTATAAATACTGTAAAACCAATATTTTAAATTAGGACGGTTTTAAGTGTATTATCTTGCTGGATAAATTTGACGTACTAGAACATCATGAATTTCTCTGATGTTCTGACATCTAGTTAAAAAAAAAATAATAATTGTTTAATTTTAACTTATCTTATTTTTACATAAATGTACACAACCATGAATATAATAGGAAATAAAGGAAACTTTACGTAAAGTGCATAGCTATTACATGCTTTCAAAATTAAATGAATCCAATAGAAATCATTTTTCAAATAAATGTGGAAGGACTTAAAGTCACAAATGAGAAACTGCTATAAGTAAATCTTAGAAAATTAAAAAAAAAATTCTTGTTAAAGTTTCTTTGGTATAATCATTCAAAGAACAAAGGACATGAAATCCATTTTCAACAAAAAGCTATAAGCACATTTATACATTAGTTCACATACATCACATCCATTACTATTATTTTCCTTAAGAATGATTCTTAAGTTATTTGATCTAATTTCAGCGCAATTTCACTTTGTAATAAAATGAAACTGTGAAAAAAATAAGAATAATTTTGTTCTATTTGAATATATATGATGTTACTGCATTCAAAAATAACATTTTGCACTAGTTCTTCACCGCTTTAAATTCTGAACTCACTAGCCACTTTAAGGATAGTGATAAGAAATTTTTATAATTTAGACTTTTGAATGTTACACTATTTATAGTATATTCCATTTTCTTATACATAAATGCAACAGTTACTACAACAGAAAATTAGTGATCAAGTTCAAATGAGAATGTACATATTGATTGTATAAATGAACGGATATAATATGTAACACTCATTACATTATAAAGATTTAATTTTTTTTTAATAATAAAGATCAAAATTTCTCAACTGCTAATTCATAGGAATGTATTCAAATTCATGAAATAACTTTCCAAAATTCAGAGCAGAAAAATAAACATCACCTTGAGTTTGTAGATGTAGATGAAAATCACTCAAAATACAATTTTTCTTTTAAAAAAAGTAACCGAAATTCTGCAGTAAAATATACTTGTATACTTTACAGTAAAGTTGATAAAATACATTTCAAAAGAAACTGAGTTGGAAAAAATCCACTAAATGCCCATAAATTGCATTTAGAAATTTGTAGATATCCACTAGAGATGAAGGAAAAAGGTAAATACGAATAGAAAAAAATACATATATGTAGAATTTTCTATTCTCACTTGGGAGAATGCACTACACTATAGAATGCGCCGAACTTCTGCAGAATGCCAGACCTTAACCAAAAAACCTGCTTTTAACAGCAATAAAAATGCATTTTTTAACTAAAAAATATGAAAAGAATAATGAAAGTTCAAGAGCGTACGCACGACTTCACATGCAGGTATCAGGGGGCACCACCCCCATATTTCGACGATGTTATTCGAAATCGGGGGCACCGAAAAAAAAAAAGTTGGGGCATTCTCGACACATCTGCCGAGCTCAACAGACAGCTTACGGCTTAAGGAGGAAAAAAAAAAAAATAAATAAAGTAAAATAGACGTATAAACGCCCCAGGGTCCGGCCGAAAACAAGTTGCCAAGACAGCTGCGCCAGGTTCCATTCATAAGATGTTCTCTGACCCCCTGGATGACCTTGAGCGTAATGTCTAGCTCTTAGTTCTCTTCTATAGCGGCCTCTTCATCTACATCTGCGGGGTGTAATTTAAGTTTTACCACCGGGTATCATCTCCCAAAGGTGCCCCAGAAGCACTTCTTACTTCATCAGGAAATAAAAACTTTTAATGGCAGTGAAGCGGAGCGAATTTACAAAATGAATTTACATTTTGAAAGAAAAAAAAAAAAATCGCACACCATAGCTACTGCATTTATGTTCTTTTTTAATATATGTTCCGTTAATTTATGCATACACTGATGAATACTAAGATAGAATATATCAGAAACATATTAAATCTTTTCTCTGCTAAGCAAATACATATTAAATTGAGTCTTTATATGTACATAAAGATGTATATAGACATATTTATATATGAAATGAATTACTAAACGTGGTTTAGTTACATTCAAACAAAAAAGTTCAATAATGCATCAATTAAAAAAAAAAAAAAAAAACTAGAGCGCTTTAACTTTTAATAAAAATATTCCATTGATTAGTTTTCTAAGTCAACTTCTAAGAATTAGTGTCTATTAATAAATTTTAAGTCTGGAGCTGAAATCACGGGCCATTTTGGTATTACATAACGATATGAGCCTTAAAAGGCTAAGAGATTTAAAGGTAATTTTGAAACAATTTAAAAAGAAAAATTACCTCAAAAAAGAGAATGTACTGTAGAATTCAATTAGAAAAAATTTATGACTGTAATTCCTAAAAATATATTAATAATAATTCCTAAATTGCATGAACCGCCATGAATATTCTTAAATAACCTGAGATAATGATGCTAATACAATTGGGTAAATAAATATATTTCAGAAAATTACGAAATGTTAAACCAAACAAATTAGAATTTTAAATGAAAACTAAATTTGAATTGTTAAAATAAAATGATTGTAATTGTTAATTGGCGGTAATATTTTATAAACGCTTATTTAATTCTTTTAATTTATTCTGAATAAAAATAAAATTCAAATCATGAAATGAATTTAAAAATTCATTAAAAGATAATTCCGTCCACGAAAATGTTACAAAAAAAACCGCACATCATTTAGCACCTTCAATGTCGCGAATGAGATAATATATATTTAATTCTAATTCCAGCCAAGGACAACTTTTCGCGGGGAGCGAGCAGACAAAATACCCAAACGATATTCATTTTACTCAAACGAAAATCTAATGAGCGTCCTTCACAGTTGAAATAAGCTAACATAAGTTGTCATCCATGGTTAATTATAAAAGTTTCCTTTCCGAGCTTATTTAAATTGCGTCTCACTATTTATTTCCATATTATTCATTTTCAGAGTGAATAGGATTTAAATAATTTGACATTACATTGTCATTTTATAAATTGACATAAATGTGACGCTAATACAGTTTCGTTCGAGAATATCATGGATAAATTAAAGTTAATTATATCTTAACATGAATGACATTTCAATGTATTTCAAAATAAAAAATAAAAAAATACGAATTTTGCATAATGGTATTTTTTTCTTCGAACTATTTCAATTACTGTAGTTATGAATCAAATATTTTTAATTATTTAGTTGTTAATTATTAAACTATAAATTTTTTGTTCTGGTTTTTGATAAAAATTTACTTACGTTTTACTTTTATGAAAATGCCTTTATTTCGTTAAAAAGACAAAAAATTTTAATTTATGTTCTAATATTTAATATTGTAATAATGTCCTAGAGTGATGAATAGGATTATAAAATTCTATTGTAACTTCCAACACTTATAATTTCTTGGAAAGTTTCAAAATTTGTGGATTAAATTTGTGAATAGAAAGGCAGAAGTTTTTTAAAAAAAGCCCATATATATATAAGCATCCATTTCGAATTCAATATGGCAACGACCTTTAAAATTTTTCACATAGCATAGTTCCTATATATATTCTATCAATATAATATATTTTTATGCTAAATATTAATTTAAATTTGCAGTTATAACAATTTAGATACATGGAGAAAATTAAATATAATATTCTATTATTCCACCCGAATATATATTCATTTCTCAATAAATATATCACAATTATAGATTTTCAAATATAATATGCTATTAACAACTAAACTCGATTTCTACTAACACAAAGAAATAAAATAAATAAGAAAAAACATCGTAGTAGACAAGCAATTTTTTTTATACCAAAAGGAAGTTGCTGATAGCTTCGAATTTTTAAAAGTGTAGAAATGTAAAAAAGTTATTATAGCAACTTTGATTTAGTACTAATGCTTCTTGATAACACCTATGCACTTTTTAAAGATTTCTCAACAACATTTCCAAGCCGAATTGATAGCTTAAAGGGACAAACGTAATCCATTGTAACGGAATCATTAAGAATTATTAAAGTGATAATTTCAGATTATGAAATAGATACTTAGAAACTGAAAAGGATCGCTGAATATCAAAAAAAGGGCGTATGTGAGCAACAATTCAATTTAATATTAACAGTAAGAAAAAACTCATTATAAATTGAGGCAGTGGGTGGCGCCATCTATCGGAGGAGTTTAAAGCAAAATCGAATTTTCACTTTCGTGGTGCTCTAGTTAAATAAAAAACGCACCTCACTGATTTAAATTCACATAAACAATGACATAATGAGCTTAGCGTGTCCAAGTGGTCATAAATAACAACAACAGAAACTTATTATGAATATTTTATTGCAATAGTATTTTGTAAGAGCTGCTAACATATTTTCATACCAAATAGTTTGAAACCAACTCCCTCACGTAGATTATCATGAGCACGGGCATATGATTTTTGTTTCAGTTGAAGGTTTGTTTCGGCTGACTGCCAGTAAAAGGAGAGCAAACAGGCATCTCACAGGAGGAAGGAATGAATAGGGCAATGGGCTTCATACAACTCTTTAGCCTACAATCCGACAATAGACGGATTCTCATTTAAATGAAGCCTGGTAATTGAAATAGTCCTATATTCAGGTACAAAAGGAGCTGATTTTGCAAAGCAAAATGATCGTCTCTCGACTTTATTATTTCTATCAATAGCCACATTGATATGAATATTACTAGGAATGAAACACATGCTCAAATCTATTTTAATCCTCAACAAACTGCAGAAATCATGGATCATTCTCATGGTTGGCAATGGCAAACCACATGATGAGTTCACTTATTAAGCAATTTCCTCTTCTGCAATAGAATCCTTAGAAATAATAGGTTAACACGATTCCCAGATATTAATCCAAGAGAACATGTTTTGGACATTTTAAAGAGAAGGATTTCTAGTTCTCTCCTGCAGGGGGAGTGGGAGAGAATATTCCAGTCATTTATGAATAAATTCATTGACTTGTAGGTGGGGAACATAAACTTTTAGGCGTGGAAACTAAAAAACAGGAAACGACATCCCATATTAAAATTAATTTTTCTTTTCATTCATCAAATTTAAGTTTGTTGTATGTATGATGTGCACAAACTGTACATTTGGTATGCAAGAAAAAAAATGTCTTCATTAAACTTTAATACATAATTTATGATTTCTTTTCTGTCCTATCTTTTAACCACCATGCATCATACAATAAATATCAAAACATTTGCATATTCGAAGTTTATACCCAAAATCATAATGCTCTTATATTTGTGTAAACAATTTCTGAGCAATATATATTTATGAAAAACACTATTTTAGCTGAGGGTCTAAACTTAAATTGTTTGCATTGGAATAAATATATAATTAGTATAATATTTCTATCTACAATATCGGATAGATGCGGTTCATGGGTTACAAAATAGGTCATTGTCATATTTACCGTCACTTCTTTGATTTTTATGCTCTGAGGTAATTAAAATATTGAGTAAATTTTATATAAAGAATGTGCAGACTAAATTAATTAAAGAGAGTTTTTCTAATAAATTAATATTAATAAATAAATAAAAGTAATTGAAAGTAATTTTGTTTCGCGTTTACGTTATTAAAATTATATATTTTTATATTATAGATTAATATTCATATTTGTTAAATTATCTTAAATTTACCATTTCCGAATTATTCGAAAATTTCCAGTTTTAAATTGAAAAGAAAGGACATCCTTAATACAAAATAGAAGTGCACATAAACTATCACGTATTATTGGATACATTTTTTAATAATTTATAATAAAGGTTTTACTATTCCTTTTAATTTAAAACTGCAGTTTTTCAATTATACATATAGTAATAGTGTAGTATTACTATTTTAAATCCACAAACCTTAAAGCTCTTTTTCAATTTATTCTTTCTTAAAAGTTAACGAGAAAAATATTGTTGAATTGATGAACATTCCTTCCCGAAAAAAAAATACATTATTAGCAATATTCATTTAAAAGAAAAAAAAAGAAGGGAAAAAGGTTACATTTCAACGCCAACAAAATGAAAAATAATTATTACTGCTTAAAAATGAAATATATAAACAAAGCTTTTAATCAAATCTAAAAATAATTGCAGTTTTATCAAAGCTCACCTTATTTAAAAGCTAGAGTATAGCTTAAGGGGAAAGGAATATGAAATGCAGTATTCACATTTATACACATTTTTTTGCATTACATAAAATATACATCCCTACATTACCCCATACACATTCAATACTTCCCTAATATATAATTCAATAGTATATCATTGAATGAAATCGTTTTAGATATAACATTTGAAAAATCCACTGAAAATACCAGCTGTTGCAATAACTTAACAAATGCACAAAACGAATTCTTTTCATAAGCGTTGGATGAATAATTTATAAAACGAGGGACGTTATTCAGAATCCAGGACAACATGAAATATTGCTGGAGAAAGTGATTTGGCTGCAGTTTGTAAAAATAAAAATTGTCGATAAATTAACTCTGGGTTTTAAACTTTTGAAAAATCATTTCACGACAGACAGGAAGCAAATTAATTAAAGGACACTAAAATATAAAAATAGATACAGAAAACAATGTTTTATTGCACACATCGGATATTTTGTTTTGCGTTAAAGTATTTCATTACATTATAACGTATAAACATAGTTTTTACTTAGAAATTTTTTAAATTTCGATAATAATTTTCAACAAAATAGACATTTAAAATTATTAATGAAGTAAAAATAATGTATATTATATTTATACAATATTTGATTTGAAAAATAATCTACAACTATAACATACAATTGCATATTACATTTATACAGTATTTTAATATTATTTATTGTTTCTTGTTTAATATTTTCAATTAAAACGAATTCTTTTTATCCTCTCATTATTTCTTAAATAAAATTTGCTGTAATATTTTGCTAGAAAAAAGTATTTTAGTATCAAAATTATAAAATTATGAAAATCATAATGAATCAAAATGAAAAATGGAGCTGAATCATAAAATGATGGTAGTTTTGAAAATAGGAACAAAAATTAATTAAAAAATGATTCTGCCAAGAATTATTCAGAATTACTTTCTTTATAAATTGCATTGAAAACCCAAAATAATTGAGAATACACTTGAAATACTTGATTTAAATAAAAATTCTTGCATTTTAATGCTTTAGTTGTTTTATTATAATTTTGACTTACTAACTTGAATTAGAGAAACGCGTTTACAGGTCACAATATTTTTAGTTTATAATAAACTGAAAGCCTAAACTGAATGTAATGTGGCTTCAAATTAAATCTTTAAATATACAGAAAACTGACATTTGTTTTCTTAAAGGACTTACTGACATCACATGAATGATTCTACACTTTCCACTTGGTCTGTTTTAACCATAAATTAGAATACTAAATTCTTTCCTCTTCAATTTGAATTATCTTTCGAATATATTTTTAATTTTAATATTTAATGAATAAACTAATATTCCCTAAAATATTTATAATTATAGTTCCATAGTTCCAGTTATTGTGACTTTTAAATTTGATAAATTATTTTAATAATTTGTAACTGCAAAAAAAAACAAAAAAAACGAATATGTTTGAAATATATTAGATAATAATTTAACATAAATTAAAAAAAGGAAAAAGAAGATAGCAATTTAAATTTTGATGAAGTAATCTATATAAGTTTATCAACTTTTGTTGTATTGCTAAAATAGTGCTAATTTCATGTAAAACTATTATTCCAAGATATATATACAATTAATTAATTATCCGAATGATGTATTGCTAAAACATGTAGAAGCATTATTTGTTTGGATAGAGATTAACAATTGTTTTTAAATTTCTATAATCATATTATATACAAACATCCTTCATAAAAGTTTTCTGTCCTGAAGAAATATTTTTTATCAATCATTAACATAAAGACATATACTATATGTTTTAACATAAAATTAATTAGAAACAACGTCTAAATGTTTTATAAAAGATACTGAATTTGCAAATAAAGTTCTTATCCAAAAGTACTTGAGTGTTTAAAAAATGCAGTTATGTTTATATAATTATTTGTTTAATTTTTCACTTATATTAATAAACAAATATCGGCAATTATGTAATGGTAATATATAACTCCATTCTTAAATTTATCTTGCTAACATTTTAAAGTTTATTACGACTAGAAAGAAACAGTTTTATCTCATAAAGATATTACAAAGAATCTCTAGTGTATTATAATTCTTTATATTCTCGTAAAATAATTGTTTAAAAAAATTTTAAACTCCAAAAACTCTAAGCCCAAAAGGGACCTCCTACATTTATCACGCTAATTTTAAGTTTGAAAACAGTACATCCTTAAATTCCCCAAATAATTGTTCGCTACTTACTCGTGCCAACCCCCGACACGTTTAAAGAAATAATTTATCACCCCAGTCAGTAAGCAAACAAATAAAGCGCACCTCCCAAGTAATAAGAAAATAACATTAAGTAATTCTTCTCACCTTTCTGGAACAATTCTCCAGAATTATGTAAACGTTCTGCTCGTCCTCAAAGAAATTGTGGAAGCGGACGATGTTCTTGTGCTGAAGCTTCTGGTGGAGATCGATTTCCCGCAGAATCTGAAACAAAGATTAATTTGTTGCATCAACATAAAGCCTGCAACTTGACACAGAGTAATGATCTAAATTCACGCTCTGCCACTTAGGATAAACGTCTCTGAAGCCTATGAACTTCATCCAAACTTAGATTATCCCTTAACTGTAAGTTAATGAGATTACCATCCATTTTAAAATGGTAGGCTTCTAAACGAAACGCTGTAATTTTGATAGTTAGTACTGCATAAGAAACTATTAAATGGTTAGTACTTAATACATAGGAATAACTTTTAAACCATTTAGTTCCGATCAAAGGATTATCAGGGGAAATTTGTTTGAGCTAAAGTACATTGTATAATTAGATAGTTATAATTCCAAATCTAGAATGCAGTCAATTAGAATAAAATGCAAATTACATGTGTAACAATTAAAAAGTTAGCATTTTCATTGCAATTTTACTAAATTTCAAATCAATGTCAAATTAGAAACATGATAAAATATAATGGATTCCTTAATTAATAGCGTTATGATTTTAACAATTAAAATTATTTAAATATTATTTTATCAAGTAAGATAAAAAAAATTATTTTATGCAAGGGCTTAAGGTTGAAATTAACACAGTAAATTTTTTATAAACATGTGTCGCTAATACTGTTACAAATGGATGAAATTTTTAAGATTCTAATGGCATATAGTTAAAAATTTTATTTTTATCAACATTATATTTTAACGTGTAACTAACCATCTATATATATATACATATATATATATATATATATATATATATATATATATATATATATATATATATATATATATATATATATATATATATATATATATATATATATATATATATATATATATATATATATATATAAGTGTTAATATTAATTAAATATATAAAAAAATAAGTTAATAAGCTTGATATATATCAAAACTTATTTTTCTTTAAATGATATTTAGAGTGGTGAAGTAATTGCAGTTTGTAAGATTAATATTAAAAAAAAATTTAATTACATTCAATCCAAAAAAAATAATGCTAGGCACTAGACGTAACTCTGCCAATAAATGCAATAGACTGTATTCCATGATGAAGAAATGAAAAGAATTTCTGAATTTATAATTTAAAAAGAAAAGAAAATACTGTTTGTTGAAAACTAGGAATTTACTTTATAAGAAATATAGCTGAATCAAAGTATAATGGATACTTATAACAAAATTTGCTCACATTAATGGAATTTTTAAAAATAAATATATTTATGGAGCATTCTTAGAACTTTGAAAAATATTTCTTTAGTTGACTATTCGGTATCACTCTATTAGGATTTAATGTCAAAAGATAAAACTATTATACATCGATAAAAAATTTTTGTATAAAAGAATAAATTAAAACAAATAATAAAATGGTATAACATTTTTACAATGCATTTCCTATATATTAATTAAATTGATGTTTTTCTTATTGAAGTAATTACTGAAGTAATATATATGTGTTACGAATTATGATCACATACATAATTCGTAGAGAAACGTAAGAAAAAATCACATATACAATTGTAATAAAATGATGAAATTTGAAAAGAATAAAGCTCATGTAAAACATCGAAACATATCAAGTAATTAAGTAACTTAAGTAATAAAAAATTTGTTTGGTCACCAGATTTTTTTTCCATAGTAATGATGTATTTAATTATACAAAAATGTAGATATCTTGCATTTTATTATTATACTTCATTTGCACGTTGTTTTCGAACAAACGTAACTATCTCAAACAAGGTTAAGCAACTAGGATTTCGCACCAAGGTAAATGACACAAAATGTGTTTTTTATAAAATGACTTTATTTTTTTTTCATATCAATAATAAAGTTTCAGCTTTCTTGAGAATCTAGAATATATAGAAGATTCACTTAAAAACACTAAATACGAAATTTGACAAAAAAGAACATTTTTGTGAAAATACAAAATCATTTTTTCAATGTCTTTTCAATAATTTCATTGAATATTTAAAAAATTATTCTGCGTACTAGTAAGATTCAGACATTTTTTTTAAAAATATTTTCGTCATTTTTAACACATAAGAGATTTAACTGTCAAAAACTTATCATTCTTTTCATAAACCATTTAAAAAATTATGAGTTTTCGTACAAGTAATTAATAAAAAATAATGTAACAATAAAAATACTAAAACAAAAATAAATATATAATATAAAAATTGCCTCAAAAATACTCTATAAAGATTAATGATCAACAAAAGAGAAGTGACAATTATGTATAATTAAAAGAGAAATTATATTTTATATAATAGATTTTTGTACAGATAATAATCACAGAAAAAAATGGATACAGAAACTTAAAACTCTTTCATATAATTTCAAAATAAATGCTTTTCTACTAAGTTAAAATATGATTTTTCAGAGTATCATTGCTATTTCTGACAACCATCAATAAGCAATATTTGGAATTTCTTAAAGAAAAATTCTATATTTATAATGCAAAATAAAAGATTTTCATTTGCAGAACTTCCATTGGAGCCCTCTTGAGGATTTCACGAAACCAAGAAGATCAAAATCAAATTCGAAAATGCAGCAAAATTACCGTTCAACAGTAAAGAAAGAAGCAAAAAACAGTAGAGACCGGAATAATGGATTCGCAGAGCTATACTGTTTGTCTTTGGGGATGGGGGGGGGGGAGAAGTAAAGAAAAGAAAGAATAAAACATTTTCTCAGCTTGAAGAAAACAGTTACAATTTTTATGTAAATGGAAGTTCTGATCAGGATCGATTTCTTTTTTCCAGCCTTCAGTCTTTTCTTAAAAGTTCTTTCCAATATATATATATATATATATATATATATATATATATATATATATTAGCATCCATTCTAGTTTTAAACAAATAAAAGTTACACTTCTTATATAGAAAAATATGAAATGATAGTTTTTAGAAGAAATTTTACGTTTTACAAAAACAGAAGATATTATTTCATTTGAAGCTCACATTGCTTATGTTTTAGTTACAGCTTCATATTCATTTTTACGTCCTTAATTTATTTTTAAAAAAATCCTTTTTTGGTTATTATCCTAATTCAGATGACTGTTTTAATTTGTTTTTACTTTTGTTTTTCTTCTTATTTCAGCGAGTAATTTTATTAAAATGATTCAATGTAAATATTTTCTGATTGCATATACCTAAACGGTTAAGATAGCTTCATCTCTATGGAAGTGTTTATTCAAAGTTATTTCAAAACTGAAATATGAATTTGTGTGAATTTTTATCTGAATTAAATAAATATTTATTTCATTATTTATTGTCTGGATTAATAAATTATTTTTATTAATCCAGAACATAAACAGATTATTTTTACTAAAAATATTATTGTTCTGGATGAATAACGAGTTCTTAGCGACAAAAAATTGTAATCATAGAGTGGAAATTTGACTTCGGTATTTCTTCTGGTTTCAGTGTGAAAGAATATTTGCCATCTTAGTATGATGATCACAATATGGGGGAGGGGCTGTAGAGGATCAGTTGCCAAGGAAACTGATCACATTCGATGATTCTTGATAAGATCAAAGACCATGGGCAGAGAGGGTGCATTTGTAGGGACAAAGGATTTTTCACTGATGTCTTGCAGAGTGGAAATTATTTCAGAAGCTTAACAGTAGACTTTTTCTTTTAAATCTGGGTCGTGGTTTCAATAAAAAATAAAACCTCTGTTATTTAAGAAACTTCATTGGGAAAATAAAAATTACCTAGGTAGGCACATATGAATTCAAAACATTATTGTACATTATACTTATTCTAACAAAAAAAAAAAATAAATGAGTATCAATAATGTTCGAATATTTGATCATCCATAGTTGTTAGAATATCTGATCCTCAATAATTTTGTTAAAAATATCTATTTCGATGCTCTTAATGGTGTATTTAAAAATTAATATATTTGTATAAAAGAAGTATTTACCTCTTAATTGAGTTACTTATGAACATTTTAACAAGCTTATGATATTCACACAATCTTAATAATCCACCTAGTTTGCTGATTAAATGATAGCAAATTCTTTAATTTTATAATATATTATCAAAATTCTGAAATTACTTCAATTGAAATTGGAGAAGAAAAGAAATGTCCACACATATAAAAAATGTGTATCTAGTTCATATTTTGGTGATTGTCATCACTTTGAAATCTGTATTACTACGTACTATCAAAAGATCAGACAGAGTGATATAGATCTAATTTAACTTATTTATTGTTCAAGGATAATTTTTTCACACGAGGACACAGTCAGGGAAACTGCTTAAAATGAATTACAAACCACTATAAACCTAAGTTGAGAATCGAACCCATGAATTGTTGAATCTAAGCCCAGGGTATTAACCATTCGTCTACCAGCTCAGCCTGAATCTAGTTTAGACGTAAATATTATGTGTACGCCCTAAGCCTATATATAAGCAGGTGCTAAACCATATGCTAATTTTTATTCCTATGAAAAAAATACGCATCCCGAGACTTTTACTATAGACTAACAGGCTATTTAAATTTGCCAATTATAAGATCAAATAATACAAATAAATATTTCCTATATCTAAAAATATTTTTTAAATAAAGAAATTATAATTTTTTGGATGAATCCATTTAATTAAAAAAGAAAAGGCAGAAAACTGTTCACATCAACCACGAAACATTAAAATTACGCATTAAGAATATGGCAGCCATTCTATAATTTTTCAATTGTGCCACTAAATTCATTCCTCGATTTCATTGCTTTCAAAATGTGAAAAGTTATGGGGGCGATATGCAAATACAAAAATGAATAAAATGTAATTTTATAGTCGAATTAAATTAGAAGCGGTGAGACGAGGAGAAAAAAGCTGAACAAACAAAATTTTAATTTCTCCGCTCTGATGGGATTTTGTTTGCCTTGCTCAAACGCCGCAAATAAATGTTATGAAGTCGAATAGTTTAAGTGTTTATTTAGAGTGAAGAATAAGTTATTTAAAAACTTTAATTTAAACAGGATTTATATCATTTTGTGCTTTTAATGATACATATCTAAAGCAAATTGCTTAAAATTTAAATATCTATCAAATTTAAAACGATCCTATTGTATAAAGTAAACTTTGGTACACACACTTTACGGGGAAAAATAAATATAAAATAACCGGCTTAAGTAAATATCATACGTGTAAACAAATACATTTTGAGAAATTTTATAATTTATAGTTATGATTAAATTTAAATGAATAAAAAAATTCATTTTACAAAAAGTAAAAAAAAAAGGTAGGGGAGGGAAAAAACGATTTACCGAAGGCATGGATATGAGACCCCTCAATAATGCTGGCAACAAGCCTCTTACCTTTTATTCTGAAAGAGATTCATCTTAACGGTTTTGATGAGATTTAGAGAGAGTAAAAATATATAGCTACTTTTTCTGTGTGTGTGTCTGTATCTGTGTGTGTGTGATACAAAATAATAAACTTCTTCAATGATATTACAATATTCACAATTTTTTGTCATGAGACATTTTCCACAATTATGTTAATTTTGTTTTATATTAAAACTCGTTAATGAGTCGTCAATAAGCTATGCTCATATGCTAAAAAAAAACTATGTCTATGTTTCAAGATTATGGTTTCCAGTTTAATTATTATGCAAACATTTACATGCTTCCACTTTTGTAGCTATTTCTTTCTCTATCAGTAATATTTTGACCGCATTAGTTTTAAAGTTCTAGATGGTTAGAAAAAAATGAATCCTGAATCATTTCAGAAACAATCTTAGAAGAGAAAGGATTCTACAAACAGTTGTACTAATGACCAGAGCATTGACCATTTAGTCCATTCAGCATTGTCATCCTAACCTATTTAGCATATCCTAACCTATTCATTCATCCATCATCCTATTTAGTCTTCTAGAAGCAGAAATGAACTTTCTCTTTGGAAAAAACTCCTATTTTTAACTCTACATTTATATGAAGAATATAAATAATCATGTATGCATAATATGTTATTTTCAGAATTCGACTGTTTCTAATGATTTAACAAATAATCGCCTTTGTTTAAGATTTCAGAAATTTTGACTTTAAAATTAGTATTTTTGGACAGAATAAAGCTCTAGATTATGATAAATTTAAATAAAATTATAAAAAATTTGAATAGAAAAGCGTTTAGAAACTTCTTAAAATAATAAAGCATTTATACATTTTAGAAAATCATTAAGAAATTTAAAATAAAGCATAAAATAAAGTATCTAAGTTTTCTATTAAAAAAAAATGCATTCATTACTGCCTTTATTTCTATCACTCCAGAAGAGTTATAATTAAAAGTAAATTAGATATTACTTTTCTGAATGTAATATCTAATTTACTTTTAATTATACCGCGGTTTATTAAAAGTAAATTAGATATTACATTAGATATTACTTTTAATTATACTTTTAATTATTATTTAATTAACCGCGGTTTTTATTTAATATTTTTGTGGAGTGAGCAGTCGAGCTGGTAGATGTATGATCATCTTTCCGACCTCCGATTCAGTGGTGGGTTCAACTGCCAGTTTGAAGGTTTGCAAGATCTGGTCGAATCAGTTCTAACGTATAAAATATAACCGTAAAGCAACTAACCAACCGTTTGAGATACCTTGAATTTTCAATCACGATATGTCTAGTTTCATTTGAAATTCATTCTTTTTTTTTTTTATTTTTTTATAAGTTTATTTATTTCATAAAAAGTGATTGTTTTTTTATTTTTTATTCCAGATTTCATCTTTATTGCATACAAAGTATTATACCTTTTTTCTTTCACAATTTTTTATTAACAAATGTAAAAATTATGAAATTTAAAAAATGCAAAGTTTTAAATAATTATACTTGATTGGTATCAAAGGAACAACGGAATGTTACAATTATGCACATAAAAAAATGTTTAAACAGAGGATGCTTGGAATTACCAATGATTAATCAAGTCTATTTTCAGAAAACTACCAATTAAAAGAACTGAAAAATTAAAAAGGCTATAAGCAATGAAAAATATTTATAGAAATAAATCTTACTTTTTCTTTCTGATGAGGCTTTGTTAGCCTGCTTTTTGGAATGATTTTGCATGCATACACTTGGTTAGTGGTCAGATCTGTCAACTCGTGGACACGAGCGAATCCACCCTGGAAATAAATGTTCATCATTAATTCATGAAGGTTAAAATAACTGATCTAGTCAAAATGTCATTTCGTGCATACACATACAGATATTTCAGAGTATACATTCAACATGGAAAACCAGCAAAATTGCTAATTATACCATCTATAAGTACATGAAAATAAGAAAATATCTTCGCAAAACGATAAAAATAAGAAAGCAATACAAAGAAAATGCATTTTAATTATGATAAGTATATTTTAATCAGTGAAGTCCTTATTGAAATTATATTATAATTTATCCGTTTGCCAGAAAAAAGTACTAGTTGTCAGAAATGAAACTTAAAATCTGAGTTTTACTTTTAATTCATTTTAAATTTTTACACAATTAACAAAAATGTTTTTAACTAAAGTTTTCATAATTTTAAATAAAAAACAGTGGAAAAAGTTCTTTATTTTGAAATTTGTCAGACAGCAACATTTGATATTAAAATCTTGAGAAACAGCTTTTTAAAGCTCTTGTTTGATTTTCAGTATTAGCTCATCCTGAAAACAAAATTAGATTCAAAATTGTAAGGTACAGCATTTCTAAATGAGATTTTTCATGGTCTATTATCTTCCATGGGTATATTATTGATTACAATAACTATGATAAGTGTTTTAATCATTATACTGTTAATCCCATTTAATTTACATGTCTGAAACTTTCAGAAGGTTATGCATTTTCCCTTAAATATGTTTATACTGAAAATGAAATTTAAAATGGGTTTGTCACGTAAAAACTCAAGAAATCACTCGTAATATTTCATTCCCCCCTCACAGAATAAGTTTATAAAATTCTTCAATTTGCTAAAAAATTCCTATTTTTTTTTCTATAGGGAATTTGCTTAACATGTCGGAATAAAAATAGGAGTTAGTTAGTCTTTTACATAATTAATTTCAAGAAATTTTTATGGAAAAGCAAAAATGTCAAATATTTGAATTCTGTCGCAGCTATAAAAATTGAGGAAATGTGATCTCCTTTACAGGATTAAACTACGCACCACTTTCCAAGAAATATTTTCTTCAGATTTCTTAGAATCAGGCTTAATAACTATGCTATGTTTAGAGGTAAAAAATAACAATTTTAACCATAATAAGTAAGCGTTAGAAAGTGCTACATATAAATTCTCAACATTAGTTATCAACATCGTAAATGAAAATCGCAATGGGAAGTGAGAAATTAAAGGTACATTTACATTTTTATATCAAAGATTTTATATGTAATTTGCTGCTTTAAGGCATGGATTATAAAAATAGAATTTTTGTACCGATAATAAAACAAAAGTTATTTGATTCATATGATGAATAGAATTTAAAATAGAAGGTCATTTTAATTTCTAAGAATTGTATTCACCTCCCACTTTGTTTCCTTATAAAGCTATCAATGATTCATTCAGTTTGTTACTCTAAAACCATTTCATGTGCTTCATTTCAGTGAGTGCCTAACAGTGATTTCTCTCTTATCTAGTATAGATATTTACAAATGGATTTGAATTCATTCACTTGAAGACTGCAAATCAGCTTCCTATTAAGTTTTATTTGTGATTGTATTGGCAACTAACTGTAGCAGGGATTACAAAAAAAAGCACGTATAAATTGAAAATAAAGATTAATTTAGAAATAAAAGAAAAGACGGAGCCCCTAGTGTTATAAAACAGTTTATTACACTCACTAATTCTATTCAAGTATTGAAATGCCTATTTCTTACTTCAAACTTCAGATTTATTTTCATTTTCAATAAAGGATTTCATACAAATAGTAGCTAATTTCTATTGAAGTAAAAATTGATTTTAAATGTTGATAATGACACATCGACCGCAATCTCATATATATTGCAAATAGTTTACGAAGCTGACTGACAATAATATAATTTACATACAAGGTCACAAGGTTTCCACAGTATGAACCTCAGCTCACAACTAGAAGATGTTTTTAGAATTGGTCCATATTAACCGTTGAAATACCTGCCACCAACCAAATGTAAAAAAAAATGCATCGCACTTAGTTCAGTTTTATATATCATAGCTCTACATAACATTTCAGTTCTACAGGACATCTTATAATGCTCAAATGCACTAGAAAAATGTTTCATACAAGTATTTAAAATGAACTGAAAACCTGTTAATATTTGTCCATTATTTTGAAATCACTTCATTATCCTACTTCACTCATATTACACAACTTCATTGATTGGATCTTCGTTTTCCATGCATAGCAGCTGATTGATATCCCGGCATTTGCTTGAAAGGAAATGCGTGTTTCAATGTCCAACTTTCCCTTGTTTACATGTAAGCACACACAATGAAGTTCATTCACAAAATCTCGTAATTGCTCTGGAAAAGCAATGGCATGAAACCCACTCTCCTTAAATCAGTTAATTATCCAATTTGCACCGCGCCGAATAGCCATCCTCAGAATTTGAGGCACGCAACTGAATGTCACGTTACAATAGCCAAGCGTTTCACAAGAGCCGATTGTTTTCACACACCCCACAAACACGATACTTTCCCAAACAATTTCTTACGTGATTTTCTCGCAGATGACAACTTTGGATTTTCCTACAATACCCTAGTGGCTATAAAAATTACTGATAGTGCCATAACAGGAAGTTCATCACAGTTTAAAGAGTAACTTAAGATACGTAGCAACTGTATAATTTCTTGGATAAATGTAATAAAACTTGAGAAATATGTTTCTAATAAGGTTATCGAACCTTTTATTTGTTTTACGTGTTAACAAGATTGTTTAAAGACTCGAAAATACATCTGTTTCCAGAGTACACGAGAGCAAAACACTTGTTGAACTGTAATTTCTATGAATTAAGCTTGTAATGCATGGTTATTATCTTTATTCAGCGAAATAAGATACTCATATGTAAAAAGAAATTATCTTTATTCAAATAATGATATGTAGCTTAATACAATAAAAATAAAATAATTTAATTAAATAAAGCAAATAATAAATGATCATTTACATATAGAAAATACTAGAATAATCCCTACATAGGAGTAAGTTATTTTGAATATTTTATTTTATAATATTCTATTAATAATAATTTCCTTTTAACACACACACACACACAATATGAAACAAAAAATAGTTATAAATATAAAAATTAACACAATATATTTTAAAAAATAAATATGAAAACGATGATATTTTTTAGATAATTTTTAGTAAATTTGAAACAGAACATTTGCAGAAATTTATTACAAAAAATTTTATTTATAAATATGAACAGCAAAAAGCTTTTATTCTTTTAAGTAATAAAAATTTATATTCAAATTGAATTTTGTCGAAAAAAATCAGTTAACTAGTCATAAAAACTTATCATTTAACACATCTATGATAAAAATATATACATAGATTTGTCATTGAATAGTAAAAAAAATATTTATCCCTCCCTCACACTGAATGAAACATTTTGCAGAATTACATTTAAATTAATCATATTAAAAATATTTTTCTTTTTTAATAGCATGAAACTGGGATGATAGCAAGAATTTCTCATTCTTGATGCAGATAATTTTTCTTAATCAGAAACACTAATGATGCATTTTACATTCATATATAAAAAGATATTTAACATATTTTTACTATATATTTAAACATATAAAAATAAATACATACACAAAATAACGTTTTTTAGTTGTGATAGAGAAATTTTTACTGTCCATATTTTTAAGTCATTTTGATCATTACGCGATTTATATAATACTTTAAAATTACTTTTACAATTTCAAAATTGTAAGGTATTCTTTTACATTTCGAATATAAACGATTAGAAATATATTAGGCATTTTATTTTGTAATACATAATGGTATTTCTAATCGTTTTCGGCAGCAAAATTTTCCTTATAATTTAAATCTAGTAGTGAGTTATAACTAAGAATTGATAATTTGGTTTTTATGATTTACTAATAAGAATTGTGTAAGAAATGTTATAAATTGCACTTATTATAAAAATGTAACTTTGCTGAAAAAAATCAACATTTTGAGAAAAATGTTTTTTAACCATGTTAAAACACATTACATAGTTAAATTCTAGTTTTTTGTGATTATATTAGTAAATACTCAAATATCCACCAAAAATTAGAAAATTAATAAAAATTATTATTATTATTGCATTTAGTGTACTTAATTAGATAATTACTGAAAAAGTTAAAAACGCTTGACATCAAGATTAAAACTTTTACATCCAAACAAAAATTATAAGCATCTCAGTATTTCATTTCTAAAGTGTCATCACAAATTACCGATCTTTCCGCTTCCTTTTATTTCGCGCTAAAATCTTTTAGAAGTGCCTCCATCAATTATCAACAGGTGAAAGCCCTGTTCCGCTGAATATAAAGTGGCGCCCTTCTCCCTTGTGTTTCGTAAAATATTTTCGATAAAACTTATCAGGCTATGTATTTATTTTTAACCGACATTTCCAGGAATAAGTTGCAAAGACCGGGAGCTTGTTGGATTCTCAGAAAGGCTGGCGCAGACGGATCGATGTCACAGCTAGAGTGGTAACCGAATCAATTAACAAACAACGCGAAAGGAGTCCAAGTCAATAAAGGTTCAGCAGATCAAAGCGAGGGGTCCGTTTGTGAATTATAATTAGCTGGGAACAACAAGATTAAAAGCCTGATATGGCAGATGTTTCGGAAGTGGCAGATAGCACGCATGCGCACACGCGAGTTCAGGGAGTAAAAGTGGTTTTTCTGCGCGGTGGAAAGTGTTGCGTTGTAAATGCCTTTCATGTGAACTTTTCGATGCTATCAAATACCGTTAAGAGCGATGCTCATTTTTATTAGTTTCCGAAGGAGAAAACGAAATATATTTTTCGATTTTCATACGTTCGTTTTTGGGAAGTTAATCACAACTACAAGAGATAATTTCTGCTCATAATAGAATAAAAGGAAAATATTCTGTTGTGTGAAATAAAGAAAGAATTCTGTTCTTTGTTAAGTAACATTTTATTGATCTGGAATAGAGTTCTGTGTTATACACAACTGTTGAAGAGGTCTTATCAAAAGACGCAAAAGGAGACCAACGGAAAAGAATGTAACATATTTTGATATCTTACATAAAAGAACATATATCTATTATAGAATCAAGTATACTCAGTTACCAAATATCATATTACGTATAAATTCAGAACAAAAACCAAATTTTAAAGACATAGATGAATCCTAAAGGCACCAATTTTCAGCAACCACAAA